>OX422192.1:8140136-8385179 GCA_949130485.1 Agelas oroides | reverse complement strand
TGTCTCGGGGTGAAAGTGCATGATGTTGATCAGTAGTCTGTTGAGTTACACCGTCTCTCACTCAGCACCAGTTGTCTCGGGGTGAAAGTGCATGATGTTGATCAGTAGTCTGTTGAGTTACACCGTCTCTCACTCAGCACCAGTTGTCTCGGGGTGAAAGTGCATGATGTTGATCAGTAGTCTGTTGAGTTACACCGTCTCTCACTCAGCACCAGTTGTCTCGGGGTGAAAGTGCATGATGTTGATCAGTAGTCTGTTGAGTTACACCGTCTCTCACTCAGCACCAGTTGTCTCGGGGTGAAAGTGCATGATGTTGATCAGTAGTCTGTTGAGTTACACCGTCTCTCACTCAGCACCAGTTGTCTCGGGGTGAAAGTGCATGATGTTGATCAGTAGTCTGTTGAGTTACACCGTCTCTCACTCAGCACCAGTTGTCTCGGGGTGAAAGTGCATGATGTTGATCAGTAGTCTGTTGAGTTACACCGTCTCTCACTCAGCACCAGTTGTCTCGGGGTGAAAGTGCATGATGTTGATCAGTAGTCTGTTGAGTTACACCGTCTCTCACTCAGCACCAGTTGTCTCGGGGTGAAAGTGCATGATGTTGATCAGTAGTCTGTTGAGTTACACCGTCTCTCACTCAGCACCAGTTGTCTCGGGGTGAAAGTGCATGATGTTGATCAGTAGTCTGTTGAGTTACACCGTCTCTCACTCAGCACCAGTTGTCTCGGGGTGAAAGTGCATGATGTTGATCAGTAGTCTGTTGAGTTACACCGTCTCTCACTCAGCACCAGTTGTCTCGGGGTGAAAGTGCATGATGTTGATCAGTAGTCTGTTGAGTTACACCGTCTCTCACTCAGCACCAGTTGTCTCGGGGTGAAAGTGCATGATGTTGATCAGTAGTCTGTTGAGTTACACCGTCTCTCACTCAGCACCAGTTGTCTCGGGGTGAAAGTGCATGATGTTGATCAGTAGTCTGTTGAGTTACACCGTCTCTCACTCAGCACCAGTTGTCTCGGGGTGAAAGTGCATGATGTTGATCAGTAGTCTGTTGAGTTACACCGTCTCTCACTCAGCACCAGTTGTCTCGGGGTGAAAGTGCATGATGTTGATCAGTAGTCTGTTGAGTTACACCGTCTCTCACTCAGCACCAGTTGTCTCGGGGTGAAAGTGCATGATGTTGATCAGTAGTCTGTTGAGTTACACCGTCTCTCACTCAGCACCAGTTGTCTCGGGGTGAAAGTGCATGATGTTGATCAGTAGTCTGTTGAGTTACACCGTCTCTCACTCAGCACCAGTTGTCTCGGGGTGAAAGTGCATGATGTTGATCAGTAGTCTGTTGAGTTACACCGTCTCTCACTCAGCACCAGTTGTCTCGGGGTGAAAGTGCATGATGTTGATCAGTAGTCTGTTGAGTTACACCGTCTCTCACTCAGCACCAGTTGTCTCGGGGTGAAAGTGCATGATGTTGATCAGTAGTCTGTTGAGTTACACCGTCTCTCACTCAGCACCAGTTGTCTCGGGGTGAAAGTGCATGATGTTGATCAGTAGTCTGTTGAGTTACACCGTCTCTCACTCAGCACCAGTTGTCTCGGGGTGAAAGTGCATGATGTTGATCAGTAGTCTGTTGAGTTACACCGTCTCTCACTCAGCACCAGTTGTCTCGGGGTGAAAGTGCATGATGTTGATCAGTAGTCTGTTGAGTTACACCGTCTCTCACTCAGCACCAGTTGTCTCGGGGTGAAAGTGCATGATGTTGATCAGTAGTCTGTTGAGTTACACCGTCTCTCACTCAGCACCAGTTGTCTCGGGGTGAAAGTGCATGATGTTGATCAGTAGTCTGTTGAGTTACACCGTCTCTCACTCAGCACCAGTTGTCTCGGGGTGAAAGTGCATGATGTTGATCAGTAGTCTGTTGAGTTACACCGTCTCTCACTCAGCACCAGTTGTCTCGGGGTGAAAGTGCATGATGTTGATCAGTAGTCTGTTGAGTTACACCGTCTCTCACTCAGCACCAGTTGTCTCGGGGTGAAAGTGCATGATGTTGATCAGTAGTCTGTTGAGTTACACCGTCTCTCACTCAGCACCAGTTGTCTCGGGGTGAAAGTGCATGATGTTGATCAGTAGTCTGTTGAGTTACACCGTCTCTCACTCAGCACCAGTTGTCTCGGGGTGAAAGTGCATGATGTTGATCAGTAGTCTGTTGAGTTACACCGTCTCTCACTCAGCACCAGTTGTCTCGGGGTGAAAGTGCATGATATTGATCAGTAGTCTGTTGAGTTACACCGTCTCTCACTCAGCACCAGTTGTCTCGGGGTGAAAGTGCATGATATTGATCAGTAGTCTGTTGAGTTACACCGTCTCTCACTCAGCACCATGCAGTTGTCTCGGGGTGAAAGTGCATGATATTGATCAGTAGTCTGTTGAGTTACACCATCTCTCACTCAGCACCAGTTGTCTCAGGGTGAAAGTGCATGATATTGATCAGTAGTCTGTTGAGTTATACTGTCTCTCACTCAGCACCAGTTGTCTCAGGGTGAAAGTGCATGATATTGATCAGTAGTCTGTTGAGTTATACTGTCTCTCACTCAGCACCAGAAAAGCAATGATAGTCTCATGACTGTGGCAATCACAAGATATTAGCATAAATACATCAAGCCTGGTATGCATGCATTACAGTTTTGTTCCTGGGAATTAATGCAATATCCACAGCATGCCAGTGTGCATGTTAGCTGCCATGTAGGATTACGGCTGCTTGCATGACCGGTGTTTGCGTGTTAGCTGCCATGTAGGATTACGGCTGCTTGCATGACCGGTGTTTGCGTGTTAGCTGCCATGTAGGATTACGGCTGCTTGCATGACCGGTGTTTGCGTGTTAGCTGCCATGTAGGATTACGGCTGCTTGCATGACCGGTGTTTGCGTGTTAGCTGCCATGTAGGATTACGGCTGCTTGCATGACCGGTGTTTGCGTGTTAGCTGCCATGTAGGATTACGGCTGCTTGCATGACCGGTGTTTGCATGCTAAAACACATTACATCACTCATTAATCACTAGCTGTACATTGTTTAACCAACTTTAACATTTTTGCTGCATGGTGTTTTGACAATACACTTCAGTTGTGATTTGGGCTGAGCTAGTGAAGAGTAGCCTCGTTCCCATGCCTTCCCCGGCTCCAGTTTTTGATCGCTTGCAGTGGAGCGATCAAAAACTGGAGCCGGGGAAGGCCTGGGAACGAGGCTACTCTTCACTAGCTAGCTCAGCCCAAATCACAACTGAAGTGTATTGTCAAAACACATAAAGACAGAAATCTTTGCCTTATCTATCTGCGAACTATACAATAACTTCATTGTGACATTAGGGGAGAGGAGCCGGAGTGAAAAGTGACATTATAGTGAACAGGTACATGGAAGAGGTACAAGAATGCAAATGGTGGATGACATTATGGGGGAGCTAAGGGGAAAGGAAGTCTTAACCCATCAGCCAGAGATTGAGCTTAGTACTTCATCAGTAGTCAACTTGCAGAACAAATTGTAAATTTTTATGGTAAATTGAAGTTCACCAACTAGGGTCGTTGCAGTACAGTGTGCCAAAGTCAGTTTGCTGTGCTTCCAGCAAGTCACAAGGTGGAGAAGTTCTCTGCTGTCACAAGATGGGCTTCTGCTCCCTTTGTATGCTGGTTTTTAACCAGTGACCATAGCTAGTATTTTTCTGTTTTGTATATACATGCATACACTTATTTTATCCCCTCTTCCATATACCTCCTCTATATTCAAAGGCAAGTTTGCTTTTACTTTTATACCATCCTCTGCATTAATTAGTCACTGTTATTACTTATCTGACTTTTGATGTGTTATAGGCTCTTTTATATTGTATCCTCTCCTTTTCTTCCAACTATTACCAGTTTCAAATCATGTTGTATCCCATTGTTTATATCTGTACACTAATTTCTGTCCACTGCTCTCCTCACATAATTATATAAGTCCAATGTTCCGCCTCTTTTATGTACACTTGTCCACCCCATCTCCCTCTCTCTTTCTCTTGTTTGCTGCTGTACCCCCCAGTGCTATATTCCCTGCTCCCCCTCCTTTATTGCACTCCAAAAAAAAAAAAAAGTCCTGTTGAAAGATGTCATTTTGCCCTGCATTATCTAATATTAGTATTCCTGTATTACCTTATTTACAACTTATACCTGTCTCCCAATGACTTTTTTCTTATTTGGTCAATGCATTCATGTTTATAGTTTATGTACCCAAGCAGCAGTTAACATGAGACACTTCTGCCCGGGGGAAGTCTTTTACTGATCCGGAGTAGGGAACAAATTTGTAGCACATTGACCTTCCAACTAGTCTGCACCTGAGACACTTCTGACCGCGGGCAAAGTCTTAGATGTCAGCTACTAAGCATGCAGTCTTCGAATTACCCCCTAAGTTGCTATGCCAGCTCGAGCATGCAAAAATCTAGATGTAGTCTTCGTACTTAGTATAGCCACTCAAAGATGAACGATCGCATCTGCATGTCAGGCCTCAAGTGTTTTATAACATGCAGTTTTGCAGCTACGCCCACATTCTTCTGTGCACGCGCGCGCATTCGCAACAATTCACAAAGGTCAGAGTACAAAAATTTAATAATACAGCAGTGAACACAAACCTCGTTCCGAGACCAGCAACATGTGGCCTGGGAACGAGATACAACACAAAGTTAGTTCAGAACAGATGCCACATCCGACATCGACTCGGCTAGTTCGGTCATAGCTGTCGTATCCTCCAGCAACCAGCAGCTCGCCGCTGGGTAGCACAACACAGGAACAATACTGGCGTACATTAGGTAAGTCTCCAACCTTAGTCCATTGCTCACTCTCCGGCTGGTAGAGATGGATGTCTGTTCTTGTACGGTTGTCATGGCTACCTCCCACGGCTATGAGGTAGCCGCGGAGACTGATGGCGGTAGAGCATCTCAGCGGAGTGTCAGGGAGACGACGCCATAGTGCGGGTGACTTGCTAGCGGTGGACTGGTCAACAGTTTGTGATACAATGTCAGGGAGGGAGACACGGTATACTTGCTTACTGCTGGTAACGACGTAGCCATGGTCGTCCACAATGGCTGACGTCAGCAAGCCACACAGCGTGGGTGGGGAGGAAGCAGCTAGCCACTGGTTCGTGGACGTGTTCAACAGTTCAACTGTGGCTAGGTTACGACCAGGAGCACGCCCACCTGCCACCAGCAGCCATATGTCATACATGACTACAGCTGGGTCGTAACGAGGTGTGGACATGGGGTGGTAGGGGTATGTCCAGTGCTGGGACGAGGGCTCGTATACTGCAAGCTGATTGGTCACCTTCCAACCATCATCCCAGCCACCCACAAGAGTGAGGCGGCTGTTGATGATGGAGACGGCAAAGTACCTGTATTGATATCTTGGTAGACGACTCCAGTTGTCTGTGTCCAGGTCGTATTTTAACACACTGTGAGCATCATCATCACCATAGCGTGTGTATCCTCCTCCCACGTACACAGTCCTGTCCATTACTACACAGTGTGGGTACCATGTCATTTCATACTCCATGTCTCTGCACCTCCTCCACCTCAGTTGTAGAGGCAGCTGCAGGGGAGGACACGTCTGGAACAGAGAAGAATTTATTATTATGTAATACGAGTCATAAAATGAGTGTTAATTAGAAGCAGCTGGTATTGTGATCTTCAGCGCAGCATCTTCTACTCTACACAGACACACACAACAGCTGCGGCCATTATGTAACAGCAGAGATGATGTAAACATGGAAGTTCTGGGCCTGTATTTTGTATGGTAATGGCAAGGGCACATCAACCCATGGTGGGGAGAGTGATGTAGACAGCAGAATAATGTTTAAAACACATCCTTTACACTAGTAAAGGAGAATACATGCTATATTTTAGTGTTTTCACATCAGCACAGGGTTGTAATTTTAGTTTACACACTCTCACCACCTTGGAAACTTGATGTGCCCTTGACAATAGTTAGACCATGCCTACCAGGGCTCAGTAAGACCTAGAACTTGTTCACAAAGTACACCAGTAGGCACGGTCTGTGGTACTGTTGCTGTTTTTCAATAGTATGACTTCCCGCAATAGTTGGAAATAGCTCCGCAAAATTTTTACAAGCTAATTTGAAAGTTGATATTCATACTTGAGTAAAGTGAGTTAACAAGTCATGAATTTGCACTTTTCCTCAGGCACAAACTGAACTGCACAAATTTTGGCAGCTGTACATGGAGCCATCCAACTAGCTAGGGATGCATACTGAACAAAGTTTGTACTCACCTTTTTTTTTTTGCTAGCAACTAGCTAGCTCTCGGGCAATTCTGTTAAACAACATAGCTAGTCTAAAATGCTAGACTGCTTAGAACTAGTCAACAGCAGAGAAAGAGCTTCTCTATGCAAACTAAACTTCAAGAAATTTGAACTAAACTGAACAACAGCTGCACTGTCTCTAAGACTATGAAAAAATTGCGCCTTTTAATGTTTACAGTCAACCTTTGTGGAGCCACAATCACATGTACAGCATGTGCTGCAAGTGTGCACAGTGTACTAATGTCAGTGCATGGACTCATGCACAGTTTTCAGATTTGGAAACTGTTTTGCAGGCCTGGCAGTTGATCCCTATACACTGTCTTGAGCTATCTAGATCTAAAACAAGTAGCAACTACTTCACTCAAACCTTCAGTGCAGTGGTGACTGTATTCATAGCAGGCACACAAAAGTAGATCAACTAACCTTGAGATTAGCTGCTTTTGAAGTTTCATTACCAGCACAGTTGCTAACAACACAGCGGTACCACCCTTCATTGGACTTCTGCACACTGGGGATGGTTAGTGTAGCACCATCAGACCACTTTGCATCACAAGGCTGCCACTCCTCCCTCCCACCCCACATCCACCACCTCTTAGCTGCTGGCTTCCACTGCCACTTGTAGCTGAGGGGTTCTGTACCAATGGCTCGGATGGTAAACTTTGCAGATCTTTCTTGAGCAGTATTTAAATCTTGTGGATTGGTGATGATTCTAGGAGGCTTAGCTACATGTAGAAACAAACACAGGATCACAGTGCTTCTGGTCATGAGACAGACGCACTTGATGTAGCTGTAGACAATATTGCTGGATTCTTACCAATAATAAGATTTGCTGGATTGGAAGTGTGTTCACCAGCATAATTGCTGATAACACAGCAGTAGCTCCCTTCATTGGACTTCTGCGCACTGGGGATGGTTAGTGTAGACCCCTGTGCATCATAAGGCTGCCACTCCTCACTCTCAGCTGGCATCCATTCCCACTTGTAGCTCAGAGGTTCATTTCCAGAAGCTTCAACACTGAACATTGCAGGTTGACCTGCAACAATATTCTCCAACTCTTGTGGATGAGTGATAACTCTGGGAGGATCAGCTACAAGTAGATATATGCGCAGTTAGAACAAAAAATAAGAGTCTTTTACTTCTTTACATAAACATAAAAGTTTGAATTCTCACCAACAATAAGTTGAGCTGGCTTGGAAGTCTGGCTACCAGCACAGTTGCTGATGACACAGCGGTAGCTCCCTTCACTGGATTTCTGCACACTGGGGATGGTTATAGTGGAATTGTCTGCACCGAAAACCCCCTCTCCATCACACGGCTGCCACTCATTTCCTTCTCCCACTGGATTCCACTCCCACTGGTACCTCAGGGGTTCTGTTCCAGTGCCTTTGGTAGTAAACATCACAGGTTTGCCTGGGACAATATTTCTCAACTCTTGTGGCTGGGTGGTGATGCTGGGGGGATCAGCTACATAAGTAGTAGAGGCAGAACACAATGTCATATTTTACTGTTATAATTGTTGAACCCTAAGCTCTTACCAACAGTAATTTCAGCTTTGGAAGTCTGTGTACCAGCATAATTGCTGACAACACAGCGGTAGCTCCCTTCATTGCACTTCTGCACACTGGGGATGGTTAGTGTAGCACCATCAGACCACTCTGCAGGACACAGCTGCCATTCCTCACTCCCTTCCTCTACCTCAGCTGGCTTCCATTGCCAGTGGTAGTTCAGAGGCTCTGTTCCAGTGGCTTGGACAGCAAATGTGACAGTGCTTCCTGGGCAAACTTCACCCACGCTTTCTGGGTGACTAGTCACCTTGGGTGGCTCATCTGAACAGTACAATTTATCAGCAATTATATCCCTCCTTATACTACATTCCAACTCCCTGCTTACCGAGCTCTGCATGAAGCTGTTCTTCAAATCTCTCTCTGGCCTCCACATCTTGTACTGCAGCTTCCCTCTCTAACTCTGCTTGCTGCTTTTGGTACTCCATCTCCTGCAGCTTTTGCTGTAGGGATGCAATCTGAGTTGTCAGTTTAAGTACCTCCGACAGTTGTGTTGGAGTGCTGGCAGCTTGTTGAAGTTCATTCTGAAGTTGTCCCACTGTAGCTTCCTTCTCCTGGAGGGACGTTGACAGAGTTTCAATCTCTTCATTGAGTTGACCAATAGTTGAGTTGCAGACTTTGATATGTTGTGACTTGAGCTCTGACTCTACTTTGGTGGTAACCAGTTGTTGCTAAGAGGGCAAAATTAATAACAAACAACTGAGACTTCATTTTTAAATCCATGCAGTACTTTGCATTATATATGATGTCCTTAATGTTGATGTAATTTACATACCATCATGTCTTCTCGATCAGCAGTAAGGAAGGTGACCTTGGTCTGCATTTGTTCCCTTTCAACATTGTAGTTGTTGACTAATTCTTTCTTTTCCTGTTGCAACTGTTTCACTTCTTCATGCTTTACACTTAGTTCCTCTTGAACTTTGGACAACTGTTCTTGCAGTGCTTTTGCCTCTTGTCGGACAGATTCAAGATCTTGTTCCTTTTGCTGTAGGTCCTTCTGCAGTCTTACGATTTCTCTCCTTTTGTCATCAATCATCTCTTGCAGCAGTTGACATTTCTCCTCATTATGTACCTTCTGCATTTCAGACAGTAACACACAGTCTCTTTCATTGCGCTGCAACTTAGTTTCAGTGTTGTCTCTCTCTATGGCAGCTTTTTCATATTCCTCACCAAGTTTGGATAGCTTACTCCTGATGTGCTCTACACTCTCATTCAGGGAAAATTGTGACTCTCTTGAGGACTTTATAAGTTTTTCCTTTTCAGTTAACTTTTGTCGTAGTTGCCAAAGGTCATCTCTGTGATGACTAATTTCAGAAGCCAACTCTGTTCCTTCAGCCTGAAGAGCAATGATACACTGCTATTAAAATGTGTGTAAAGGTCACATAAGCATTGCTCTTACTTCATTTTGTACTGTAGCTGCTATTTCCAAAGTTTCTAAAGGAGCATTGTCCATTGTGTCAGGAAGAGGGACTCCTGCATGTTTAAAAGAACAATTTGGGGATTGATGTTGATCACTAAATAGGGAACTAGAAGTTACTGATCACTCTGTGTGCCAGTGTAGGCAAATACCAGTTGAACTCCAAATATATATTACAAAATCCATGCAGCAGTATGTTATACTTGCCACCCAACACTTTATACCACTAGAGTACGTCGATCATGATCATTGCGGCAAACATACCATACTTTGACGCAAGGTGAGCAGCAAGCCTCTCTCTTCTAATTCCCACTAATGCCTTGACCACAGCAGACCAGGTTAAAGGGGTCAGCTGCTTCTGCCGCTCAATCAGCACCTGCTCACGACGATCCTTGGTAGTCAGTTGATTGTCGGCTTTAATGTCCATTAACTTCGGCAATCTAACTCCCAGGCACAAGCCCAGGTATAGCCACTCAGTCACTCCCTCCAGTTCTCGAAAGAGGTCTACTAGTTCGGCTGTTTTGACTGGATGGGGTGAGAATATTACTGTAAGTAAAATCGCATTGTTATATCCCTTACACAAGGTCATATCATACTGTGATCTAAAAGGGTTGACACATGCAAAGTTAATAGCATGGCTGTGAGTGCATATCATAATGTCAACCAGCAGCAGCTAGTGAACTGTGACATTCATGGACAACAAACAATGCTTGCCGATCAGGGCACTATTCTTTCAATCAGTGTGCTATTACAACTTTTCATGCCAAAGTGAACTCAACAAATGGAGCTTTGAAACTATTAACCTTAGTTTGTACCTTAGTTTGTACTTACCAACAGTTAGTTCAGCATAGTCAGATGTTACTTTCTCAGCACAATTAGTGATCACACATCGATACAGACCATCATTGCAAGACTGGACATTAGAATATGTCAGTGTGGGAGTATCCACTCCCTGAAGTGATCCACCAGAGGAGAGGTTCTGCCACTCTTCACTATCATCCCCTTCTCCAGCTGGCTTCCACTGCCACTGGTAGCTCAGCAGCTGTGTTCCAGTGGCTTGGACTGAGAATGCAACTGCTTTCCCTGGAAGAACATCCTTCTGGCTTGCTGGTTGTGGTTGGGATGTGATCTTGGGAGGTTCAGCTGCATGAAGAAAACGAAGCATGGCTGCTAAAAAATATAATGTAACCCACAAGCAGGTGTAGAGCTAGTCTCGTAAGCCACACCCTTCACAGAGAGGAAGGGTCTGGTCACGCTGCGACCATCGAGTTGTCACCACGGCAGAAACTTGCTGTGACCAATGAGATCCGTGCTCTTTGAAGATCGCATCAGTTACCATGGAGTAGCAGTTACATCACGTGTTTAGTGGATGTCAGCATCTTATTATCGAACTGCTATGTTTGATAATTGCGTTCTCGGCGACAACTCATCAGCTGCGTGACCAGATCCTTCCTCTCTGTGAGGGGTGTGGCTTGCGAGACTAAGTGTAGAGCCTGAATTCCATTATCTTGCAGCAAGGCTATTGTGAAGTTCGTATTGAACATGTTGATCATCCCAAGGGGGTGTAAACTGCCTTGTACCATGAATACTCCACAATAAGTTCCAATTATCTCTATGAATTTTATATGGCAGTTTGGACCATGAATAACAAACAATCCAAGGCAATGCTGAAACACTGCCCTACTGTGTCAAGTTCACCAAGCCTACTAATTTATCTGGTGCTCTCCAGGCTATGGGTCCAGAGTTTACTGATAATAGATATGAACATGGGCAACTCAACTAACTACACATATAAAGACTAGTCTCATTCCCAGACTGCATTTTTCGAGCCCACTGGAAAAAAGGGTCTGGTGAACTGCCCATTCCATTCTCGTTCAAGTGCGCTGGAATGCTGGCGCATTGTTCTTTTCTAATTTAACGCTTGACGTCATCAAAGATTGCATTCCACATTGCGTGCCAACGATTTACCAGCGAAATGGACGTTGATCGGGCAACCCTAGCTGCTGCGTTTAGACTAGGCTATTATATCTTTCGAAAGGAGTACAAGTAGGATGTCTTGGAGTTCGCTGTTTACTAGAGGGTTTTTGAATTCACAATCCAGCTGACGTGACGTCATGGAGGTTTCAAAATATTGGAACCAAAACGGTATAGGCAGTTCACCAGACTATTTTCTCGCTCGGCGAAAAGTAGTCTGAGCATGAGACTATATAAAGACTAGTAGTTTGGAAGTCTGAAAGAGGAAATCAAACTTGTGTGAGATTTCAAGTGGTACCTAATTTATAGCAAGTCAATCGACACTAGTGCATACCTTTCTCCTGATACAGGGCTCCAAAGTCAAACAGTTTGCTGTCCTTCCAGCGAGTCACAAAGTTGGAGCAGTTTTCTGCTGTCACAAGATTGACTTCTGCTCCCTTTGTCTCTTGCCGATTGGGAGAAACCAGAAACAAGTCAGGCTGGACTTCGACAGTTAACTGTTGGGGTGATTCTACTTCTAGTACAATCTTCTCGTGAAACAAAGATTGAAGTTTTGGCTCCAGGGCAGACTTCACCTCTCCCATCGCAAGAACGAAGTTCTTCAAACATGACTCAGAGGAGAAGACGACATGAAAGAGTGGCGACTGCTCGTAATAGAACGTATCCACATGGTATACGCCATACTGGACCAAGATAGGTGAAACAGTTCGTGAAATCGACGAAAGCGTCGTGTTGATGGTGCTACCAGAATGGCGGAAGTTCAGAACTGGGCCCTCGTACTTGCCTTCCTTGACGGACCTGATCTCCGTATTCTCTCCATTCACCAGCACTCTTGTCCTCAGCAGAAAGAAGTCGTTATGGTAGCTGGTGTGGATCTCGAAGTTCGGATCGACGTCTATTTCAAGCTGTACCGCCATTGACAAAAGCTTGTTTGCTCGCTCGGCAAATATTTCTCAGCCCCACCCATACGGCCGCACAATTTGACCACGGGCGGCCGGGCGCGCGCCAATTATGTTGGTTGGCATAGCAACAAAATAGGAAAAATGGCTGCTGCATGTGCGTTTGCTGATTCCAGGCTGTGCCTAGGGCAGCACTGAGGGAGATAAAGGACATTGTTGCTGTAAGCCAGTACAGTGATAAGCTCTTTAGTGATAAGTCAAGTGGCTGAAGATATTTTCCACAACAGTTGCGAGAGTTCAGAAGAAACGATTGCAAAGCATGAGCTCTGCGACTAGGGGGACGTCTGGTCCTCGACCCTACTCGAGACAGGGTGGCGGTCTGGAGAAAGGCAGGAGGCCGCTCACTCGTGGTGCGCAGAGGGGCTACTACTCTGAGATTATCGGGAGCGAGGCCTCACAGAAGATTGGGGTAAGGAAAGAGACTGCATGGATCATAAAAGCTAAGGTGTCTTACAACCCTCGCCACGTCCCTTGCGAGGGTAAAGCAACTGTATTTTAGTTCTGAGAGCGGGTAGTCACCTTGCAATACTCTAAGCAAGAGCGATGTTGATACGATTTGATGCCTTTGGAGAGAAAACCTCAGTGCTAAAAGCTACTCTGCAATTTAATTATCTCTTCCTTTCCTCCCTCCTCTTCCCCCTTGTACAGAAAGTGAAACAAGGACCCAAAACTCAGCAGAGTACAGTTTGGAAATCACAGAGAGAGAAGCACCTCCCAAATGGTGTGTGTGTATGTGAGAATGAGTGAGTATGACTGTTAAAGTAAGTGAGTCTGTGAGGAGAAGGTGCGTGTACAGTGGCATGAAGGGAGGAGATGTGATGTGGACTTTTCTGTAGTGCGTATGACAGCTGGCCACTCCAGTGACAGTTACATCTCTTTCCCTCCCTCTTCTCCCTCGTCACAGTGACCAGATTTGAGCCTCCAGAGGATTTTCTATGTCAGTTGGAAGCACAGGTGTATGGACCCACCACACAACTGATTGCTAGTGATGTAAGTTTATAAGAGAAACCTTTCTGTTACCTTTAAAATTTCCCGCTATACGGTACGTACTTTGTGTTCAAATATTGCAGGAGTTCTCCAAGTGGGCCTGGGATCCTAAGGTGCAGATACCGTACAAAGTAGACAGTGGGAAGACTCCGAGGAAAGTGGAAATGGAGCGACGCAGGCGCCAGTATGCTAGACAAGCTGGCACCATTGATGACCTCCTCCATGGACTGAAAGTCAACACACAGGACCTGATGCCTGTGGCAGACCACACTGCCAGGGCACTGCTGGATTTCTCTGGGAAGGGCCACCCGACTCCAACATTCCCCAGCTTCCTCCCTCTTGAGGTGTTTGATAACACAGAGTTTGACTGCCGGACCCCCGAGGAATGGGTCGCACTGGGTGAGCCTGTCTGTCTGTCTGCTCATGTAAGACCCTTTTCTGCCGAGAAATGTGAATCAAGGTGTTAAGTCCAATTGTTCGCAACCTGATCGTAATAATGAATCCTCTTTCAGCTTGGTAGATTCTTCTACTTTGCCCTCCAGGCAATGAAGACGAGGGTGTGCGTAAGCCAGTGCCGGGCAAGGCCCTCCTTCCTGTTCTGGAGTCCCCCACTCCCTCCTTCCCACACCCCCTCACACCTACACCCCCTACTGGGCAGCCCCCCTCTGACATCAGCAGACCGACACGTACGTATGACAGCATATATCTGAGAGTAGTGCACACTCTGTTATATGAATGTGTAGCTGGCCCAGCTGGTGCCGTTCGTATACCCCTGAAATAGCTTTGCAGAATTAGGGTGAAAACCTAGCTAGCTAAGAACAAAGCTGTCTAAACAGCTGTGTTGTAGCCATGGCTAGGGGGGAGAGATGTACAGTGTGTGAACTAGCACTCATTCTGGACGCAGGATACCTTAGTGTTGCCATGGTGATAGCTGTTTGCAGTTGTGAAAGCACATGAAGTGTTCCATGACATCACATAATTCTGTTATTTTAGGTCGTTTCAAGGGGGCTCCCGGCAGTAAGAGTCAACCCCTCCCTCCCCTCTCTGGGAGACACTCTCCAACACAGATAGGACCAAGGTACATGCTGCTTGTTGAGATGATGGTAGAGTAGAACTGGTTATGTGGTAATTACAGTACATTTTGTGTTATGTCGCGATAGTATGTACATGTGCATGTAAATGAATTGGTATTGGAAAGTCTTAGTGAATAGTCCTTTGTGTAAATGCCCCGTAGGGAACGTCTTCTAGATCTGGGCATACATGTACTATTAACAAGCTTTTGGTTTAGCTCTTTCGTTGAGAGTGTTGGTGGATGTGTACACACAAAATTACTATAGCCTTATTTACTGGCCACTGCCAAGGTTTTTGTTGCTCGCAGTACAAGTATGAGGTTATGCAGAGTAGTCCCCTGTCACCACTGACGATGCAAGTTACTTCAATGCCTCTTGGCTTAGTATGAACACAAGCATCACTGGTTTTCCGTAGTACACGTTCAGCGAAGCTGCCATTCTTCCAGAAAGCCACGGCAATCGTTGCACACTATGTTTGCCTCAAAGTAGTGTGCAAAGAGGAGGGGGGGGGGGGTATTTTCAGGAGCTTACAGCACTTCAACTGAATGACTCTTGTATTTGTCCTTGTAGGTATGAGTGGGTGGATGTGGGTATGCTGGAGTACAGCCCCGCCAACAAGCTGTACCTGGTGAAGAGGGTGCACGTCCCAAGCCACATCTTGGAGGAAGCTGCCAGCAGAGAGAAAGACGGCGAGGAGAAAGGTTTGTGAAGTTCAGTCCACACTGTGTGTCTTGGTAGGTATAGATTTAAGCACAGCAGGGATAAAGGTTTGCGTGAAGTCGGTGTCTTCGTAGATATGAGCATCAATCAGCCATTTTCCATATCACATCCACCTGGCATCATTGTTGGGAACAATTTTCACCCTTGTGCTTGTGCTTGTGTGTATTGTCAGCGCAACCCATTATTGGGGGAACAAGGGATAAGCCCAGCCACCAACTGTGGTGTTTTTGGTAGCTCAGTTGCTAGTGATTGTGAATTTTGTTTGCCTAAGGAAAGGCTTCTTTCTGTCTAGGTCACTCGTCTGACAGTAGCTCTCAGGGCAGTGGAAGTGGAGGAAGTGACGAGGAGGAAGGAGAGGAGAGGAAGAGGAGTGAGGAGGAGGGGAAAGAGGAACAGTCCACTGGGAGCCTCCATGGTGCTGGTGGTGAGGGGGAGGCAGGCAGTCCGGCTGCCGATGGTGGAAACAAGGCACCAAAACCCAAGACCCCACAGCAGCAGGTGAAACAATGTCAGTAACCGATTTACCTCTCCTGGGACCGAAATTTGCTTTTAATACCACGTTTTGGGGAATTTTAAGTTTGGTGTTTGGTTATTTATCGGAAGAAGCGTTGCAGTGGGAGAGGTTTAGGGAATCCTGAATGGACTTAGTTTGGTCCCTGCCCAATACGTAGATCACTGGAGGTGATATATATATACACAATATACATGCTTGATGAAGGGGCTGGGTCTGGAGGTACTTACGAGACTGTAGAATGGATGCTGCTTCACTGCATGCCTAACTAGACATGTGTGTAGTTACTATGGAGCCCTACGGTATCTCTCTCTCTCAACCCAGGCTGCTGGTGAACGTGGTGCGAAGCGGTCGAAGGAGGAGAGGGCAGAGTCAGAGGACCGGATCCACTACTGGGTGCCACGTGTGAGGCTCATGTTTGCTGCTGAAGACCCGACAGTGTTTGCACAGAGGGTGGCCTACGCACACCTGGCCAGGTGAAGTAACCTGAGCGTGAGGAGGGCTGGGTGCTTTCATGTACATATTGATTGTGCTATGTAGCTAGTACAGCAGTCTCTTAAGTTAAGTGGGAACTTCATTTCTGGTAATGTGGGGGAATAGTGGCTTTGGAAAATGTGACGTACATGTAACTCTGAGCATGTATTTGAGCACGAAAACTAGCCAGCCAGCTAGCCAGCCATGGGTGCAAGATATATCTGGGGAGTGGCCTGGGGATGAGGCTACTAAGGGTGAAGAAAACTAGTGTGACTAGTCCGTTAATGTCAGTGGACACAATCAATCAGTGGACAGTAAGGAAAAAGTCACATATGTGTTATACACAGAACATTCAAGAAAAGCATTATGTTGTCCACTGCTACTGCAATTGAATGTTCTCCATAGAGTGCTGGTTGTGTCCGCTGATTATGTTGTGTACTTTGCAGGCAAAAGACGGAAGCCTTGCTGCGTTATCACCTCTATGTGGACTGTATGCCAGTAGAGGGGATGGGGGAGTTGAGGGAGGAGGAGCTGGAGAGAATGGCGACCATTGCCAGGTCCTCTCCAAGATTGAAGGAAGTGAGGTAATGTCCATGTGAAAGAGATGGGAAGGGAGGGAGGGATGGAGGGGAAGGAGGGATGGAGGGGAGGGAGGGATGGAGGGGACATGGTACATAGCCGACCACACGATGGCATTGTCCAGTAAAAATTCATGTTGGGAATGTTTATGTAATTGAGACTTAAAAGTCCTTCTTTCCTCTCACCTCTCTTCTCTCCCCCTTTGCCTTCCTCCTTCTTCCTCCCCTCCTTTCCCTCTCCTTCCTCCTACTTCCCCTTCTCCCCTTGTTCCCCCTCTTTCTCTCCTCCAGTCTGGACAGTTGTTCCGATGCTCTCTCAAGTGAGCTAAAACTGGACTTCACCCGCACCATGAACCGTATTCTGTTTGACAAGACGATCACCTCCCAACCCGGAACATTCCCCTTTGTCACTCTCCCCGACCCCCACATTGAGACTGTGCCTCAAAGGGGTGGGTACATAGTGTTGTGTGTTGTCCTGTGGGATTTAACTGTACATTTTTTAATTTATTTTTTAAATTTTTTTATTATGGTTTACCTGGGATGACCCAGTTAACGAGGAAATCCCCAATAGCACTTGGGCTAATTTTAAGGGGTTCCCCGGGACCGACGGCTTAACGTCCCCTCCGAAGGACGCGAAGGAAAACCTTCTACTCAATTTTTGAGGTAGGGCTGAGTGCACCCAGAGGAGAAATAAATCTCTGCTGCTAGTGGGACTGGAACCCTGGACCTTTCGATCCGCAGTCCAGTACTTTAACCAATAGGCCACCAGCAACCCCCATGAACGTGTATATTCTCCCTCCCCCCTTTCCTCTCATCCCTCTCTTTTTCTTTTCCCTCCCTCTCTCCCTCCCTCAGGCAAGCACCATGACGTCCCTCCCTTCCGATTCAAAGAGGTTCGCAATCGTTTCAAGTTTCTCTCTCTCACCACAAGCCGCGAGGCTCTCACTGTGATGGAGCATGTGAGGATGGAGTGTGGGAGGGTGTGTGGGATGAGCCTCTTCCATACTGGTGTCAGCAAGCACCTCAAATTGGCAGAGTTTGACCAGAGTCAGCAACAGGCTGCTGTGCAGGTGAGGATGGCTGGGAGGGGAAGGGAGGGGAGGGAAGAAGGGAGGGAGGGAGGGGGAGGGAGGGAAAAGGAGGGAGGGGAAGGGAGGGAGGGGAATGGAGGGAGGGGAAGGGAGGGAGAGGAGGGAGGGAGAGGAGGGAGGGAGAGGTGATAATTGAGTGAGGGTGTGTAGTACCTGTCATTGGTACTGTAATTGTAAATACTACCATCTACTGAGAGGGCAAAGCAGAAATTTTATCCTTTTCCTCTTCTCTCTTCTGCTCTTCCCCCCTTTCCTTTCCCTATCTCCATCTCCTCCCCTCTTCCACTCTCCTACCTCTCTCTCCCTCCCCCCACACACCTACGCAAGGTCCAAACTTATCTGAAGGAAACCTGGGTGCCCAATCTGCGCAATGCTATCCGCTCATCTTTGGCACACGTAAGGCTCCAATTGTATGCTAGTTGTGACATAAAATACCACAGTTTTGAAGAAAAGTCCACATTGTGAATGGGAGATTCTACTATATCTGCAACTTTGTTTTTAGATCTACTACAATGATATAACATTCGACAAGTAATGAGTCTGTGCGGTCTAGTTTATCCTCTCCACCTCTACCTCCCCCCACTTGTCCCACCTCCTTCCTCCCCCATCTCTCCCTCCCTCCCTCGCTCCCTCCCTCCCTCCCTCCCTCCCTCTCTCTGCAGGTGAGCAAGGGTTGGTTCAATCTGGAGGAGACCAGTTTCGAGGCCTACCAGGGCTCCAAACTCAGAAAGCTCATGGAACTCATCAAGTTTGCCATGCAGGTACGTGAGGATACTTGTACGTTATGTGTGTGACACCTGGAAAACTGGGGTAAATTTACGATTAGACTTTAGTTAGTTTTCACTGTCTACATGTGACATGTATCTAGATAACAAGGACATCAGTTCAGCTCTTGTAGTAACAGAACGGAATGAGGGAACATGATGTAAAGCTACACTGTGCTTGACTACATGTACATGTACGCCTATAGTAGATCATACACACACACACACGCACACACACACACACATACACACACACAACACACACACACACACACACACATACACACCACACACATACACACACACACACACACACACACACACACACAGGACTCCCTCCGGGCACTAGTGCAGGACTCGCTCCAGTCATTTGACCAGATGGTGGAGGATGCCTGTCACTCCACGCTCCACCTCACACCAGACTACCAGTGGGACCAACCCCTCACTGAGTCCACATTCAAGTCAGTACAATTATTTCTTGGGCTTGCAATTTTCATATTATTCGTACTATGTCTGGAGTTTGTGTTAGCCAGCTGTGAGCATGAGCTACAAAAGCCCCTCATATTCTGCTGGTTGTCTACAGTTGCAGAATGTTCAGCAGAGTTTCCTTCCTCCTCTCCCCCTTCCACCCCCATCGATTCTCCCCCTCCCCCTTCCACCCCCATCGATTCTCCCCCTCCCCCTCCCCCTCCCCCCTCCCCTCCCCTCCCTTTCCCCTCCCCCTCTCCTCCTCCTCTCCTCCCCCTCCACTATCCTCTCCCCTCCCTCTCCGTCCTCACCTCCCCTCATCTCCCCTCCCCCTCCCCCCACAGGCCACTACATGGCCCCCTGTTCCTACTGGACCTTGTTCTAGACGAGGAAGGAGCGCACTATTCCTCAGACCTGAGTGACTTCAAGACCACCCTCCTATCTGTGTTTGACCGTGGAATACAGGTCACCCACACTGTCCCACAGATTGAGAAGGTACAAAGTGAACAAGCAATTGCAACAGCACTGAGCCTGAAAGTGTGTATTTCATCATGTACATGTAGCTGAAGAGTCGAGATGCCTGGCAAAAGTCTGTTAAAAAGATGCTTGCCTGACTACAATGTCATTTATGTATAGCTATTACAGCCTATAGCTTGAAACTGCAGTGTTGAATAATTGAAAGTTGATCAGCTTCTGCATGTTACTGCTGAGGCAAGCATCCAAATGCTGGGTATATATGCAGCTAAGAATAAGCCTCGTTCCCAGGCTCTCCCCCCTTCTTAGTGGGGAGAGCCTGGGAATGAGGCTAGCTAAGAATAAGCTGGCCCACAAAATCTAGAGTAACAGCCTATGTACATGTATCCTCTGCTGAGTAAAGGCATGCATGAGATGGACAAACTGTTCTGGTGATTTATGTTATTGTATACTCCAGTATTCTCTAGTAAACCCTCCCCCCGCTCTTATTCCCTCAGTACATAGTGGACAAACTGTTCTGGCCAGAGACGCCGCTCCTGGAAGCAGTTGGTCTCCACGAGCCTCACGTGGACCGCCTGCGGGAGAGGGTGGGTCACGCCATCTCTCAGTCTCTCATCCCGCTCCTTGCCTACTGCCAGCAGTACCAACCCTACGTTGACCTCATGAACCTCAACATCAAGACTTACATTGAGTGAGTGGGTACTCTCATGTGACTGTCATGTGAGTGAGTGGGTACTGTCATGTGACTGTCATGTGAGTGAGTGGGTACTGTCATGTGACTGTCATGTGAGTGAGTGGGTATTGTCATGTGACTGTCATGTGAGTGAGTGGGTACTGTCATGTGACTGGTGTGAGTATGGTTGGACGAGCCTGAGTGAGTTGTGGTGATAGTAGCGAGTTTGTCTGTCTTTCCCTCCCTGTCTGTCCCTCCCTCCCTCCCTCCCTCCCTCCTTCCTTCCCTCACAGGAGCATCACTTCAGCTGAAGAACAAATGACGACAGCTCAGATCCGAGCCGAGATTGACTCTCACCTCCAGGACAAAGTGAAAATTGAGACCACTCTCCCTCAGTTCATTGTCATTGGACCATTTCATGTGAACACGGACTCAGTGAGGCTTGCTCTGGCCAAGAAACATCGTGACATTGCGAGAGCCCTGCTGGACTTCTTGGTGGTGCAGCTTAGGAAGGAGGCAGAGGAGGTATGTGTGTGTGTGCATGTGTGTGTGTGTGTGTGTGTGTGTGTGTGTGTGTGTGTGTGTGTGTGTGTGATGGTGTGTGTACGTTTGTGAAGGTTTGTACAAGTATCAGAAACTTGGATCTATCCTTCCCTCTCTGCCTCTCCTTTTTTCCCTAGGTTTGTGAAGAATTCAAGGACATCTCGTACAAACTTCGTGAGCGACCCAATACCATCGAGGACCTCACAGAACAGAGGGACTACCTCAGGACTGTGCCAGAGTCTGTGGCCTCCCACCAGTCTCGTATTGAGCAAGCCATGGAAAACTACGACATGCTTGAGGATTACTACTACACACTCTCCGATGAGGATTTCAACCTTCGGTAAGAGAGAGAGAGAGGGTTGTATGTTATGTGTGTAGACTTTTACTGTGTAGCGTGTTGTACCGCTGTCAATTGCATGCAGGCATTTGCATTTTCACCTTCAAAATCTCCTCCCTTTCACTCCCTTCCTTCCCTACTCCTCTCCTCTTCCTCTTTTCCACCTCGCCTCTTCTTTTGTTTCCTCCTCCCCTCCTTCTCTCCTGGCATCTCTTCTCCTCCACTCCTCCTCTTCTTCTCTCCTCCTCTCCCCCCACCATACTCCCCTCCCCTCCTTCTCTCCTTCTCCTCTTCTTTCCTCTTGTCCTCCTTTCCCCCCCATACTCGCCCACCCACCTCCCCTCCTCCCACCCTCCTCGCCTCCCTGCCCTTCTCCTTTTTCCCACCCTCTTCCCCTCCCCCACCCACCTCCCCTCCTCCCACCCTCCTCCCTCCCCTCCTCTCTTGTTTCTAGCTGGGACACGCTGGCGTGGCCGCGACGTATTGTGGACCAGGTGGAGCAGTCGGAGGAACAACTGGAGCAAGACGAACAGAAGTTCCACAAGAAGCTCCTTGACGACCAGACACAGCTTGAAGACAAACTTGACACACTGCAGGTTTGTGCTGCTATTCTTACTACACAGTCTACACAGTCTACGTGTGATGGCATTATACATGTAGCTACTGTTTGCTATTTATGTGTGAGTTGGTTTCTGTAGACAGAAATCTAACAGCCTGTCTTCATCCCTCGACTCCTACCCCATTCACCTCCCGGTTCCTCTCCTCTCTCTTCTTCTCTTCCTCTTCCCCCTCCTTTCCTCTTCTTGTCTTCCCCCATTTCCTCCTCTTTGTGTCCCCTGCTCCCTCCCTCTTCTCCTCTTTCTTCCTCTCTCCTCTCTCCTCCTCTCTTCTTCTCCCTCCTTCATCTCCTTTCTTTCTCCCTCTCAGTTGGTTGTGGCCGGCTTCTCAGGTCGTACGGACCTGGGCAAGGCTGCAGAGACAGCCAATGAGGTACGGAGGGTGGTGAAGGAACTGAAGGAGTGCCAGCAAAATGCTCAGCTGTACAACCAGAGGGAGAGGCTGTTCAATATGCCTGTCACGCAGGTGAGTGTGTGTGTGTGTGTGTGTGTACAGTATGTGTGTGTGTGCGTACATGTACATGTGTGTGTGCTGCAGGGGTGTGCTGTCCCCTCACGTTCGTTGATCCCCGCTCTTTCCCCGCTCTTTCCCCTCTCTTTCCTTCTCTCACCCTCCCAACATCTCTCTCCCTCTCCCCTTCTTTCTAGTATGACAAAGTGGGCAAGTTGTTGCGTGACTTTGATCCCTACAAGAATCTCTGGGTGACGGCAGCCGACTGGCTCAAGTGGCATGAGACATGGATGAATGACTCCCTCATCAACATTGACCCTGAACTGCTCGCCACCAATGTCAGCAATGCCTTCAAGACCATGCACAAGAGTGTCAAACACTTCAGGCAAGTCAGTAGTTGTAGGTTCAGCCCACATCATTGCCGACCCACCGTATCTTTTTGATCAGACGCCGTGGCTACTATTTGAGGGTGGCTACTATTCGAGGGTGGCGTTTATTTCCTTGAAAAAACTGCAGACATCAATGACAGCTGGATGAGGCACATATGAGCAATACAGTGACGACTGTTAGACGCTGTGAGCACAGCCTCCCAGTCTTGTTCTCGGCCTTAAAAGGAGTTGTACAACACAAACAGCCTTAGTGCTAGCCTGGTAACTGTCGTCAGAAATTACTCTCATATGTGTGCGTGTATACTAGTCACATTTACTATTCGAGGGCGGTGTTTATGTTGCTCAGAGCTTCCGACTGTGCAACTACTATTCGAGGGCAGCGTCTATTTGGAGAAATATGGTAATAAAGGTTCAGGGTTCAGCCCAGATCATTGCTGACTACCGTGAGTAGAACCCACATCTTAAATTGTTGGCAAAATCAGTTTGTGAGTGTACATGAGTTAGCCTAGTTACCACACGCTCCCCTGTGCCCAGACGAAAAATATAAAGGAGAAGGAGAGCTTGCTGCTGGTTCTCACGTGATATTGCAGCACGAGAGGAGGTTGGAAGCTAGTAATTAGTGGTGCGTGCAGGATAGCAATTAGTGCTACGTGATGACGTAATCATATGGGCTGCCATTGAGGCCCATAGTGAAATGTGAAATTGATTTACACTTGTTCGGAACGAAACTTGCTCAGTGAATACTGTCAGGTGAGCTCTAGATCGCCCACTATAATCCTTTGTTACAAGTGAAGCATTTGAGCAGTTCCTTGGGAATCCCCTTAGACTACTCTATGCATCATAGCTTCCAATCTCCTCTGTTGCAGCATCATATTCCCTACTGCGACTAGTTTCCCGTTGATAGCATAGAACTCACAGAGCAAGCTATGAAAATTAGATATTGTGAGCTATAAATATAGATAAGCTATGAATATCTTAATTGGCACAAAACCCACAAGTGAAACGTACAGTAGGGGAGTATAAAAGGAAGGCATTCACTACCTAAACGAATGTCGAACACTGCTATTATCGTCTTTGCCACTTTGTCTTAAGATAATTTTTGGAAGGCTTACCGGCTGTTGTAGGCCTAAAAAACATGATTTGGTTTATTGGTTGTGTACTGTTGGTGTTATTTTCGTTTCGGCATTTTTCGTTAGTCAAAGAGCCATTTGCAAAGATTAAGACCACGAAATTTGTTAGGACGGGATGGTTTGAAGTAGTGCCAGATTGAAACGTGACTTGTTTGCTGTGCACATGAGCAATGAAATAGAAGTCTGTCAGCGAGTGTACCTTTGACGGCTCAGGCCAATGAAATAGAAGTCTGTCAGCGAGTGTACCTTTGACGGCTCAGGCCAATGAAATAGAAGTCTGTCAGCGAGTGTACCTTTGACGGCTCAGGCCAATGAAATAGAAGTCTGTCAGCGAGTGTACCTTTGACGGCTCAGGCCAATGAAATAGAAGTCTGTCAGCGAGTGTACCTTTGACGGCTCAGGCCAATGAAATAGAAGTCTGTCAGCGAGTGTACCTTTGACGGCTCAGGCCAATGAAATAGAAGTCTGTCAGCGAGTGTACCTTTGACAGCAATTGCTCAGGCCAATCAGGAAATCCAAGTGCTATGTAACCACATAGAAACAAACTGGATGGCGGTGCAGGGCCGAGAGCGGAAGCAATCGGCTCTACGAACACCCTGGGTACGAGGCTACCTTATACTTAGTCTGACTGCGCCAGCGTACGAGGCTACCTTACACTTAGTCTGACTGCGCCAGCGTACCTTTTCTCACAATACAGGAAGAAAACCGAGATTAGGTAGACAATATGCATGTAGACATTCACTCAGCTTTTAGCTGTATATTGGTAATTTTAGCGAGGGATATATTTTTGTGAGTCAATACCATCTGTACCACTGCAGTGACATTCCGGGGTGTCTGGATGTCTGTCAGGAGATCAAGAAACAGATAGAAGACTTCAGGCCACACATCCCCCTCATCCAGGCCCTAAGGAACCCCGGCATGAGGAACAGGTCTGTCTGCAGCTCTTGGTTCTCCAGGGAGCTAAATGGGCATCTTAAAATATGCATGGATGTGTAGTCCAAATGTACATACATGTATCTGCTGTTCTGTCTCTACCCTTTCTCCGTCCCTTCTATTCATCCCTCCCATTCATCTATTCTTCCTTCCGTTCCTCTCTCCTCCTCCGTTCCCCTCCCCTCCTCTCCTTTTTTACCTCCTCTTTCAATCCCTCCCCTCCCCTCCTTTCCTCCACCTCATCCCTCCCTCCCTCCCTCCCTCACTCACGCCTTCCCACCTCAGACACTGGCAGCAGTTGTCAGACGAGCTGGGTATGGTAGTCCAACCGAAGTCCTCCTTCACATTTGCCAAGTGTCTGGAGATGGGACTACAGAACCATGCAGAAACCATTGCCAAGGTGGCGGAGGTCGCTGGAAAAGAATTCTCCATTGAACAAGTGAGTATTTTCTTCCTCCTTCTCTGTCCCTCCTTCTCCTCCTCCCTTCGTATCTCCTTCCATTTCTCCTCCCTTCTTCCTCCCTCCCTCCCTCCCTCCCTCATTTCCTATTTCTCATCCCTCCCCCCCTCCTCCCTCCCCTCAGGCTCTTGACAAAATGGAGGCAGAATGGGAGCCAGTATTGATGGAGATTGTGGCCTACAAGGAGACAGGAACGTACATCATGCGTAGTGGGGAGGAGACGGCCCAGATGCTGGATGACCACATTGTGATGACGCAGGCCATGTCCTTCTCTCCGTACAAGAAACCGTTTGAGGGTCGGATCGTCACCTGGGAGAACAAGCTGAGGATAACACAGGTACATGTATGTGAGGATGTGAGGATGTGAGGGTGGGAATGTGTGAGGTTGTACATGTAAACAGGTTTAGTGTCAGCATATACTCTGTGTATTTGTGTGTGTGTTTGTGTGTGTGTTTGTGTGTGTTTGTGTGTGTGTGTGTTTGTGTGTGTGTGTGTGTGTGTCTGTGTGTGTTTGTGTGTGTGTGTGTGTTTGTGTGTGTGTGTTTGTGTGTGTGTGTGTTAGTGTGTGTGTGTGTGTGTGTTTGTGTGTGTGTGTGTGTGTGTGTGTTTGTGTGTGTATGTGTGTGTGTGTGAGGGTGTGTGTGTGTGTGTGTGTGTGAGAGAGGGTGTGTGTGTGTGTTTATGTGTGTGTGTGTTTGTGTGTGTGTGTTAGTGTGTGTGTGTGTGTGTTTGTGTGTGTGTGTGTGTGTTTGTGTGTGTATGTGTGTGTGTGTGTGTGAGGGTGTGTGTGTGTGTGTGTGTGTGTGTGAGGGTGTGTGTGTGTGTGTGTGTGTGTGAGAGAGGGTGTGTGTGTATGTGTGTGTGTGTGTGTGTGTGTGTGTGTGTGTGTGTGTGAGGGGGGGGTGGGGTGTACTACATCTTACTTTCACTTCCAGGCTCTAAATGATTTCTAAGACATACATGTTTATCAGTGACAAATCACCTCCACACACACACACACACACACACACACACACACACACACACACACACACACACACACACACACAGGATGTGATGGAGGAGTGGGCGTTATGTCAAAAATCCTGGCTCTACCTGGAGCCCATCTTCAGCTCAGAGGACATCATGCGCCAACTGCCAGTGGAAGGCAAACGCTACCAGACCATGGACCGCATATGGAGAAAGATCATGACCTCCGCTAAACAGGACCCCAAGGTATGCATTCCATGTGGAAATTAGACTAGTTTTACACAATCCTGGAATTGCAATCTTGGAATTGCAATCTTGGAATTGTGCCGTGTGTTTCTGGAATTCTAATAATCCACAGCAATCTCAAGATTTCACATGGTTATTGCACAATCTGCAAATTCCGGGATTGTGCAGAACAGAAGCATCTTACCTCCACCCTTTAGCCCTTTAAATGCTAAATTAATTCCCCTAAAGGTCTTGTGTAGATTAGTCCCACCATCTTACCTCTACCCTTTAACCACTGTTGACGAGTACTCGTCATGCAACTTTGGCCACATGTTATCAGTTCGTGCAGTCCGTTTTTGAAGATAGGTTTTGCACTAGCAAAAAAAAGTGGGATAGGGGGAGGTGGGTGGGCATAGTCATGACATTCCGTGCACATGGCGGCTGTCTTGGCTGGATGCAGAAAAGCCTTTGTTGGCTTCTCACCCATGAAATAATATATATATATATATATACTGGTATTACCTACCTCTGTGAAACTGTCCAACCCTTCTTAATGTCAAGGTGGTTTCTGTGCCACAGGGGGGAGGGATGGGTTGACCTAGCCTCGTACCCAGGCTTTTTCCTCTTTCCTCCTGTGTGCGGAAAGAGGAAATGAGCCTGGGGACAAGGCTAGGGTTGACCCTGCAGTTTATTGTAGTAAGAGTGTGCAACTCAAGGTACATAGGTAAAGGTAAGTGCACTTTACATGTAGGCCTACGAGTAAGACCTTCCAAAAATTGTGAATAAAGTGCTCAACGTGGCGCCTGGTGTCGGCCGAGCGAATGCCAAATGTGACATCACCGCTTCTTGCTTTTATACTCTCCTACTGTACGTTTTACTTATGGGTTTGTAGTAATTAAGATATTCATAGCTACCATACGATATTCATAGCTACCATACGATATTCATAGCAGTCTTATGATATTCATAGCCAGCTTATGGTTCGGATTGCCTGCTCACAAAGGCCTTCCCACCATCCAATTCAGAGGGGAAGGTTCGCATGTATCGTGAGCAACAATCAAGCAGGCAGAGAAGGGGAGAGACCCCCGACGAAAAGAGTGATCTTGAGGCCTTTTCTTGAATGGTTGATCCAAGCACTGGAGTCGTTAATATTTGCAAAGTGAAAAAGTTTGCATTCCCCTTTGTTTTTGCATACAGTGGGAGGGTTCCTGGGAAGGAGGCTAGATAGTATATATAGCGTTGCTCTTCTCCCAGGCTCTCCTGCTAAGGAGGGGGAAGGCCTGGTACGTTTTATCACATGCGTGACATGACCTAATTAAACTCGTTTCATTGTAGCTCTTGCTGCAGTCATGATCTCTGAGCTACGTGGGAGGAATTCAAGAGTGCATGATGATGTCATTCTTATTTCAGAGGGATGAATGATGTCATCATGATCTCACGGGAGGATTTTCATGCATTAGCTGTAGCTGCAGTAGCCCCGCCCCCCACCCCCACACCACCCCCCACCCACAGTGACAGTACATAAATGCACAACGTACATATTACAACATTGGTTCTCTCCCTCCCTCTCCCTCCCTCCCTCCCTCCCTCCTTCCCTCCACAGCTAATTACATTCTGTGCAGACAATCGACTCCTTGAGAACCTCCGAGAGTGCAACAAGCTGCTTGACCAGGTCCAGAAGGGACTCAGTGACTACCTTGAGACAAAACGCATGGCCTTCCCCCGATTCTTCTTCCTCTCGGATGATGAACTTTTGGAGATCCTCTCACAGACCAAGGATCCCACTGCCGTCCAGCCACACCTCCGGAAGTGCTTCGAGAACATTGCAAGGGTTAGTTGGCTATGCACTTTAGTGGGCTATGTGTGTGCTATAACCACATTGTTACAAGTAGCCAGCATTGTTGAGTTTGTTTTCCCTCCCACTCATCCCTTGTTTCCTCTATCCTTCTTCCCTCCCCCCTCCCTTCCTTCTTCCCACACACCCCTTACTCCATCCCCATCTCTCCCTATTCCTTCCCTCCCACCATCTCATCTTTCCTCTCCACCTTCCTCCTTTCCTCCCCCCTCCCTCCCTCCCTCCCTCCCTCCTTCCCTCCCTCCCTCCTTCCCTCCCTCCCTCCCTCCCTCCCTCCCTCCCTCCCTCCCTCCCTCCCTCCCTCCCTCCCTCCCTCCCTCCCTCCCTCCCTCCCTCCCTCCCTCCCTCCCTCACCTTCCTCTCCAGCTGAAGTTCGAAGATGATCTAGCCATTACAAAGATGTTCTCTGGCGAGGGTGAGGTGGTTCCATTCTGTGAGACACTCTACCCTCACGGCAACGTGGAGGACTGGCTCCTGGAGGTCGAGAGGGTCATGAGAGCCTCCCTCAAAGCCATCATCAGAGAGTCCCTCCAGGACTACAAAGAAGTAAGTCTCATAGTCTTTCCAGCTATGTACGAGGCAAGTACCTTCCCATTGGGTGGATAGCTGTGTACGAGGCGAGAGCGCATAAGAACAGGCGGCTAGAGTAAGAGTGTGTAATTCCAATAGGAGCCCATAGTCTGGTCAAAATTATTGAACCATACTAAAAATAGAACACCTGGTCACGTGCTTAGCAACAATGCCTTATGTCTACGCAGGCACAGTACGTGTTACTATTTTTAGTATTGGCGGTAAATCCCGACCGGTTTCACTGAGTTACACGCTCTTACTCTAGCTGCCTGTTCTTACGCACTCTTGACAAGGTTGTATCTCAAACATATGTGGCAGTCCCGGGTAGAAATTGAACATCATTCCGTTTTTGTATTTCAATTGCCGTACCATGTTTGAAGTGCTGTAGTGCAGAACTTCTGTTAAAGGCGGATACAACGAGAAATGTCTGGTAGGCAGTGGATCAGTCCGTTGGCATCGCCCATCTCTACCTCTTACCACTGTGTGCTATGTTGGATTACATGTAGGCCCATAGTAAAGTAAAACTACAAGCCTTTCCAAAAATTATTGTACTGACTGTGCTTAACTGACTGTGTGCCACCTCTATATGGTGTAAGCCTAGCCTCCCTTTTATACTCCCCTACTGTGCGTTTCACTTGTGGGTTTTGTGCCAATTAGAGCTAGCTTATTGATATTCATAGGTTCATTGTAACACACACACACACACACACACACACACACACACACACACACACACACACACACACACACACACACACACACACACACACACACACACACACAGGTCCCCAGAACAGAGTGGGTTCTGAAGTGGCCTGGGCAGGTTGTGATTGCTGGCTGCCAGACCTACTGGACGAGTGAAGTCTCCCAGGCACTGGAGGAAGGTGTACTCCCTGACCTCTTCCAGAAGATGCTTGGGCAGGTGTGTGTGTGGAAGGGTGGGGGAGATAGGGGAGGAGAGGGGCCAGTCTGGAATTGTCTGTAGCTGGTATTACTGGTCTTCAGGTATTTAAAATTTGTTGTGTAGGCCCTTGTAAGCGTACGCAGGCCTTCCAAAAATTACACAGTACACACAAACTATGCAACAACAGAATTGATCAACCCCGTTTTTATATCCCCCTACTGTAAGTTTCACTTGTGGGTTTTGTTCCATTTAACATATTCATAACTTATTAATACTCATAGATTACCGTTTGATAATATTCATGGCTTATCTTTGCGCTTGTGTGTGATGTACCTAGCTCTCCCTTTCCTTCCCACTCTCTCTCCACAAACACACACACACACACACACACACAACACACACACACACACACACACACACACACACACACACACAACACACACACACACGCACACACACACACACACACACACACACAGCTTGCAGACCTGGTAAGCTTGGTGCGAGGCAAGCTGACCAAGCTGAGTCGTATGATCATGTCCGCACTGATTGTGATCGAGGTGCACGCTCGTGATGTGGTGGCCAAGATGCTTGAGGAAGGGGTGAAGAACGTCAACGACTTTGAATGGATCTCACAGCTTCGGTAAGCAAGAGGGTTTCAACACCTACTTGAGTAACTTCTCACAAAAGCCAGGTTCTTATACACCACAGCAAGACTTCTCGAGTCTTCTTTTGAGCTGTGGCTTTGGTGTGTTACAACAGAATATTTCGGTGTCAGAAGTTTTGTCAGATGCTAGTTGTGCCAGCTAAGTAGCTGACAATGGTTCATGAAATGAAACATTCTCTGCTAGGTTTATGTTCATAGATTTGGCATATTATAGTCTTTATACAAGGCTCAAGAGCTGCAAGTTGGGATGACGTTTAGCCTCATTCCCAGGCCTCCTTCGTTTTTACCTTCTATTTGTGTTCACAATAATACACGGGAGCGGAAGACTGGCGAAAAATGGGGAAGGCCTGGAAGCATTCATCATGTGAGTGGACGCGAGGTGGACGTAGGGGGGGAGGGGCCGATATTCAAAAATACCGTATAGCGGGAAATTTTCGCTGGTGCAAATTTTCGCGGAAAAGCGTCCAGACTCTTCAGAAGAAATTTTTGCGGTTTTTATTTACTGGAACACGGGACGCTCTGACCACACCCCTACTGGTTGATGCGACATCTTCGGAGCTTCTCTTACGGTTTTGTTGGTATTTTGTACAGTAGGAGGCTGATTCTTCTTTACAGCAACCATTTAGAGGGCAGACAGACTGTAGAGAACCATCATGTTCACATCGGTACTCGACGTACGCACGTAATGACGTCATCAATTTCCATCTTAGTTCATGTTTTTCGTGGTTTTTTATTTTCGTGGAAGCAGGTCTGTCCGCAAAAATCGCGAAAATTTGCACCCAGCGAAAATTTTCCGCTATACGGTATACTTGAAAGCGAGTTTCATACCCGTCAAGACAAATAGTTTCCATCACACTAAGGTCTGCAGTCCGAAAATGCGGTAAAGCGCTTGAATGGATGATCGTGCGTAGTTTTGGCAGTTGGTCCCTCCCCCCCTACGTCCACCTCGCGTCCACCTGACGTCATTCACATGATGAATGCTCCCAGGCCTTCCCCGTTTTAACTTTCGCCGATCTTCCGATTCCGTGTATTATTGTGAATGCGAATGGAGGGTAAAACGGGGGAGGCCTGGGAATGAGGCTATAGGTGACGTTGGTGTGGTCACTGAAGTAACTAACACTTATACATTGTAACTCAGTTAGCATCCTGTTTGCAGTCACCAGTATAATAATATGCTTTCTCACATTAGAACTGGTCGGTTTCTTTAGTCAGTGTCAACAACTTGATCAATAATGGTTCTAGCTTACAGCACACAACAAATCAAAAAATTTTATGCCACTCAGGTGCTACATGTATGTCTTGACACACTGAAAATCTACTACACTGGTGTATGGGGCATAGCCGGCATACCTTGCTGTTGTAGTAAACTGTTTTTGTGCCATCGTAGCTAGCTATGTGCCATGATCATGGGCTCTGAGCTACGTGGTGGACTTTCATGCATGCCCATGCACAATTAAGTTACGTCTACCTCATGTCTACCCTTGACCTCATGTGCGTGATAAAATGTACCAGGCTCTTCCACTCCTTAGCTGGGAGAGAGCCTGGGAATGAGTAAGCTGTACAACCAACCACTGGGGCTCAAAACGACACCTACCAACAACTCCACCTGTTTGCACATGGAAAAGTCTATGTATCGTGAATACATTGACATAACCTAACCTTAATTTTGTTCCTAAATTAGAAAGTTTGGTATACCAAGCTACAGGCAACAGTAAATCAAATGCAAGTATCGTTAGGCCCATGTGAGTGCACAGGCCTTCCAAAAATTGGAAATCACTACTTCAAACTTTGAACTTGTCAAGAAAGTGCAACTGACAAAATCCTCGTTTTTATACTCCCTATATGTTCCTGTGGTGGAAGATGTGTGGAGGAGGGAGTGTGTGTTTGTGGGTGTAAAGTGTGATTGAAGGAGGTCAGTACAATACAGGGAGAGAAAGGCTAGCAAGGTTAGCAGAGGGATAGCTATAGATGAAGAATGATGAATTACTCTCCCCCTCACTAAAATCAGGCCTACATTAAAGTGGTAGGCCTTCCAAAAATTTTATGCACACCAATGCCGGGACCTCCGCGATGGCGGTCCGAACAGTACAGATGCTTAATTAAACCAGCTCTCCCTTTTATACTCACCTACTGTACGTTTCACTAGTGGGTTTTGTGGCAATCAAGATATTCATAGCTACCTTATTGATATTCATAGTTCATTAGTATATTCGTGCAAATTGCTGGTTTGACATAATACACACACACACACACACACACACACACACACACACACACACACACACACACACACACACACACACACACACACACACACAGCTACTACTGGGAGGATGAATTGCTAATGCGTGCTGTGAATGCGGAGTTCCTCTACGGTTATGAGTACCTTGGCAACACAGGTCGTCTGGTGATCACCCCCCTCACAGACCGCTGCTACCTCACCTTGACAGGGGCCCTCCACCTGAAATTTGGAGGGGCCCCCGCTGGTCCCGCAGGCACCGGGAAAACTGAGACTACCAAGGTATGTATTATACTGATTCTCAAATCTGTTGTTGGAATGGGACTGAATGAAAAATATCATGCATAGTTGGATTGACCCAGCTCACCTTACTTGGACGAGGCTCACTTTAAAGCTTGTTTCAAAGGTCAAAGCACAGTACATGCACAGGTGCAAGCCATACTATTCTGACGTTGAACCTGTAGCTGTGCACATTAGCTAGCCTCGTTCCCAGGCCTCTCCCATTTTTTGTTCTTTGGTTTGTGTTTGGTATAATATTTGTGTGCTCTTCCGCTTCAGTGTATTATACTGAACGAAAACCAAAGAGCAAAAAACAAGGGAGGCCTGGGAATGAGGCTGCACTGTTGATTGTTCAATCAAGTAGTTACATGTAGTTGAGTAGTTGTGGCTCTCTCACCAAAATATACTCCTCTCTCCTGTTCTCCCCCAAGGATCTTGCCAAGGCGATGGCTATCCAGTGTGTTGTGTTCAACTGTTCCGACCAGCTTGACTTCATGGCCATGGGCAAGTTCTTCAAGGGACTGGCCAGTGCAGGTGCCTGGGCGTGCTTCGATGAGTTCAACCGTATTGACATTGAGGTGCTGTCGGTCGTGGCACAGCAGATTACCACAATTCAGATTGCACAACAACAGAGGGTGAGAGAGTACATGTGTATATCTTGTCACTCAGTGTATATATACAATGTAGCTCAGTGTTTGCAATTTGCTACAGTGGAACCTCGCCTATCTGAACCTCTGTCAGATATCCAGTTGTTTGGATTATCCGGCCTCGACTGCTGTGTATTCTATTAACACCCACGGTGTGCACTGAACAACGTATAAGTATAATTATACGTTTGAAGGAAGGAGTGATGATTATGTGAAGATGCAGGGATTTCGACCATCTGAAGCCTGAAGAGGCCAAGATACAATGATTGTTTGCACCAACGATGGAGAACATGACAAGAAAACAAATGGCTGTGCTATTAAGGATACATTACTGATGCTATTTGCATGATGGTTCACATATCCAGCTATTTCACTTATCTGGCTGTGGTCTGGTCCCGTTGTAGCAGGATAAGCGAGGGTCCACTGTACTGTGGTTGCTGCCACATACACATTCCCATCCATAATCTCCACTCCTCCCCCCCTCCCTGCACACACACACACACACACACACACACACACACACACACACACACACACACACACACACACACACACACACACACACACACACACACACACACACACACACACACACTCACTCACAGGCTGAGCGCTTTATGTTTGAAGGCTGTGAGATCACCCTGAAGTCTTCCTGTGCCGTCTTTATCACCATGAACCCTGGCTACGCAGGCAGGACGGAACTCCCAGACAATCTCAAGGCCCTCTTCCGACCTGTTGCCATGATGGTGCCAGACTATGCCATGATTGCAGAAATCATGCTGTTCTCATTTGGGTTCTCTGATGCGAAGGCTCTTTCAAACAAGATTGTCACCACCTTCAAACTCTCTTCGGAGCAGCTCAGCTCACAGGTATGCCAACGTGGAGGGGGAAGGCACGTGAATGACAGGAGAGTGGGGTTGAAAGAATGCATTGCATTGTATTTTGTGTACATGTTCCTCATGCTGAACAATGAGTCGTGAGCTTTCAGAGTGAAGAACGCCTGTGACAGACACTTCAAGAAAAGGTCCTGAGATTGTCAGGGCCTCTGTGTACCTATGTAGACATTGACATGTTGCAATATCTCCCAGGCCTTTCATCTCTGTTCTTCCATATGTAAGTGATCAAAAACTGGATGGTGGGAAGGCCTGGGGGATGAGACCACAAGGCTAATAGCGGAGGCTGCAAATGCCTGGGAAAGAGACTTATGTACAGACCAAGAGCGCATAAGAACGGGCGGCTAGAGTAAGAGTGTGTAACTCTGTAAAATTTGAAACTGGACGGAATTTACTGCCAGTACTAAAAATAGTAACATGTACTGCGCAGCTACGCGTAGACATAAGCCATTGTTGCTAAGTACATGACCAGGTGTTCTATTTTTTAGTACGGTTCAATAGTTTGACCGGCTTCTATTGGACTTACACGCTGTTACTCAAGCCACCTGTTCTTCTGCGCTCTTGGTAGATGGTAGCAATGATGTGTACTCTTGTTCTTCCCAGGACCACTACGACTTTGGCATGCGTGCAGTGAAGACTGTTATTTCAGCTGCTGGCAACATCAAGAGGGAATACCCTGACATGAATGAGGTAATTAAACTTGATACTAGTAAGTTGATTTCTGTGTCAGTTATTGGGGCGAGCCTGGGTGAACTTCACACTGGTGGGACTGCATTGCATAATGTGTGTGTCGGTCTTATTGGGGCAAGCCTGAGTGAACTTCACACTGGTGGGACTGCATTGCATAATGTGTGTGTCGGTCTTATTGGGCCGAGCCTGGGTGAACTTCACACTGGTGGGACTGCATTGCATAATGTGTGTGTCGGTCTTATTGGGGCGAGCCTGAGTGAACTTCACACTGGTGGGACTGCGTTGCATAATGTGTGTGTCGGTCTTATTGGGGCGAGCCTGGGTGAACTTCACACTGGTGGGACTGCATTGCATAATGTGTGTGTCGGTCTTATTGGGGCAAGCCTGAGTGAACTTCACACTGGTGGGACTGCATTGCATAATGTGTGTGTCGGTCTTATTGGGGCGAGCCTGGGTGAACTTCACACTGGTGGGACTGCATTGCATAATGTGTGTGTCGGTCTTATTGGGACGAGCCTGGGTGAACTTCACACTGGTGGGACTGCATTGCATAATGTGTGTCGGTCTTATTGGGGCAAGCCTGAGTGAACTTCACACTGGTGGGACTGCATTGCATTATGTGTGTGTCGGTCTTATTGTGACGAGCCTGAGTGAACTTCACACTGGTGGGACTACATTGCATTATGTGTGTGTCGGTCTTATTGTGACGAGCCTGAGTGAACTTCACACTGGTGGGACTGTATTGCATTATGTGTGTGTCGGTCTTATTGTGACGAGCCTGGGTGAACTTCACACTGGTGGGACTACATTGCATTATGTGTGTGTCGGTCTTATTGGGGCAAGCCTGGGTGAACTTCACACTGGTGTGACTGCATTGCATAATGTGTGTGTTGGTCTTATTGGGGCAAGCCTGGGTGAACTTCACACTGGTGTGACTGCATTGCATAATGTGTGTGTCGGTCTTATTGGGGCAAGCCTGGGTGAACTTCACACTGGTGGGACTGCATTGCATAATGTGTGTGTCGGTCTTATTGGGGCGAGCCTGAGTGAACTTCACACTGGTGGGACTGCATTGCATAATGTGTGTGTAGGCTTGCTTGACCGTAAATCCATCCTAGTAGGCAAGTGTACTTCGTTTTTGGCATACTGCAAGTGACAATCAAAAACTAGAGGCAGGAAAGGACTGGGAATGAGGTAAAGTTACTTTTGAATGCCACAAAAACTTCGTCAATGGAGCTTTTTGGAGGAACTATGAATATCAATAAGCTGCTATGAATATCTTGATTGCCACAAAACCCACAAGTGAAACGTACAGTGGGGAGTATAAAAGGAGAGCTGGGGAGTGTAATCAACATACTCATTCAGCCAGTCTATGTGGAAAATTTTTGGAAGGCCTACTACTTGAGTGGTGGCCTAATTTTAGAGAAAGGAAATTAAGCTAATTTATGGGTCTTGTATCTTTATGTTCTCAACGTAGCCCTCCACCAACCTTTCTCTCCCCCTTCCCCCCACTCCCCCTCCTTATGTACAATGGATGTTTGTGACTCCCTCTTCCTCCATTTTACTGGCATCCTTCTTTTACTCCCACACATTTTCCCCTCCACAGGAACAGATAGTTTTGCGTGCCATCCGTGATGCCAATGTGCCCAAGTTCCTGCAGGATGACCTCAAACTGTTCAACGGGATTGTGTCAGACCTGTTTCCAACGACTGAAGATGTTGTCGTGGACTATGGAGACATGGAGAAGAGCATCAGGGGAAAGGCGATGGAGAAAGGATTGGAGGATGTGGAGGGTGAGTGTGTGATGGTGTGATGGTGTGAGAGGGTGGAGCTGTTGTGTGAAGCCAGAGTTGGAGGATGTGGAGGATGAGTGTGTGATGGTGTGGGAGGGTGGAGTGAAGGGTGTGTATGGTGGAGAAGGGTGAGTGTGATGGTATGAGAGGGTGGAGCATTGTGTGAAGGGTCACATGGTTGGGGCGCATAAGAACGGGCGGCTAGAGTAAGAGCATGTAACTCTAAAATTTGAAACTGGTCAGAATTTACTGCCAATAAGTAACATGTACCAAAATAGTAACACATACTGCATAGACATAAGCTGTTGTTGCTTGGTGACTGAGTGTTCTATTTTCATTCTTGTGCTCTTGTGTGAGGGGATGGAGCTATTGTGTGAAGGGTCATGGTTGAAGGCAGGTGGAGGTGGGTAAGTAAGCAAGGAACACAGCAGCACTTCTGTGTAATTAGGCCTCCAAAAAGGGCCTTCCAAAAATTGAGATTTTCCGAACAAGGGCCTAAAAAGTTCCTTCAATAACTCTGTAGTGTAGTGGGTGCGCTTGCTTTTATACTGGGCTGTTGTTCGCTTCAATTGTGGGTTTTGTGGTTGTCAATTAGTAGATATTCATAGCAAGCTTGAAGGTATTCATAGCTGCTTGAAGATATTCATACCATAGTTCAGCTGCTCCAGGCCTACCAAAAAAAGCCTTCCAAAAATTTGTCAAATGCTCCTCAGTCAACTTTGTGTGCCACTTGGGTATCTTGCTTTTTGTACTGGCTGTTCTCCGTTTCAATTGTGGGTTTGTAGTAAGTCACATTAGATATTCATAGCATAACCCATGGCTCATCAATCTCATGGTTGAGAGATTGTCCCGTACAACATGGCATGTGACATCAGGTGTACCCATGCAGTGGGTAAACATTTTTTAAGTGGTAGAGTTGGTAGCAACAGCTCCCTTCAGTTAGCTCAACTTGTGTTGAGTCTACAAACGTTTTCCGTATGTTTTGTTGTGTGTGGTGCATAAAACTGGCTTCATATAGTCTCTTACTGGCATGCTCTCTCCCTCCCTCCCTCCCTCCCTCCCTCCCTCCCTCCCTCCCTCCCTCCTCCATCATCTCCTTCCTCCCTTTCTCCTCAGGTTTTGTGAAAAAGTGTATCCAGTTGTATGAGACGACAGTGGTTCGTCACGGTCTCATGTTGGTCGGCCCGACCGTCTCCGGCAAGACAAAGTGCTATGAGGTACGTACATTATTGCATGAGGGAGAGCAGAAGATGACTGCTTATTTCACAAGTAGGGGCATGAGCTGAAGGCTAATTCGACAGTGACAAATCCTGCTGTGTGCCATTACAAGGTAGTTTGCTGCTTGCTCCGGCGCGCCCCATGATGATAAATCATCTCACTAGTGTTTGGATAAAGTTATTGTACTGGTGTAGTATACAATGAGATCGTGATACTTCATTGAATGTCCAATGTTTCAACTTTGACAGTGTTTGTCAGACTTTGTCAGATACTATAGTTGAGCGCTGGATTTTTTTCCATCACTGGTGAAAGGTTTAACAAGTATTGCTAATGAAAGTGCTTTCTGCGATTGTAACGCCCAGCCATATTTCAATTCAAAGTGGTTAATAGCTACCCTCATTCCCACCCTTACTCTACCTGCAGTAAGATGGTAGTCTCGTGCCCAGACTATTTTTCGCACGCGGAGGGGAAAAATAGTCTGGTCAACTGCCTATTCAATTTTTGTTCCGTGCAGTGTAAAAATTGGTGACGCAACGTCTTCAAAAATGTATTATGTGACGTCACTCAAAGCTTGAAACTACGAAAGAGCTCTCAAGAGACGGCTTGTTGCAGGGATCATCCTTCTCGGAGCTTCCGAACGCCAAGAAACGAATATTCACAAAACACGAAGCCTCTGCCAATCTCTGATAGCCCTGAGACAATCTTATCGACATTTGAAAGCCTCAGGAACTTCACACTGCCAGTTTTCAAGCTCAGAAACACACACCGCCCGTTCACAGAAGTCCTGGCATTCCTTCGCCGGTCGTTCTCTGGTTCTACAAGGCTTAATCTCCTGCATAGCGCTTCAACTGCCTAGCCAGCTTTGATAGCCATCTAGTGCTGTACGTGACATCATTCGCATGAAGCAATCTGATTGGAGCACCACGTTCGTGGCGCTTGGAACAAAAATTGAATAGGCAGTTGACCAGACTATTTTTCCCCTCCGCATGCGAAAAATAGTCTGGGCAGGGGAAAAATAGTCTGGGCACGAGACTAGTAAGATGGTACATAACAATCACATTAAAGAGGGTGTGTGGGTAGGTATGTGTCTTCCCTTGTGTGAATTTGATGTGCTAATTCTGCCTCACGAACTATTCAGGTTTTACGAGATGCTCTCACAGCTCTGAAGGGCAAGTGCACTCCTGGGGGTGTCCCATTTGAGATCGTGCACACCTACATTCTCAATCCCAAGTCCATCACCATGGGACAGCTCTACGGAGAGTTTGATCCTCTCACTCACGAGTGGTAAGATGGATACCTTGGTCTCTACGTATCCTTGTTATGAGGCAATTTTGGCCTAACCAACATAAGAAAGGGCCTGAAAATTGTAGCTAGTGTAATTGGTCCAGTTTGTGTAATGTTGAGATTTGTGTGGTAGGGTTATAGCATCTTGTTACTGAGGTTACAAGTTTTTTTTACGCAATTTCCGGGTGCAAAAACTTCAAGCATGTGAGCAATCAGAGCCCCTCCCTCCCTCCCTCCCTCCCTCCCTCCCTCCCTCCCTCCCTCCCTCCCTCCCTCCCTCCCTCCCTCCCTCCCTCCCTCCCTCCTCCCTCCCTCCCTCCCTCCCTCCCTCCCTCCCTCCCTCCCTCCCTCCCCCCTCCCTGCTTCCCTTCCCCCCTCCCTGCTTCCCTTCCCCCCTCCCTGCTTCCCTCCCTCCCTCCCTCCCTCCTTCCCTAGGACTGATGGTATTTTGGCTGCTCTGATTCGTATGGGTGCAGCCAGCGAGACTTCTGACAAAAAGTGGTATGTGTTTGATGGTCCTGTGGACACCCTCTGGATTGAGAGTATGAACACTGTTCTGGACGATAACAAGAAACTGTGTTTGAGTAGCGGGGAGATTATCAAACTCACCGAGGTGTGCGTGTGTGTGTGTGTGTGTGTGTGTGTGTGTGTGTGTGTGTGTTTGTGCATCTCGCTCTCTCTCTGCTCCAAGATGAACTATGAATACCAATAAGGTAGCTATGAATATCAATAAACTGGCTATGAATACGTTAATTATCACAAAACCCACAAGTGAAACGTACAGTAGGGGAGTATAAAAGGGAGAGAGTTGAGGTTACAATGTTAGGCTACTCTTTCGACTTGAAGGTATAAGAAAATTTTTGGAAGGCTAACCACTTTGAGTGTTGGCCTAATAGCAGAATGTCAAGCAGCTGTAAAATCGGTTTGGAAAAAGTCTGACTTGGTCCCTTGGTGTTTATCCCACTTGCACTGTAGGGTGCTGAGTGGAGAACTAGTGTGTATAGCTACAGTAGGATAGGACGTTTTCAGGGTTGGACTTGTACTGTGAAAATATTATTTGTGAAATAATCATTGTAAAACTGCATGCATGCGTGTGTGTGTGTGTGTGCCAACCACGTGACCAGCACCATGAATTATTAATTGCAATAGTGCATTTATGAATATTTTCAACTGCCTGCCCTATGCTAGCTTCGACTGAAGCCACTGAGCAATGAAGCTGCTGTAGTTTCTGTGACCCTGCCTGACATAGCTACGAACAGTAGGCGCTAGCTTTGCTTGGCCAGCTGTATACCAATGTGTGTGTGTTTTTCACTTCAGTAATGCATCTGTTTTTGTTGGATTGGAATGTCTGTTTCACGAATGGCAGACAGACCAATATGTGAGCTCAATACAATTCAACAGCTCAGGCTTGCCCCATGCACTAACGGAGATGTTCTATCATAGTGATACCCATGATATTCGTTCCACCCTCCCCTGCATTTGATTCGCATCCTTCAACTGCACTTTGTACCCATACACACCCACTCACAGTCACATGTATATAGATACACAGTACATGAGCTATGATAAAGAAAGCTTTATCAGCTTTTGCTAATACTTGGACTAAATGCTTGAATAATAGATTCTCATAAACCAAACAAGTCTCTCGTCATTCTGAGAATCCAATCCTTAAAAATAACTTTTGTTCCTGACCCCATTCGACCCCTCCTCTCTCCTCCCCTTCATTGTCTGACCCCATTTGACCCCTCCTCTCTCCTCCCCTTCATTGTCTGACCCCATTTGACCCCTCCTCTCTCCTCCCCTTCAGGTCATGACAATCATGTTTGAGGTACAGGACCTAGCTGTTGCCTCTCCGGCCACCGTCAGCCGCTGTGGAATGGTCTACCTGGAGCCGAGCATCCTGGGACTCTCTCCCTTTGTGTCCTGCTGGCTCCGCCGGCTACCTGAAATCATCAAACCACACAAGGACACACTGCACATCCTCTCCAAGAAGTTCCTTGAGGTACATAACTATGAGAGAAGTGCACATACATTGCACTGTTGTATGATGAAACTGTACAGCTACGTAGCTCTCAAGATATTCCTTTTGCTTTCTCCTCCTCTTTTTCCTCCTCTCTCCATCTCCCCCCTACCTCCCTTCTTCCTCCTTTTCCCCTCCCTTTCCTCTTTCTTCTCTTCTCTTTATCCCTTCCTTCCTCCCTTCCTCCCTCCCTCCCTCCCTCCCTCTCTCTCCCCCTCCTCTCTCCATCTCCCCCCTACCTCCCTTTTTCCTCCTTTTTCTCCTACCTTTCCTCTTTCTTCTCTTTATTCCTTCCTTCCTCCCTTCCTCCCTCCCTCCCTCTCTCCTCCCTCCCTCCCTCTCTCCTCCCTCCCTCCCTCCCTCCCTCCCTCTCTCCTCCCTCCCTCCCTCCCTCCCTCCCTTCCTCCAACCTTCTACCCTCCCTCTTCCCTCCAGTCCTCCATCAAGTTTCTACGGAGGAACCTTCGGGAGATTGTTCCTACTACTGACGGAAACATCACCTTCTCCCTCCTCAAAATCATGGACTGTTTCTTCAAACCATTTGTGCCTAAGGAGGTGTGTGTGTGTGTGTGTGTGTGTATAAATTACAGTTATGAAGGTACAGGTGAAATATCACTACTGTGAGCTACTAGAAGAATGCAGGCAGGACAGGAGGAAAGGTTGGGATACATACGCTCTTGCCTACTCATCTGGTGCACCAGCAGTGCCATAAAATCCCGTGTAGAAATTGAAGATTATTCCATTGCATATTTCTATCATATTGCTGTGTTTGAAACACCGTATTGCTGAACCTCCGTTAAAGGCGGGGCTCATACGTGCTTCATAGATGCATGAATATCTAATAAGCCTACAAAGTGCTTTGTAGATGCATGAATATCTACATGTAATAAGCCTACAAAGTGCGTATGAGCGCTGCCCTTGATGGAAGTTCAGCAATACGGCGCTTTGAACGCAGCGATGCGATAGAAATACGTGATGGAATAACCTTGGATTTCTACACGGGACTGCCACAAGTGTCATAATGTAGAACCAATGTGCAGACTCCCCACTCATCAAAGCACACACAGACCTTGAAGCTGTGGGTGGGGAGGAAGAGGGTGGGGGATAAGGGTTTTAAAAGGTTAGGACGTTACTGTGGGTGGGGAAGAAGAGGGTGAAGTTAGGACATTACTGTGGGTGGTGAGGAAGAGGGTGGGGGATAAGGGAAAAGGTTAGGATGTTACTGTGGGTGGGGAGGAAGATGGTGGGAGATAAGGGAAAAGGTTAGGACGTTACTGTGGGTGGGGAGGAAGATGGTGGGAGATAAGGGAAAAGGTTAGGACGTTACTGAGAGGAGGGGGGGGTATAGACCTCACTTTTATATGTGAGGCCTTCCAAAAATTGGTAAACTATGAAAGAAATCCTGAACCCAAAGAACAGCTAAGAAGGTGATTTGGGAGCTGCTTTATATACTGCCTCCTGTTCGCTGTGATTGTGGGTTTCAAATAATGATTTCATACTATGAATACCATCATCAATTAATCTATACGTACTTACAACATTAACAAGTAATTGCTTGTTAATGTTTGTAGCTAGATTAATTTTTATAGTACTATTCATAGCTATGTATTTGGAACCCACAATCAAAATGTACAAGAGACCAGTATATAAAGCAGCTCCTCAGAGCTGTACTGTGTCAGTGTCCATATTGTCTCAGTGTATTCTGTTCTGTTGTTATAAAAATTTTTGGAAGGCCCTGTACATCTAAGTTGGGCCTACCTTATGAAAAACAAATGCTCCATTCATCTCTCTAGCTCTCTCTCCCTCTTCTTTGCTCTACTGTAATTCTCTCTTATGTCTGGTGAATGCAAGGTGGACGTAGAGGGGGAGGGGTCCACGTTCAAATAACATACTAGACGCCATCATCAAGTCCTCTGTCATTAAGCAGGACCCCAAACATTCACAAGATCGCGAGTAATCCGCTTGACCGGTAAGAAATCGCTCTCAGGTTTATTGCGCACGGGTTTGTAGTCAGACCCCCCCCCCCCCCACCTTCCCCCGTTGTGTCCACCTCACATCTACCTGACATCCCAGGCCTTCCCCGTTTTTGGCTGCTCTTCTGCTTCTGTGTATTATACAAACCAAAGAACAAAAAACGGAGGAGGTGTGGGAACGAGGCTAAGCACACCAAAAATATCGGAGAATTGTCTTCGACAGTTACTAGCCAGCCTAACGGCTTATATGACAAACCTCAACATGCATTTACTTCACAGCTTACCAATAAGGAAAGAGCCAAGCTATTACCATATATGGTATTATTATCTCAGCAAATAATTATTGCTCTAGCTGTTACCTGCACAGCATCTGACGATGGAACCACAAGGATGTCACTGAGGTCAGGGTTGGTAGATGAAGGAGCTTGAAATACTGTTTGTTTATGTAAAATTTTTACTTTTGTCAGCTAGTGGTTCTTCAAGTAGTCTTGGTCCACTCTGCTTGAAGGGCAGCTGAAAATCATGCTGCTGCTTGTTTTGCCTTCTTTGGGAACTCTCCTGTGCAATAACAATGAACAAATGTCTTCATGCTGACTGTTCTGCAACCAGGACACATGAAGGCAATGTGACAGCTGACTCTGAGTTGCTGAGCTGTCCACTGATTGTGCAAACCGATCAAGTATGCTGGTCTATTTGGTTGAGTGGTTTGTACTGGTTTGAAATCAGGCTGTAACAATTGTGCTCAAACAGCGCATGCTCGTGAAGGACTATGAATATCAATAAGGTAGCTATGAATATCTTAATTATCACAAAACCCACAAGTGAAACGTACAGTAGCGCAGTATAAAAGGAGGGGTAATAGAACTGGATCACATACCACATCAATGTAGACCCTTTTGGGTTTTCTTTCAATTTTTGGAAGGTCTATACAGCATAGGCCTAAAGCAAATGTGTGTATGCACCTTTGTAGGTATGTAAGTGTTTTATTTTAGGTGCCAGTAATAGTCCAGCACATGTATACTGCCATTTGATGTACAGCTGGTGGTACAGCAGATTGCCCAAGTTTTGCAACACGCAGTGAGAAACTGCAATTGATTTACCACATATGAATCTTTCTCACCTCAGCATGCCCTTCCTCTTGGTTCAAACACGGTAATTGAATTGTGGTTTTCCACTGTTGGCTGTGTGTCAGAGGAGGTCCGACACGCTTACGGACGTGCACGGAACTCCGTATCACGTATGGTAAGTGAACATTGAAAGATCAACGTGGAGACCGCTCTCGAAGTCCGTTTTTGTACCTGTCCTGTCGCGCGAACTAGAGCCTGTAGGAGCACCATACTCGGTTCGCGGATAGTTGAGACGGGACCCTACTGCTCCTGTGTGTCTGTGGCGCTGGGGTATCAAAACTTCGCAGCAAGAGCGAGCTAAACCCGGAGCGTGATTAATATGACCTGGAGGACAGTACTTTGAGCAGTTGTAGCTCCATAACGCAACGGGCTATGAAGCTCGGACTTGCGTTGGATGAAAGTAGAAACACGGCTGATTCCAGTGATGTGCATTTGTGGGGGTGACACCCCCATTGGTTTTGGAGCTACAGAGCTTTGAAAGTTGACAAGATTTGGGAAAAATAGGCTCCAATTTAGGAGCCCATATCTTCCGGTCAGATTATGCTGTTGTGACAGAACTTGCACCAAAATGGAGCCCTTTCCATGTACTTCGTGATGATCTCCACATTGTTGGTGACACCCCATACAGATTTGGAGTAATCCAGCTTTGAAGTTGACTATAATTATGAAAGACGTAAATCTTGGTAAAGTTCAATCACCCAACGAAGAAGACAGTGGTGATGGGACTCCCACCAGAAGCACGTTCTGTTTCTGATGATATTCAGATTTTCTGTGACATATCATAGTGAAGCCATCTTGTTCCTGCTGATAAAAATAAACATCTCTGAGGACAGTGATGGGACTTACACCAAAGATGCACATTCTATGTACTTTCTGGTGATACCTACCCATAGTGGTTTATTTTTGGAGCTTTGATTTTGAAAGTATTATCTACTCAAATATAGCCAACAATGTGAAAGTGATAATATAATTATACTTTCTGATATCGATGATTCCACTTTGATGGCGACACTCTATTAATAGCCTCTCATTCTCATGCCTTCTCCACATCAAACGTTAGTCATTTCCAGTGTGCAAACAAATGGAGAAGGCCTGAGGTAATATGCTGGAGGCAGGGAAGGCATACAAATGAGGTCATTTCATTAGAGCATGGTTTGATTGCAGTAAGTTTACACATATGCATTCTGGTGAATACCACATAGAAATTTGTCAATAGGTTAAGTCTCATGCATCATGGATGCACTGTCCTCCAAGATATAGGTAGTTCAAAGTTTCACAAACATAGTTGACTTCTTAACCATTTGGTATGAGTCCCATCACTTCTGTCTCTTTTTCAGAAGATATATGCTGTCAGGTGGTTAAATTTTACCCATATTCAGATATTGCACTAACATGGTTGACCTCAAAGCTCTAAACCTTCATGGGATGTCACCAACAATATGGATATCATCAGAAAGTGGACAGAATGTGCATCATTTTGGTGCGAGTCCCATCACCACTGTCTTCTTTGTTGAGGAGATACGGGTGATTGAACTTTACCCAGATTTACGTCTTTCATAATTATAGTCAACTTCAAAGCTGGATTACTCCAAATCTGTATCGGGTGTCACCAACAATGTGAAGATCATCACAAAGTACATGGAAAGGGCTTCATTTTGGTGTAAGTTCTGTCACGATAGCATAATCTGACTGGAAGATATGAGCTCCTAAATTGGAGCCTATTTTTACATTTCCCAAATCTTGTCAACTTTCAAAGCTCTGTAGCTCCAAAACCAATGGGGGTGTCACCCCCACAAATGCACATCACTGGAATCAGCCGTGTTTCTACTTTCATCCAATGCAAGTCCGAGCTTCATAGCCCGTTGCGTTATGGAGCTACAACTGCTCAAAGTACCGTCCTCCAGGTCATGTTAATCACGCTCCGGGTTTAGCTCGCTCTTGCTGCGAAGTTTTGACACCCCAGCGCCACAGACACACAGGAGCAGTAGGGTCCCGTCTCAACTATCCACGAACCGAGTATGGTGCTCCTACAGGCTCTAGTTCGCGCGACAGGACAGGTACAAAAACAGACTTTGAGAGCGGTCGCCACGTTGATCTTTCAATGTTCACTTACCATACGTGATACGGAGTTCCGTGCACGTCCGTAAGCGTGTCGGACCTCCTCTGGCTGTGTGTGAAGCAAGGCTTTTGCAATCTTGAAATGGCCTCACAGATAAGCCTAATGGAGCTGCTTTAACTTAGAGAGGAGAGTGGTGGTATCATAATTTAACACATAATAGTTTTTTTATTTTGCCTTCACTGAGATCACAATAGAAGCTGTTATCTCCTTGTCTTCCAACATGGCTGCTGCTCTCAAGGTTGGTAGATCAAGGAGTCTTGGTCCTTTCTTCTTGAAGGACTGACAAATCACATCACTTATGCTTTCTGTGTGTGTGTTCTGTAAAATGCATGCTGATGTATTTCTATTTGGCTGAACTTTTTTACTAATCTGTCTGACAAGGGAACTTTGAAAGACTAAAGGAAGAGCTAGGCTGTGAATGCAAACATAGTCCCCAACCTGTTTGGGAATTTGACCTGCATACGCCGTGTGTGTGTGTGTGTGTGTGTGTGTGTGCCTATGTTCCCTCTACATGTGCAGTGTATGATACACTAGTCTCAACCTAGTTCAAGACTAATGATACACAAGCAAAGCAGACAAATGAACAGTGAGGAAAATACTGTATTCCTATTGTCTCCCTGACGTCATGCACATGACCAGACACACCTCCCAGCCTTTCCTCCGCTATATTTGCATACTGTAAATGATAAAACACTGGAATGCAGTAAGGCAATCCCTGTTGCCCAAATCTTCGCCACTGTCCAGGTTTGATTGCTTACAGTATGCAAAAACAGAGAGGGAAGGCCTGGGTATCTCATCACATGGATGATGTCACTGTCTACTTACCCAGACAGTAGGGAAAGAGGGCAAAAGAATGCATTTCTGAGTTGTTTGTTGTAAACTGTAATCGCTTGTTAACCCTCGGCGCGCATGCGCAGCGAGGGTTACAGTACTTCGTTTGTCTGTCTGTCTGTCTGTTACAACTAGCTTGGCTCACCTGGAGGCTAAATCTCTGAAGTTTGGACGCAGATAGGCTTCAAACCGAACGAGGATGTGTTTAAATTTCGCGATTTCGCCAAGAACGTTTCGTTCAAGAGTTATGCTGCGATTCGTTTGCCACGGCGAGCGCTAGTTGTAGCCTCGTTCCCAGGCTCCCCCGGAACGCGAATATGTATCGTATTTTCTACGTAAGCATGACGTAATCAAAATAGGACTAAAACAGAAAGGCAACGTTTTGCGCGTTGTTCAACCAACTATACGTTCAACGCTCGGTGTGTATGATATTCAACCCCCGATAACTAGATACATGTAATAAGTTGGCCGCTACCTTCGCTCTTTTTCCTGTTCTGAGTCTCGGGTACGCCCACGCGCAATTAAGGTCGTTCATGCATGCTCAATACTGCTACAATATGTATGTACATGCATGCTCAATACTGCTACAATATGTATGTACAGGCATGGTCAATACTGCTACAATATGTATGTACATGCATGGTCAATACTGCTACAATATGTATGTACAGGCATGGTCAATACTGCTACAATATGTATGTACATGCATGCTCAATACTGCTACAATATGTATGTACAGGCATGGTCAATACTGCTACAATATGTATGTAAGGCATGGTACATATCCAGGATTACCAGGGAGTATCCCACAGATTCCCTACTCACTACACATGCTCACTACATTAGGGAGGGGTTTGTTGGGGGAAGGTAAAGGGCTAGTAGGACAACTTGGGACACTGTTATCCTGTACGACTTTGTGTAGTCTCAGCTAGCTATCTAGTGTACCATCATACCGCATGAATTTCCTTCGCCTACTTAGCTATGTCCTGTGACTCTGCATTAATATTATGCGCCGAGGGTTAAGCACTTCAGTGCTATTCATTAATGTTGTAGCTAGATTAATTTTATAGTAATATTCATAGCTATGAATATTATTATTTGAAACCCACAATCAAAACGTACAAGAGACCAGTATATAAAGCAGCTCCTCAGAGCTCTATTCAGTGTCTAGATTGTACTTTAGTACAGTGGATTATTCAAATTTTTGGAAGGCCTGTACATGCAAGCTGGGCCTACCTTATGATAAACAATGAAAGCTCCAGCTCTCTCTAGCCCCTCCCTCTTCTCTGTGCACCACAATTCTCTTATGTCAGGTGGATGTAAGGTACTATATAGGTGGATGTAGAGGGGGAGGGGTCCATGTTCAAATAACAGACTAGACTTCATTATTGAGTGCTCCATCACTAAACAGAACCCCGAATGTTCACAGGATCGAGAGTACTCCGCTTGATCAGTAAGAAAATCGCTCTCAGGTGTATTACACACGGACTTGTAGTCAGGCACTCCCCCCCCCCTCCACGTCTACCTCGCATCCACCTATCATTCACCTGATAAGTGTTCCCAAGCCTTCCCTGTTTTTCACTGCTTTTCCGTGTATTATACTGTATGCAAACCAAAGAACAACAACAACAAAAAAAAACGGGTGAGGCCTGGGAATGAGGGTAAACACACCACAAATATTTGAGAATTATCTCTAGCGGTTACTAACCAGCTGAACGGCTTATATGGCAAACACTTACTTCACAGCTTACCAACAAAAAAGAGCCAAGCTATTACTATTTCAAATGAAAGGCACTGAAGTGCCAAACCCTCGGCGCAGCAGTGCCAGTATTATAATTACTAGATGATAAAATGGCCGACTTATCATATAGCCGTACCAACAGGTAACGCTCTAGCTTCGCAACGAAGCATTTTCAGAGAAAATCGCTTAAAATTTTCGACCTTCATCCGCCGCTGAGAAGGTTAGTATTGTTTGTGGCACGAATAATCACGTGAAAAGTGAGATGTTGAAAAACAGACACACACACAGACACACAGACACAATACTGGAACCCTCGCTGTGCATGCGCGCCGAGGGTTAATAATTATTGCTCTAGCTGTTACCTGCACAGCATCTGACGATGGAACCACACATCACTGAGGTCAGGGTTGGTAGATGAAGGAGATTGAAATACTGTTTCTTTGTGTACGACTAAAGCTTTTGACAGCTGCTGTACGGTCCTTTGATTACTTGAGGGACAGCTGAAAATCATGCTGCTGCTTGTTTTGCCTTTTTTGGATGTCTGATTGTGTCTTGTAGCTCTTTCCACAACTGGTACACGTGAAGACAAAGTGACAGCTGAGTTGCTAAACTGTCCAGTAAATGTGCAGACCTGTGTTCTGACCAAGTATGCTGGTCTAGCGGCTTTACTTGACAAATCAGGCCATAACAGTCATTGTGTTCAAAGTTGCAATCACAGCGCATGCTATGAATACCAATAAGCTAGCTATGAATATCTTAATTGCACAAAACCCATAAGTGAAACGTACAGTAGGGGAGTATAAAAGGAACGGGTGCAGTAGCTACTGCAGGATCCAACTAGGCAACATAACACTTCCATTTTGTTTTAATTTTTGGGAGGCCTATGTTCTGTATAGGCCTACTAGTGAATGTGCACATGTATATTTGTATATGAATGTGATTAAACCTTGTACTGCCACCTTGGAGAATAGCTTTATACATGATAGTATGACTAGGGTACATACATGTAGAAAGCTTTGCACGCCAAGCAGAGCCTGGCCTCTATTGTCAATTGGGGGAGACACTGAGTCGTAGACTACAATAGCTACCTGATGGTCCTTAGCCTTGTCCTTAGGCTGTTCATTGGCCTGGATACGAGACCAGACAGTCCTTGAACAGTAGCTGTTGAAAGACCTTTGTGGAAAGCCAGTGCTTAGAGTCACAAAACTGCTGAGCAAGAGAGTTCAGCTAGGGCAGACAAATGGCAATACCCACCAGTGAGACAAGTGTAGAAACTGCTGAGTGATGTAGATTGAGCTTGGTGCTTATGCAGAGTTCGCTCACTGATTCAGATGAAAGTTGAGGTAAAAGCTCACGCCAAGCTCGCTTGCTTGCTCAGTAGTAATGATCTATGGAAGTCTGAATGTTCACGCCAAACTCTGTCGCTGCTTAGTAGTGCTATCTACAATGAGCTATGGAAGTCTGAATGTTCACGCCAAACTCTGTCACTGCTTAGTAGTGCTATTATTATAGGTATAACTGGAGCTAGTTTGACTGCTTACTCAGCAGCAATGGAGATCATGTGTAGCTGTAGCTTTTGGAAGGCCTGTTGATATAGGCCTACGCTAATGCTAATTGGGTGGATGAGTGCAGATTAGTTTAATGTGTGTGTGTGAGTGTGTGTGTGTGAGTGTGCGTGAGTGTGTGTGTGTGTGTGTGTGAGTGTGTGTGTGTGTGTGTGTGTGTGTGTGTGTGTGTGTGTGCGTGTGTACATATGTGTGTGTGTGTGTGCGTGTGTACGTACATGTGTGCGCGCGTGTGTGCGTGCGTGTGTGTGCACGTGCTAGAATGGATGACATTGTATGAAAGAATTTTAGTGCAGGTTACAGTTTTACTCTCTTAGGGGTTGTACTTATCTGTCTCAATACTCTTTTCCCACGTACCTCCATCGACAGGGCGAGACCATCTCATCTGACAGACTGCGTGCAGTGGAGAGTCTGATAGAGCCGTGGTTCCTCTTTGCCCTGGTGTGGAGTGTAGGGGCCACCTGTGATGGAGACTCCCGTAAGAAGTTTGACCGCTATCTCAGAGAGAGGATCAGTGAGGAGAAGGTGTGTGCAGAGTTTGTATATGCATGGCCACCTGACTGTGTTTCTTGCGTGAGGTAGCATGCAGTCATCTCAGTGCAGCTGATATGAACTGCTGGTATTGGTTGAAATGCATCCTATGACTCTGTGTATTATTTAGGTTTGTTTTTCTTAAGGGAGATGTAGTTCACTGATTTTTTTTTAACACACACACAAACACACACGCACACACACACACACACACACACACACACACACACACACACACACACACACACACACACACACACACACACACACACACACATGCACACACACGCACGCACGCACACACACACACGCACATACACACACACACACACACACACACACACACACACTCAACGCACACACATGCACACACACACACACACACACACACACAGCTGAGCACGCCTTTCCCTGAGGGTGGTCTGGTGTATGACTATCGTCTGGACGATGGAGGTGTGAGCAGAACCACAAAGGGAGAGGATGACGAAGAGGAGAAGAAACCAGTGGCTAAAGCAAAGGTGTGTGGTAGCCAAGTGTTCATACCGACCCTGTAGCGTAATTTGAGTGATGACACTGGCTTGTTAGTTTGAATCTACCTGCAGTTTCCTTGGGACATTTCTCTTTTCCATGAGCATCTTGTATGTACTATGGTATCTACCTTTAAAAATCGGAAAGATGTCCAGGATTGCCATCAAAGGCTTAGTAGTGCCTTTGATCTTTGTCTTTGTTCTCTATTAGTAATCGGGAGAAGAGAAAAATTAAGGCTTTGTTGAAAGTATGTGTGTATGAATGAGCATCTTTTGCAGAACTGTGCTGCAAATGCACTTAATAATGATAAATTGCTCATTATGATTCAATGGTGTCCTTTTTTTTTAGAAGATGAGTACCATAATAACTGCCAGTAGTTAGTGACAGCTAGTAGCATCATGCAGCCTTACACCTTACACCCTTCCCTACACCCTCACACCCTCACACACACCCACACCCACACACCCTCACACCCACCCACACCCACACACCCTCACACCCACCTCACCAGATCCAGTGGGTGGGCTGGATGGAGGGGATGCCAACCTTTGTGGTGGACCCCAACACAAGATTCTCAGACATCATCGTCCCCACCATCGACACCATCCGTGCCCACTTCTTGTTGGAGCTGTTCATCACAAACTCTAAGCCGGTATGATCTAGAACTACAGACAGTATAGCCTCGTACCCAGGCCGCGTGGAAGGAGAGCAATGTTTCTGGCCTGGGTACGAGGCTACATACCGTATCTCCAGTACATATCACTGTATCTTTTTTCCTGTTGTTGCATTGGGTATGTATGAAGGTGACACCTTTCTTCCTTCCTCTCTGTTTCCCTTCCCTCCCTCCCCTCCCTCCTCGCCCAGGTGTTGTGCGTGGGTCCCACTGGTACGGGTAAGACCCTCACCACAACAGACAAGCTGCTCAAGGGCATGTCTCCAGACTACCTCTCTCACTTCATCACGTTCTCTGCTCGCACCAGCGCCAACCAGACCCAGGACATCATTGACTCTAAACTGGACAAGAGGTGGGAAAGGAGACAAATGCTTGTTCCCAAGCCACTCCCAGATTTTATCTCGCAGCCATGGAGAAAAATCGCACACAGCTGCAAAATAAAATCTGAGAGTGGCTTGGGAACGAGGCTAGACAAAGCTAGTCATAGCCTCGTTCCCATGCCTCCCTCGTTTTATTCTGCATTCAAATTCAGAGTTTTGCACCATTAACAAAAGATTATGAGACTAGGAAGGTGGAAATGATCTTAGAAGGATGACCAATTTTTCTTCTGCAGGCGCAAGGGTGTCTTTGGTCCCCCACTGGGCAAGAAGTATGTGATGTTTGTTGATGATCTCAACATGCCAGCGCTGGAGGTGTATGGAGCACAGCCTCCTATTGAGCTGCTCAGACAGTGGATGGACCACGGGGGGTGGTACGACAGGAAGGCCATCGGTATGTTTGTAGATAGACAACAACTAAGAATAAGGTGTTATTGAGTGAATTATTTAAATTTTCTCCATCACACCTGCAACATAGTTATATGAGCCTTTACTTGACCAGGTGTCTGTTAGTTTAACTATGTATGTGACAGTCCCGTGTAGAAATCGAAGATTATTCCGTCGCGCATTTCGATCGCATCGCTGCGTTCAAAGCGCCATATTGCTGAGCTTCCGTTCAGGGCGGGGCTCATACATGCTTCGTAGATGCGAGAATATCTAATAAGTTTTACAAAGTGCGTGTGAGCCCAGCCCTTAACGGAAGTTCAGCAATACAGCGCTTTGAACACAGTGATGCGATCGAAATACACAGCGGAATAATCTTCAATTTCTACATGGGACTGTCACATGTTATTTATAATCTCAGATGTACAAAGTTGCAAATGTGAGCCTATCAGTAAACAAAACCAGACTATTCTAGTATTGTTTTACCACCATTGAACTACCAAGGTAATCCTTGCCTGCACGAACTGATGTAAAATTTTGTTTGAACAGTTTTAACGTACACATACATTTCTGTCCTATACCATCCCATGTTGTATGCACTCACCTGCAGGCTCATTTCACAAGCTGGTGGACATTACATTTGTGTGTGCGATGGGACCCCCAGGGGGTGGACGCAACCCCGTCACCCCTCGGTTCTCCCGCCATTTCAACTACCTCTCCTTCACTGAGCTGGAAGACACCTCCAAACACAGGTGTGTGATGAGTATGCTTGAGTTTAACTGGTGTATTGTCTAATCTGTGCATGTTTCTATTTTGTATACTTTAATTACATGCTTCCCTCCCTTCCTCTCCTTCCTCCCTCCACATTCCTTCCTTCCTTCCCTCCCTCCCTTCCTCTCCTTCCTCCTTACTCCACTCCACCCCTTCCTCACCCTTTCCCCATCTCAGAATCTTCTCAGCAATCATCTCCTCTTGGCTCACTGCCTTCCCTGATGCCGCGATGATGGTTCCCCAGTTGGTAAAGTCCACTACCTCCGTCTACACCACCATCACGACAGAGCTCCTCCCCACCCCGGCCAAGTCTCACTACACCTTCAACCTCAGGGACCTCTCTAAGGTCTTCCAGGGCATGCTCATGGCGCCATCAGCAGGGATAAAGGTATGTATACACTTAATGCAGAAAAGTGTAGTGCCCAAGCGGATTTCCCTCCATCCCTCCCTTCCTCCCTCTGTCCCTCGTTCCCTCGTTCCCTCCCTTCCTCCATCCCTCCCTTCCTCCCTCTGTCCCTCGTTCCCTCCCTTCCTCCATCCCTCCCTTCCTCCGTTCCTCCCTCCATTCCTCCCTCTGTCCCTCGTTCCCTCCCTTCCTCCATCCCTCCCTTCCTCCGTCCCTCTGTCCCTCTGTCCCTCGCTCCCTCCCTCCATCCCTCCCTTCCTCCGTCCCGTCCCTCTCTCCATTCCTTCCTCTGTCCCTCTGTCCCTCGCTCCCTCCCTCCATCCCTCCCTTCCTCCGTCCCTCCCTCCATTCCTCCCTCCGTCCCTCTGTCCCTCCCTCCCTCCCTCCATCTCATCCTCCCTCGCTCCCTCCCTCCCTCCGTCCATCCCTCTGTCCCTCCCTCGCTCCCTCCCTTCCTCCCTCCTAGACACTCCCCAACCTGCTGCGTCTGTGGTACCACGAGTGTTGTCGTGTGTTTGAGGATCGTCTTGTGAACAGTGAAGACCGACAGTGGTTCGAGGAGCTACTGGACAAGCGGATGGCAGAAGACTTCCAAACAGACCCCAAGGAGGTGTTGGGGGAGGGGCCTCTGCTGTACGGAGACTTCATGACTCCAAACACTGACAACAAACTCTACGAGCTGATCACCGATCATGAAAAGGTGAGTGGGGCTGCAAAACGTCCCAAGGTAGAGATGGACTGTGCTAGGAGGTTTACTAGTTCTGGGCTGCATTACACATTGATCCCTCCTCCCCCCTTCCTTCAATCTCTCCCTCCCTCTCTCTTACCTCCATTCTCCCCTCCCTCTCCCTTCCATTCCTCCCTCCCCCCTCCCTTTCCTCCGCCTCTCCCTCTCTTCCTCCCTTCCTCCCTTCCTCCCTTCCATTCCTCCCTTCCTCCCTTCCTCTCTTCCTCCCTTCCTCCCTTCCTTCCTCCCTCCCTCCCTTCCTTCCTCCCTCCCTCCCTTCCTCCCTTCCTCCCTTCCTCCCTTCCTCCCTTCCTCCCTTCCTCCCTCCCTCAGTTGAGCCGCACACTAGAGGAGTACCTGGATGACTACAACCAAATCAGCACAGCCCAAATGAAGCTTGTGCTCTTTCTTGATGCCATTCGTCATGTTTGTCGCATCGCTCGTATCATAAGGCAGCCTCTTGGCAACGCTCTACTTCTGGGAGTGGGTGGGAGTGGCAGACAGAGCCTCACCAGACTAGCCACACACATGTGAGGAATGTGACTATTTAGATATCTATGTATGTGTGTATAGTACATGTACATGCTTTACTGTGGGGGGTATCTTCATGAATTGGTGCCTGTTCGTCTACTCCCATTTCGCCTACTCCCATTTCACCTACTTTAGCCCAAAAAGTTGCAATTTGCCTACTCTTTAAAAAGTGATATTTGTGCATTAAAGCAATCATGTCAAAGTGACATCCCAAAGTAGGCTTGGTCTTTGTAAAATGATTTTGGGTAGCAAACCCCATGTCTTGAGCTCATAGACCCTCCATGAGTCTCAGAAATGGGGGGAAGAAAAAGCTGTTACCTGGTGATAGCTACTAAATATTGTAATATTGTTGTAATGTATATCTATTAGTGCATTTGTATACAAAATAGTACTTAGAACGGCTAAAAATGGCTTTCTAAATGAGTAGGCGAAACACTACTTTTTGGCCTAAAGTAGGCGAAATGGGAGTAGGCGAACAGGGAACATCCCATCTTCATAGCATCATTCCCAGGCCCCCACCAGCTTTTTCATCACTTGCAGTACGGAAAAGTGGGGAGAGCCTGGTACATAATCTCATGTGACTGACATGATAGAGAGGTGCTCAGTTCATCAAGTGGTGAGAGCCTGGTACATAATCTCATGTGACTGACATGATAGAGAGGTGCTCAGTTCATCAAGTGGTGAGAGCCTGGTACATAATCTCATGTGACTGACATGATAGAGAGGTGCTCAGTTCATCAAGTGGGGAGAACCTGGTACATAATCTCATGTGACTGACATGATAGAGAGGTGCTCAGTTCATCAAGTGGTGAGAACCTGGTACATAATCTCATGTGACTGACATGATAGAGAGGTGCTCAGTTCATCAAGTGGTGAGAGCCTGGTACATAATCTCATGTGACTGACATGATAGAGAGGTGCTCAGTTCATCAAGTGGGGAGAACCTGGTACATAATCTCATGTGACTGACATGATAGAGAGGTGCTCAGTTCATCAAGTGGTGAGAGCCTGGTACATAATCTCATGTGACTGACATGATAGAGAGGTGCTCAGTTCATCAAGTGGGGAGAGCCTGGTACATAATCTCATGTGACTGACATGATAGAGAGGTGCTCAGTTCATCAAGAAGAGCAAAGATGCATACTACACATTCAATGCTTGGTCTGTTGACTCATGCTAGCTAGATATGTGTTGTGTGTTATCTACAGGCAAAGCACAGAGGAGGTCTGACACATGTGTTGTGTGTTATCTACAGGCAAAGCTCTTCTTGAGAATTTTGGCCGTTTGTTATTCACATGAGCTTCCCTATCAGGCAGTATTTGTGTGTGATTGACGTAGGAACGTATACACACACACTTGTTACACACACTTGTATGTAGACCCAATCAAACTTGGGTCTTCCAAAAATTTGTTACAACTGTTTGTTACATATACTTCCCTTGGCTACACAGCTTAGTCTTCAGGCTGCTCTTATATACCCTGGCTTGTTCCTAACACTTGTGGGTTTTGTGATGTCATGTTGTGAGATTCATGACCATGAATATAGTTATGAGCAGAGACCATTATTCATAGCAGGAGCTTATGAGAGCTAGCAGCTGTATAATTTGTCAAATGCCTCAGTGTGGTGCGTATAATAGTGTTGGTCTTGTTTTGAGATTCTGTGTGTTTATCTGTGGTAGTGTCAGGGTAAATTTGCAATTAAATGTTACGTATTAGTTTACACACCCACCAGCACGTGTGCTCTTAGCGTGCTACGTTAGGAAGCAAATGCAGTGATATAGAAGACGAGGGATATACAGTAATCTCCCGAAAATAAGCCCACCCTCGAAAATACGCCCACCCCCCTTTTTTGAATGAAGTTGTTGCAAAGGGTCCTTTTCTCTCTCTCAAGAGTACGCCCACCCATTTATGCCACAGAATATGCTGTTATGTTAAGCAAGAAGCACCAAAGAAGCAGCACTGCGCAAGAGGAAGGACTAACAAATGAAGGCAGACACCATTTGCTGTTATTGCATAAGCAAGTGCATGACAAAAGAGGCATTGAAGAATCACTGCATGCGCAAATAACAAGGGCTAGACTAACTGTGTGTGAGTGAGGTGGGCGTATTTTCGAGAGAAATATCACAACTCTCGAAAATACCCCTTTTAGGAGCCACTTAAGTTCATCGCCCATGGGCGTATTTTCGAGAGATTACGGCACTTCACTTGTTGAGGTATAACTATGGGCAGGAGAGGCAAAAGGCATCCCAGAATAATTGTAGCTTGGGGGACAAAAGTGAGCTTGATTGCTGAGGACCATAGTGCAGATGGTAAGCAATGTTGAATGCTTGTTGGACTTCACACGGCTGACAATTGTTTGTAGTGTACTTTATTCGTCTCACCCTCTTTGATCCCTGGTTGAGCAGAGTACAACTGTTGGGGGGGGGGGCTTACCTCTATGAAACTCTTTCAACTAGCTGTCAGTGTTTTGGAATACTGTCTTGTGTATGTTTTAATTAAGCAGCAACTCAATACGTGATGTTTAGATCTTGGACACTTCATGGTGGTTGGCGAAATTTTATTGAACTTTTCAGATTATACTCTGATAATCTTCTTCAGGCAACTGAGAGAATGACACACATAATAAGCTATTTATACCAAGAGCACATAAGAACGGGCGGCTAGAGTAAGAGCATGTAACTACGTAAAATTCGAAACCAGGCAGAATTTACCGCCAGTACTAAAAATAGTAACACGTGCTGCGCATGCTGCGTTGACATAAGCTATTATGCAGGGTTGCTAAGCATGCACGTGACCGGGTGTTCTATTTTTAGTACGGTTCAATAATTTTGCCCGGACTACGGGCTTCTATTGGAGTTACACGCTCTTACTCTAGCGCCGGCAGTGTACTATAAGCAAACAAACGTGTTAATCTTTACAAAAGTGTAACCATCATAGTCTCCTTATCCTACCTCTCCTTTGATTCCTGGCAGGGCGGAGTATGACTGTTTCCAGATTGAGCTGTCTAAGAACTATGGCACTGCAGAGTGGCGGGAGGACGTGAAGAACTGTCTCCTCAAAGCTGGCGTTGAGAACACGGCCATTGTCTTCCTCTTCAATGACACACAGGTGCGTCAAGATTGTCAGTATGTGTGTGTGTGTTTGTGTGTGTGTGTGTGTGTGTTTGTGTGTGTGTGTGTGTTTGTGTGTGTGTGTGTGTGTGTGTGTGTGTGTCTGTCTGTCTGTCTGTGTGTGGGAGGGCATGCCATCCTGCAATGTATATGGTTATAACTACCTACTCAGTACAGTATTTTCCCTCACTGCCCTCTCCCTCCCTCTCCCTCCCTCCTCCCCCCTCACAGATCAAGAGTGAGTCCTTTCTCGAAGACATCAATAATGTTTTGAACTCTGGGGACGTCCCCAACATTTACCCTGTGGAGGATCTCGACAACATCTACTCTGAGATGAAACCAGTGGTGTTGGATGCAGGACTGCAGCCCACAAAGGCTAACTTGTTCTCTGCATACACTAAGAGAGTTCGTAGTAATATTCACATGGTCATCTGTATGAGGTGTGTGTGTGTGTGTGTGTGTGTGTGTGTGTGTGTGTGTGTGTGTGTGTGTGTGTGTACGTGTGTGTGTGTGCGTGTGTGAATGACTGTGTGGCCAAGTGGTTAAAGCACTTGACTGTCAATCGAAAGATCACAGGTTCAAGTCCCACCAGTTACCACAGGAGGAAAAAAAAACAACATCTTTCTTTCTCCACTTGGCACCCAACCCAGGCCCAAGTAAAATAGTAAATTGGGAACCTGGCTTAGCTGGGGAAGGACAAGACCACTGGCTGTGCCTAATTCCACTGAGGTACAGGTGGGACTTCGGGTGCCCACACCACAGTGGAGGGACATAGTCAGTGCTCCTGCGAGTGCTTGGCCCGGCTTCAGGAGTTTGTCTAGCGCTCGGCCCAGTGTTCCCTGAAGTAGCGCACAGGGGTCCCAGCCTTAATTGGTCTGGGGAGGCATATCCCCATTAGGGGAGCTCCTTACGTTTGTCCGTTTTGTGTGTGTGTATGTGTGTGTGTGTGTGTGTGTGTGTATGCACGTGTGTGTGTGTCAGATATAACCTGTTACCTTGGCAACACCTAAGCATATCTCTCTTCTACAGTGATGTTGCCTAGGTAACAGGTTAATAATAGTTATATCCTGTGGTCTTGCACATTGGTATCAGGCTAATGACAATGTAAAATGACCACTGGATGTAACTATTACGTAAGTAAAGTTAGCTATGAATATCAATAAGTTAGCTATGAATATCAATGAGTTAGCTATGAATATCAATGAGTTAGCTATGAATATCAATATATACTAATCAGCACCAAAACCCACAAGTGAAAGGTACAGTAGTGGGGTATAAAAAGGAGAACCTCTGGACTAAGAGTCCAGCATAGGTGAGTGTGATCTTGACATGGTTCAACCCTACCAACATTCTCGAACCTGCTCGAACCTTCAGAACAATTTTTGGAAGGTCTATTTTATAGGCCTCAAATGAATGTTATGTTATGTGTTGAGAGGTTTCCTTCAGTTATGAGATTGAGCTGTTTTACAGTTTCTAGTTTATCTGAAATCAGTTGCATAGCCTGGAACCAGGGTTCTGAAGATACCTGGGCTCAGAATGGGCGCATCAATTTTGTGAGAGCTTTTATCCTAAGTGCAGAAGTATCTAAGAGCATGCTCCCCCAGAATACCCATGAATTTTTGAAGCTCTCAGCTCGGTTCTGAAGCTGTTTTATGCCATTGTTGTCTGTCAAGAACACTTCTTACCTTACATTTTAGTAGTACCGTAGCCGTAGATTATTTCGCGTGGCAATTATTTCGCGGGGGAAATTTTCGCGGGTATATGTTACCGTGAAAATTTCGCCACATCACTAAACTTTAATAAGTATTGGCACGTGCGAGTCATGGAGGAAGAATTGGTAATCAAGCTGTGTGTATGTGGCTACCATGTTTATAAAGACGTTTGGGAAGCAGCTATCGGAGAACTACCGTGTGAACGAGAAACCAGGAACACTAAGGACAGATATGCTGTAGCTGTGAAAAAAGACGGCACGGAGTGTTAGAGTGATACAAATTTCGCACACGTCTTGTTTCGACCGCGAATACCGCGAAAATTTCTACACTGCGAATTTAACTACAGGTACGGTATGTGTGCGCACAGTATCTCTCTCCACTGAAGATGGCAAGCATGTGAGTAACTGCAATGGCAGAATGGTCCCTGGGTGCAACCTTAGTTTTTCTGCACTGCGTTCATCCTGAGCAAGTAGTGGCTGCAATGAACTTGTTTTGAGGCATTCAATACTATCTGTGCAGTACATATAGAGGATTGTGAGGGCTGGTGGTTGTCCGGTTATTGAAGCTCAGTGGCAGAGCACTGACAACTCAAGGCAGACGTGCAGAGAAGCTAGCAACCCAACTGCTGACAGAAGGTTGCTATGGTGCAGAATGGCCATACGCAATCTGCCATGTATGTGTATTGCCTTGTGTTGAGAAAGTTATCAGTTTAACTAACATTAAAGAAGCACACAATCTGGACTATAAAGTTAGCTAATGCAGCTACTCCTTTCTCTCCTCTACTATTAAGCTTTCTTTCCTGTGTAGTCCAATTGGTGAGGTGTTCCGCTCCCGGCTGCGTCAGTTCCCAAGTCTCGTGAACTGTTGCACCATTGACTGGTTCTCAGAATGGCCAAACGAGGCCCTGCGCTCTGTAGCCACCAACTTCATGCAGGACATCACAGAGATTGACATCACTGAAACCATGAAGGGACTGGTGCGTTTGTCTTGCTGTCAATCTGTCTGTATATGTCTGTATGTGTCTGTCTGCATGTGTCTGTCTGTCTCTCTGTCTGCATGTGTCTGGGTGTCTGTCTGTATCTTTGTAGACAACCTCAACTGAAAAGCTCCACCCTCCCGCCCACCTTCACAAAACAAAAGATGTCCTGAAAATCTTTTATAGCAAACATCCTTTCTCCCATCCTTCCTCTTCCTCCTCCTCCCTTCATCTGCTGTTCCTCCCTTTCTTTCCCCCCTTCCCCTCTCTCCTCCCTCCTCCCCCTCTCTCCTCCCTCCTTCCCCTCTCCCCTCCTCCCTTCCTCTCTCTCCTCCTCCCTTCCTCTCTCTCTCCCTCCCACTCCTGTATCCCTCAGGTGAATGTCTGTGTGGACATCCACCAGTCAGTGGTGGAAAAATCAAAACAGTTTAAGGTGGAACTCTCTCGTCACAACTATGTCACACCAACCAGCTACCTAGAGCTACTGAGTACGTTCGCAAAGCTGGTACGGATCAAGGCATTGGAACTGAGCACTCAACGCAACCGCACAAAAAGTGGGCTGGATAAGGTACAGCCCCTGCTATTAATCTAATTACTTTAAGGACTATGCATGACAGGTAACCCAAGTTGCTTAACCCTATACCCCCGACGCGCATCCGCAGAAATCAATCTCGTAACCACGAGACAAGATATTGAATAAATGGCGATTTTGTGTCATGATGATTCATAGCGTTATATCTTGTAAACTAGCTGAGTTCACAGGTTGGTACTTAGGCTTAACTTAATCAGAAACAAACCTGCTTTACTCAGAAAGTAGTCATACGAGTTCACAGTGAAGTTTGACTAAGCTACAACGGTTGAAGTGCCAGTACTTGCTATCCATTGGAAATAACTGGAGATCGTGGCCAAACTTCCAGCGAAGGTACGTTTTCATTGTTGCTTAGATGATTAGTCATAAGCAATTCTGCAGAACCAGTTGCTCGTGGGATACAAGCTGTTCTGTGACGATGCTACAGGGCCGGCGGCAATGGTACAGCCGGTACGGCCATGGCCGTATGGCGTCGCTTGGATTCTAACTTACACATGCATTATAGATAGGGTTGGGCGGATTATGCTCCATTTTTTACCCATTATGCTATTCCAATATGCTCAAAATTGTACCAATTATGCCTAAAATTATGCCCAAAATTTGCCTATTATGCTCAAACTATGCCCATTATTTCTGGAAGGAGCAAACTTGTATGTTCGAATAATTATTTAACACTGTACAGAAAAAGTAAATTGAAACAGGATGGGATAGTCTCGCGTGGCCACACCCCATTCCGCAAGAGTGGGTGTGGCCACGCTAACATCACCTCAATGTAGATCACCAAACTCTGCAATTGCTGTTCATTGCTCCCTCACTTCGCCGCTTACCAACAGGGCATGGGACGAAATACTTCACGGTCTGGGACTGGGATACGGTCTGAGGACGAGACTATCAGTCTACCACAGACACATTATGCTCAACATGTACCTATTATTCCCGCATAATGCTCAATGCTTTCTGGTACCTATTATTCCCAAAATTATGCCAGCATAATCCGCCCAACCCTAATTATAGAATGGCCTCTCCGAGCAGTTCGCCGTAGCTTGGGATGTCTAAGAGGTCTTCTTCGGACTTTTTCAAGTCTTCAAGCATCCAAAGTATCGACGAGAGAATTGAGGCTTCTCAATTTTCTATGGCGATACTTGAGTGCGAGACAAGCGCACAAATTGGGGAGGGGCTAACATAGGCGTAGTGCGTAGCGGTCATTTCTGGCAGCTCGGTTCAATTGCTTCTCTAGCTACAGAAAGTACAGGTAGGGAGATTCTAGTAGCACTTTGGCCCAAACATGGCCTCAGAAGCGACCTCAGAGTACCTAATTTAAAAAATTTTTCCTTGGGGGAGCATGTCCCCAGACCCCCCTAGCTTCTTCACACTTAAGCGCACGCAATGGCCGTACCAGTCTAAAATAACTGGCTCCGGCCCTGTGCTAGGTTCAACATGATCGCCAGGCAAACTTCGATCGCGATTTCCGGGGAAAGTCCCTATGGGACACCCCTGCTAATTATGTTTTGATCGACTTCCTGTGGCTTATAATAACTATGTACTAACTCAAAAACACGCAGCTGTGGCGATAAATAGCCGGAAGCTAAGTCGGTCGCATATGGGTGCTATCGGGTTTAAAGGTTGTAAAAATTCCGGGCGCATACGGGCGTTATCGGGGTTAAAGGGTTATAGACGGCAGAGGAAATTTCCCCTTGCTAGCTTCACGGTTTGAGTGTGAAGCTCCCGCAAATATGGATTGACTATCTGCTCAATACGCCTCTTTCTCCTTCATATGAACACACACACACCACACATACACACCACACACTCACTCACTCACACACCAACACACACACCAACACACACCACACACACACACACACACACACACACACACACACACACACACACACACACACACACACACACACACACACACACACACACCAGTTGTTGAGCACAGCAAAGGAGGTGGGTCAGCTACAAGAGGAGCTGGCTGAGATGCAGCCACAGTTGGAACAAGCGCAAGTGGAGACGGAACAGACCATGGAACAGATCAAGAAAGACTCTGAGGTTAGACCTTGCACTTCTCTCTCTGTCTCTTGCCTTGTGGTCTCAATTACTGTCCTTCCTTTTCTTCCCCTTTATTCCCTCTCTCCCCTCTCTTCCCTCCCCCCTTTCCCTCCCTCCCTCTCCCCTTCCTCTGTCCCTCTCTCCCTACCCTCCTCCCCCTCCCTCCCTCCCTACCCTCCTCCCCTCCCTCTCTCCCTCCCTCCCCTCCTCCCCTCCCTCTCTCCCTCCCCTCCTCCCCTCCCTCCCTTCCCTCCTCCCCTCCTCCCCTCCCCTCCTCCCCTCCTCCCCTCCGTCCCTCCCTCCCTTCCTCCCTCCCTTCCTCCCTCCCTTCCTCCCTTCCTTCCTTCCTCCCTCCCTCCCTCCCTCCCTCCCTCCCTCCCTCCCTCCCTCCCTCCCTCTCTCCCTCCCTCCCTCCCCTCCCCTCCCTCCCTTCCCTCCCCTCCCTCCCTCCCTCCCTCCCTCCCTCCCTCTCCCCCTCCCTCCCCCCATTCCTCCTTACCCTCCTCCCTCCCTCTCAGGTTGCCAATGAGACCAAGGTGGTGGTCCAGAAGGAGGAGAACGAGGCCACTATCAAGGCTGAGAAGACACAGACCATTGCTGACGATGCTCAGAGGGACCTGGATGAAGCCCTACCCATGCTGGACGCAGCCCTTGCATCACTCAAGTCTCTCAACAAGAATGATGTTGTAGAGGTGAGATCGGACAGACATTCTTTTGTACAGGAACACAAACGCAAACACATATAAGACAGTTCAGAATAAATTTAATGTTATTCTGTTGCATATTCCGATTGCTTCACTGTATTTGTATCACTTCACTTCAAGGGCAGGGCTCATGCACTCTGTAGATACGGTTGTGATTGTACTGTTACATATCTTGATTGCATCACTGTGCTTGAAGCTTGGAGGAGGGTGGAGGGAGTCCTACAACATCTGGCTTGCTGAGTTCTACTGTTTATTCAGCTGAACATAGTCTTTTAGTCCGAATTTCAGAGTGAGGCTTGTACACGCTTCATAGATGTTCGTACATCTACGAAGCACATGTGAATCTCACCTTTAATACAAGTTTAGTAATACAGCGCTCCAAAATGCGGTGATACCATTAAAATATGCAACAGAACAATCTTTGATTTCTAAGCAGGATTGTATGTAACAATTAATACCCAAATGTTTCCTTCCTCAACAGGTGAGGGCGCTCCTACATCCTCCGCTTGGTGTGAAGCTAGTGATAGAAGCCGTGTGCATCATGAAGGAGGTCAAGCCTAAGAAGGTAGCGGGGGACAAGCCTGGTGTGAAGATTGACGACTACTGGGACCCGGGAAAGGCCCTACTGCAAGACCCGACCAAGTTCCTGGAGAGTCTCTTCAAGTTTGACAGAGATAATATCCCTGACCACGTCAGTACCTGCATATAGCACTCTTAAACTCTCATATCATACACACTTACACATACATGCACATAGCCTCGTTCCCAGGCCACTCCCAGATTTTATCTCGTAGCTGTGGAGAAAACCCGATTTTTCTCCACGTCTGCGAGATAAAATCTGGGAGTGGCCTGGGAACGAGGCTAACATGCACACACACACATGAGCACTGAATCCCCTCTGCTGTACATTTTACTGGTGGGTTTATAGCTAACTCAATTGATTGTCACACACACACACACACACACACACACACACACACACACACACACACACACACACACACACACACACACACACACACACACACACACACACACACACATACACACACACACACACACAGGTCATCACCAAAATCCAACCATACATTGACAATGAAGACTTCACTCCCGCTGCCATCCAAAAGGTGTCCAAAGCCTGTACCTCCATATGTGCGTGGGTACGTGCCATGCACAAGTACAATTTTGTGGCCAAAGCAGTTGCTCCAAAGAGGGTACGTCATGTCTATATTTCTGTGTTAGTGACTACTAGGCTTTTTAGAATTTACACGCTTTACATCTGCTATACATACAGAAAGTAGTATATTGACTTCTTGTATTTATCCACTACCCACCTAGTCTTGTACTTTGACCCCACTCTCTCATGCAAGGAAAAGGGTCTGGTGACACAAGCGCAGGTCCTTTGGTTAGTTCCAGAAATTTTGAGCGGCCAATAGGATTGCAGAGTGGTATTTAGCGCAATATGGCGGAATTGATGTTATGAGATTCATTCTTTTAACACAGTGTAAATTCCTCACGTTAGTGATGCCCCCCCCCCCCTCCTCATAAACACACACGTCACATATACATATGAAGAAGACTCATCCCGTAGTCGAAATATTGAGATTAAGTTTATTTAAGCCACTTGGCTGTCTGCTGTTAAAGTGTCTACCACGAACGCGGACTGCCCACAGCAACGACGGACACACCAGCTACTTCGCGGAAGCGCCCTGCTTCCTCGCCCCTCAACACTGAAGCTTGTCAGCCTACCACTGGCATTGGGAGCATCTCTCCACCTCACGTTCTACGTTTGGAAACGCCTCACTTCCTCCTAAACACACACGTCACATGTACACATACTGCTATACATATACTAACATACGCACACACACACACAGGCTGCCCTAGCAGAGGCCAAGGAATCCCTAGACGAGACGCTACGAATTCTCAATGAGGCAAAGACACGTCTACGTGAGGTGGAGGAGGGCATTGAGACACTGAAGGCCAGGTATGAGGAGTGCCTTGCCAAGAAAGAGGAGTTGAAGGAGAAATGTGACCTCTGTGCTGCACGACTCAGCAGGGCAGAGAAGGTACGTGAGTGGAGAGGAGGGATGGAGAGTGATTAGTGAAGAATGAAGAGTGGTAGGGGCATGGCAGTAGTAACACTGGTCATTCTAAAGTTGTGAGTATGACTTGACCTAAGCTACTACAGTGTAAAGACCACCCACTTTCCACCCCCTCCACTCTCCATTCTCCATTCCTCTCCTTCCACTGACCTTCCCTCCCCCTCCACTCTCCATCCCTCCCCTGACCATCCTTCCCCTTCCACTCCCTGTCCCTCTCCTTCCCCCTCCACTCCCCATCCCTCCCCCTCCACTCCCCGTCCCTCCCCCTCCACTCCCCGTCCCTCCCCCTCCACTCCCCGTCCCTCCCCCCTCCCCCCTCCTTTCCCCCTCCACTCCCCATCCCTCCCTGTCCCCCTCCACTCCCTGTCCCTCTCCCTCCCCCTCTCCCTCCCCCTCTCCCTCCCCCTCTCCCTCCCCCTCCACTTCCCATCCCTCCCCCTGACCTTCCCTCCACTCTCCATCCCTCTTCCTCACTCTCTCTCCCCCTTCCCCTCCACCCGCCATCTCTCTTCACACCTTACTATTCATTCTCCTTCCCTACCTAGCTAGATCACTGTGTGTGTTAATAGGCCTATGAACTTGAGGCCTTACAAAAATTTTTCAAAAGATGCACTAATGCGTTTGATGATGAAGTGTGTGTGAGTGTCTCAACTGAACACTCGCTTTTGTACTGTGCTGGTGTTTCTTCTACTTATGGGTTTGGTGTATCGAAATTCATAGCTTTGTGACTAGATTCACTGCAGCATGAAAACAATTATTTTGCAAATCAGTATGGTGAAGTTGGAGACTTTTTGCCTAGCTTAGTGTTAGCCTCCAATATGTACTGGTGCGAGTGTGTTTGTGTGTTGAAGAAGGCAATGAATTATAAGTCTTCTCTTTCCACCTCACCCTCTCACATTCTCATACCCCTTCTTTTCTCTCCCCCCTCCTTCCGCCCCTCCTAGTTGATTGGTGGTCTTGCAGACGAAAAGGTTCGTTGGGCGGAGTCAGTGGCCCACTTTGACAGCATGCTGGTGAACATAGTGGGAGATGTGATGGTCTCGGCTGGAGCAGTTGCCTACCTTGGACCTTTCACTGTGAGTTAAGTGATGATGTATGCATGCTCAGCTAGTGGTATGAAGCCTACTGGTGGTGTAACCTTGTAATTATGCTAGGCAAAATGGTAGATATCTGCACAAGCATTCTCTCCCCTCCCTTTTTATACACTGAGATGTTGTATACATGTCCTTGCTAGTTTGGTGTGTGACTTTGGAGGGAGGCAGTGAAGGAGTAGATAATAGCCATCACTTATTGAGTAGAGGGTGTAGAAATTAGTGACACACACACACACACACACACACACACACACACACACACACACACGCACGCACACACACACACACACACACACACACGCACGCACACACACACACACACACACACACACACACGCAGGGCGAATACCGTATAGAACTGGTTCACTCATGGCAAGACAAGCTGATGGAATACAATGTCCCCCACACAAAGAAAGCTTCCCTTATCTCCACACTAGCAGACCCAGTCAAGATACGCAACTGGCAGATAGCAGGCCTGCCTAAGGACACTCTCTCTGTGGAGAATGGCGTGGTTGTGCAGTTTTCACGACGCTGGCCGCTGTTCATCGACCCTCAGGGCCAGGCCAACAAGTGGGTCAAGAACATGGTGAGTTCATCTTCCTTCTCTCCCTATAACTCCCTCAATGTTTCTGTCCTCCATCCCTTTCTTTGTACCTTCCTGCCTTCTCCCTCCCTCCCTCCCTCCCATACTGATTCCTTTCCTCTCAATTTTCTCTATTTAGGAAAAGGATCATGCCCTTGATGTTCTGAAGCTCACAGATAAGGACTTTCTTCGTAGTCTTGAAAATGCCGTCCGCTTTGGGAAACCCTGCCTCCTAGAGAACGTGGCAGAGGAACTGGACCCTGCCCTTGAACCCATCCTTCTCCAACAGGTGATGGGATACCCTGCCTATTTTACTGAAATGTACTGATCTGTTGTTAAGATTTTACTGAGCTTTAAATTACAGCTTTGATGGTATTTACAATGTGTTAATCTTTAATAGCTTCATGGGAGAACAACTGACATTTTCTAAGCCGAATTTTCTCAGTTGTACTATCATAAGAGTGACAAACAATATCAGCCAATACTCATGTCTTTTCTTGACAGACGTTCAAGCAGGCAGGTACGACTGTGATCAAGCTTGGAGACTCAGTGATACCCTACCACGACGACTTTAAGTTGTACATCACCACTAAGCTGCCCAATCCTCACTACACCCCTGAGATATCCACAAAGGTCACCATTGTCAACTTCACACTCTCTCCAGGGTGAGCCACCATCATTCCCACTTGATTTACATGTGTAGCAGTTTCGGATGCAAATTGAACATCATTTTGTCTCATACTAGGGTGGTTAATGGTTTAAGTAGTAGGTGTAGGAAATTGGTGATACACACACACACACACACACACACACACACACACACACACACACACACACACACACACACACACACACACACACACACACACACACACACACACACACACACACACACACAGAGGCCTTCAGGACCAGCTACTGGGGTTAGTAGTGGCAGAGGAACGTCCAGACTTGGAGGAGGCCAAGAATGCACTGATCATCAGCAATGCTAAAATGAAACAAGAACTGAAAGAAATTGAGGACAAGATCCTCTACCGTCTTTCTAATTCTGAGGGAAACCCTGTGGATGATGTTGATCTCATAAAGACCTTGCAGGCTTCCAAGATGAAGTCCCAGGAAATCCAGGTATTCTCTCAGTTGGGTAGGAGGGAGTGAGTGAGTGAGTGAGTGAGTGAGTGAGTGAGTGAGTGAGTTAGTGAGTGAGTGAGTGAGTGGGTGGGTGGGTGGGTGGGTGAGTGAGTGAGTGAGTGAGAGGGAAGAAATGAAAGTGAGAGGGGAATGAGTGAGTGGGTGACCAGGTTGCTCAATGAAAAATGCCTTCACTAATAGCAGTCATGCTGTGATTTGGCGCTATGAAGCAGTGGTAATGAATATTGCATATGTCAGTATTCAAACTGGTAGAATAAGGAGGGAATGGTGAGAGGAATGATGTAGTGAATATCCTTCTCCCATAAGAGCCATGTGCAGATGGGGGTTATTTGAGCCTATGTATGATATGATTTCATCCTCCCGCCCCTTCCCTCCAGGCCAAAGTGTTAGATGCAGAGCAGACAGAACAGGAGATTGACACCACCCGTAGCAAGTACATTCCAGTGGCAGTGCGTACACAGCTCCTGTTCTTCTGTACCACAGACCTCTCCAACATTGACCCCATGTACCAGTACTCCCTGGAGTGGTTCATTCGCATCTTCCTCAACGCCATCGCTAGTGCCGAGAAGTCTGGTAAGCAAGAACTGACGTTGATACTATTTTGTATCCCTATAATCTGTCTCACCTGTTTGTATACATGCTTGCAACATCTTATCTCAGTTGGAAATAAAGACGTGTTTGATGTTATGAGACAGAAAATAGAGGGGCCTTGGGTTTGATTTCTGCCAGCTTTTCACTTTCTTCCTTTTTGCCTCATAACACTGTTTTTTGTTTGTTTGTTTGTTTGTTTGTTTGTTTTGTTTGTTGTATGCATTTTATATCCTAATCCCTCCCTTCTCACCACACACACACACACACACACACACACACACACACACACATACACACACACACACACACACACACACACACACACACACACACACACACACACCACACAGATGACCTCCAGGAGCGCATTGTACACATCAATGACTACTTTACGTTCAGCCTCTATAGCAATGTCTGTCGGTCATTGTTTGAGAAACACAAGCTTCTCTTCTCCTTCCTTCTCTGTGTGCGCATCCTTATGAACGAAAACAAGATCAACATGGTGAGGCTTGTGGGAGGAAGGAAGGGAGAGGGAAGAAACTGAGGGATGGGCAAGGAGGAAGAGGGAGGAAGAGAGAGAAGCAAGGGAGAATGGTAGAGGAGAAAGAGAAGGGAGAGAGAGAGAGGAGAGGGAAGGGAGGGAGGGAGAAGAGGAGAAGAATAAGAGGGTTAGATGGTAGAGGAGAAGGGAGGGAGAGGAAAGAGGGGTGGGTAAGGGAGGATGGAGAAAAGTGCACACGCTTTCATAAAAGTTAGTCTAAACCATTGGCCAATTTCCTTTCTACATAAATGCTATACACAACTCTATTATCAACTAAAACTCCACAGATGTACAAAACAGAGATATAATAAATATACACACTGCGTAATGCGAGTAACTGTATTGAACATACAGTATTACACTCATTCTGTTATTTCTCCTCCTTCTGCGTGCTGTTGATTTGTTGAGGGCGTGTTCTTTGAGTTCTCATAAGAGCTATGTGGTGAATGCCAAGTAGTGTGGCTGGGTTGGTTTAGCGGACTACTTGCAGGAAAGGTCGGCTGTTCATTGTTAGTGTCATGTAAATCTTTCAGATGTAGTTGTCTCCGAAACTTGCGACGTAGACATGTGATTGTGGAAGAGAAAGGTAGATGAATGGTGATCAGTAGACTGAGTGGGATGAAGGCGTTAGCAAGGGGAAGGAGGAGGGCATAAAGTATCCAGAAGGCGAAATTGTCTTCTGTCAATACAATGGAGTAGACTACTCCTTGCAAAGCACAGAACCCAAACACAAGAGACAGGGAGAGTAGAGAGTCGACAATAATCACCTGTACTTTTCCTTCGATTATCTTCTTTACCTTGGCGTACCCTATCAAGCACAGTGATGTAACTAAGAATGCAAACATCAGTGTAGTCACTAACATGAATGGGAAAGCCCATAGTGCTATTCGTTCTACCATTCCAAGTCTATGTAATGAACAGTTTTTCTCGTATTTGCGAACCCAGCACCATGCTGCAAAAGGACCGTATGAATGAGTTGCAAAAGGTATCCACTGAAAAAGAAGAGGAAGAATCAGTATTGAAATGTAGAGGACAATTTCAAACTTATTAATTTTCCAGGCACAGCATTCTAGATTGGCTTTTATGAAAAACTCTTGAATCTTGTGGGAGATCCTTTTTATTCCTTGTAACACTTTGAAGAACAGAACCAGACTAATTGTCAATATAAAGGCAACCATTATAGACCCAAAGTATTGCTCGAAAAAACCATCCACTTTGCAGAATCCTCCTTTGACTTCAGGAATAGCGTGGAAGAGTTGGTAAAGTAAGGTGGCTACTGCCAGTCCAATAACAAGGCGCTTGACGACTGTTCCACAGACTTTCTCAAGGGAACATTTTGCACATGTTGCAAGCAGTATGAGTGCCGTGAACAACACGACACAACACAAAGCTGCCATGATTCCTCTAGTGAGAACGATCGCGGTGACCTGCTTATCGCTGAATCCTGAGCAGTTTCTGAACTCAGACCACTCCATGTTTTTGAGCTGTCAGAGAAACAAAAAGGAACACTTGACAGATGGAATATGAACCCACCATCACTAGTTGCCATGCAAGTGTGCTTGAATTTCTGTATTATCAATAAAGTTCAGTAACTTCAATCATGCCTAGCAGACTCTATTTTTGTCAAGAAGACTTTAGTGTCTAGTTTAGGTTCTATACACATATCAGAGAGAGATATGGGCAGGTATAAATGCATGAGGAACAAAAGCTTACTGACTTTGATTTAGAATGACCCGCCCATTCTTCTAGCTAATAACAAAGTCTATGTATTTATCTGTCCTATGCTGACCTTGTGTGTCAGAGCTGGCTTTGTGCAGTCCTGGGTTACAGCAAACCACCTGGGAGCAACTAAGCACTATTGAATGTGCACACAATGATATTATCCATGTCATTGTGTGTGCATGACCTGTGGTTTTACATGTATTGTGTGACATACAATGGAACATACCACACATATTAGGGTTGTGTTATCATTTTTGGGTGTGATGCGTGCATAGTCATGTGCCTTGCCTTCTACATACCACTTAACATACGTAGGTACACTGTACAATTAGTGGAATGAAAATAACACAAACTACAACTTTCTTTCATGTTCAGTTGCACTGTATACAGAGAACCACAGATCATGCAAGATAATACTCTTGTGTGCACATGACAATGTACATTATGCATACGACTAGCTTTTCTTGTTTGGCTGCCTATGACTGTACATGTAAACCACACATACACACACGCACGCACGCACGCACGCATGCACACACACACACACACACACACACACACACACACACACACACACACACACGTACACACACCAGGATGAATGGCGCCACTTGATTTCTGGAGGCACAACAGTCCCCCAGCGTCTCCCCAACCCTGCTCCTGACTGGATCACACACCACACATGGTCGGATATCCTCACCCTCCCCTGCCTGCCCAACTATGCCACATTTGTTGAAGAATTTTCCGACCATGTGGAAGGATTCAAGAAGATCTTTGACAGCCAGGAGCCCCACAGGTGTGCTTCTGCTTTTGCTACATATTTTGTTCAATTGAACAGCTGGGTGATGGTGTTGCCTCTCTCTCCCTCCTTCACTCTTTCCCTCTCTCCCATCCTTCTTGTTTTTCCTTCTCCCCCACTATCCCACATTCCTTCAGGGAGCCCCTCCCAGCACACTGGAACACAGATCTTGATGATTTTCAAAAACTCCTTGCACTGAAGTGCATCAGAGCAGACAAACTTACCAATGCCATGCAGGTAACTAACAGTGTACATTCACCTCATACTTCCAGCCACCTTAACTTAGTAGTCACACACTAATGAGTTACACAGACTTACCATACTCGTGTGCTGTATGTAGGAAGGAATTGCACTAACTCCCTACACACACACACACACACACACATGCACACACACACACACAGGACTATGTCTCCAATCATCTTGGCCAACGATTCATCGAGCCACAGACTGCAGAGCTCTCTCTTGTGTTCAAGGACTCCTCCTCTACTACACCTCTCATCTTTGTACTCTCACAGGTACGTATAAACAAGCTCTTGTTAACTTGCAATGTGTATGTGGTAAACATAGCCATAATTGTAGATTACTTTCACTGATGTGAGCAGTGTATACAGACTTATGTGTATGCGCACTTAATGCAGCTGAGGCAGTAAGTAGTGCATATCTTAGTCTTGTTCCCAGACTCTCGGTGAGATACTAAGGGTCTGAGAATGAGACTATGCATGTGGGTGCACCATACTGAAGGTCTAAGAGTGAAGACTATGCATATCTACTCTAGAGTATAACTTTTGTTAAGCCAAGTTTAATTATGTCTCTCCCTCCTTCCCTTCCCCTCATCACCTCAGGGAACTGACCCTGCTGCTGACCTTTACAAGTTTGCAGAGGAGATGAAGTTTCACAAGAAACTGTCAGCCATCTCCCTCGGACAAGGACAGGTAACGATAAGGAATGAACATCTGAATTCTAGTTCACTGAGAGACTGGGCAGACCAGTTAATGCCACACCCTTGCACGTTTGCATGTACACCTTTAATACACGCATGATGTGTTGTTCATAGCTATTTGTCTGTACACAATACTGAGATGAGTCTATTGCTACACACACACAGGGTCCTCGTGCTGAAGCAATGATGCGTCAGGGTATGGATCGTGGACGGTGGGTGTTCTTCCAGAACTGCCACCTGTCACCCAGCTGGATGCCTGCCCTGGAGCGACTGATCGAGCAGATTGAGCCAGACAAAGTAAGACTCCAAATTTTCATCTCTACTGTATAAGTTGTGTCAACCAACTAACATGCACGTTTGTAACACAGCATGATATTCTAAACATGACTGTAGAATGGAAAGTTAAGGTATGAAGAGACTCTATAGGTGGTGTGCAGGAATACTGGTGGGGGATTCTGGTGAATTGCATCCAACCCCTCATACCACACTTGCATATAAACACATCCACATACGTGCACACACACACACACACACACACACACACACACAGGTGCACCGAGACTTTCGTCTGTGGCTGACAAGCATGCCCAGCCCCAAGTTTCCTGTCCCCGTGCTCCAAAACAGTTCGAAGATGACCATTGAACCTCCCAGAGGGATCAAGGCCAACCTCCTCAAGTCCTTCATTGGCTTCAGCGATGAGTTCCTGAATGGAAACAGCAAGGTGAGATATACTGTTTTGTTTCATTTGCAGTGGCAGTGTACAGTGGAGCCTGTCTTAGAGTATGTTACGTTGTAATGGCAGCATACAGTGGAGCCCATCTTAGAGTTACATTTAGTGGCAGCATATAGTGGAGCCCCTATGTTGCAGATGACAACTTGATGTCTTCATCTCATGACACTCAAGCTTTGGGCTTTCAGATGATCATGTGCCTTTTATGAACTATATGTTTCACACAGAGATTGGTGTGATGCATGAATACTAGCTGAAAGTGCTTATGGTATCCTCTCATACCTACTACAAATGTTCACTGTAAGCAAATAAAAGCATGCACTTGAAAAGCTAGAGACTCACCAGTAGTGCAACTAAATCACTATACATCAACATTAAATAATTACTGTAGGTGTGGTATTGTTTAGACTATGTAAACCTAAACAACAACACTAACACACAGTGGTGGAGATTACCCTCATTGACCTTATATAGAAAACAGTGTGGTGTAGATGTGGTGTAATTTACGTCCCAAAGCAATTTGATTGGTTCCAGTGAAAGAGTTTGAAAAGACCACAGGGTACATGTGAAAAATTTGGTCTGGGACGAAACTAGGCATTCCTGAGCTGGACAAATTAATGAGTGTGACCGACACATACATACACACACACATCATGACAATAAATCCAAGTCTTGTGCTAATGTACTCGCTAACCAGAAAAGTGGTACAAAAGACTGTACTATACTGTGAATGATGATGGGGTGAGGTAGTGCATTGCAAGGCAAGCCATAACACCAGAGCAAACTTGTTAGTGCAGACAAGCAGACACAGTATTATACCAATCAAATGAAATTGTGCGAACATGCTGTTCTAAGTTACAGTGCTGGAATTTGTTGCATATGCTGTTCAGGAAATGCATAACTTTATATAGTGCGCTTCAGAAGTAGGTTTGTTTGGTTGTTTGGGCCCAAGACCCTCATGGTAATGATCTGTGGGTGTGGTCTGGGGATTGCTGGGAGTGGTAGTTTCAGGGTGGTGAGAATTGCCTTCATGTGGTAGCTACACTTCTGGTTGTCTTGAATCCCTTCCTTTTCACAAAGACTGTGGTAATAGTAGCAGCAATTGTGAGAACAGCGAGTCCTATAGACGTCCACAGGCATGTGGACGCCAGAGCATAGTTGTACATATTCAACATGCAGTAACTACTATACCAAATTCAACTTATAAGAAATGCTATACATGGTATTGTGTTAATTTCCACTGTACATGTGGCCCAGGAAAGACACAACTGTACTCCTCTTGTTTGGGAAGGCATTTTATCAAAAGTTGCTTCTGAACCTGAGTCACAACATTCAGGTTGCAGCCCCCTCAGTATTTACATTCGTGAGTCGTCCTTCCCATCAACAGCCTTCAGTAAACAGAAGCCATGCTGTAGATTGTGCAATGGGTCACACAGTGTAGCAGAAAGTCTTAAACTAACTGCTCCCAGCAATGCCCAGATTACATCCACAGATTATGACACCATCAAGGGTCTGGGTCTGGTGCATGTACAGTTATGCATCGTGCCTCACAGCAGTGCAAGTGCACCAGTCAGCTTTGTTCATTGGTTGATTCCTCCACACCTAACACTCCAAGTGTCCAAGCTGCAATAGCCCTGTTGTCCTACCCAACCTCCATTGCCAAACAACACCGTCTTTCCCAATCAGTTGCATGTAGTTCAACTCTTGTTCATGTATACATGTATGTACATACGACATTTGTGAACATGACATGCAACATTTTGAAGCAGGACAAATCGACCGAAACATACACATCACGATAATAAATTTGAGTCTTGTGCTAATACACTCAGCAACTAAAGAAGACATGCAACCAAGTGGTGCAGCATCAGGTATCATACAACTATTAATGAACTACCTTCTGTTACAGTTCAAATGTCTCTATATAGATGTACTTCATGCTAGTGTATATGCACTGTCAGCTTCATTTAGCTCTTGACTTCTCCACACTTGGTGATCCCAGGTGTCTGAGGTACAAAAGCCCTGCTTCCTACCCAACCTCCATTGCCAAACAACACTGTCTTGTAGCTTCACTCTCACATGGACATGTACATATACATATGAAATTTGATATTCAATTTGCCCGGGTGATGTGGGTGTGACATATGACATTTCTGAGCAAGATGAATAGACATTTCTGAGTGTGACTGACAGATACATACACATATTCATCAATAAATGTGAGTCCAGTGCTAATGTACTCAACAACTGGAGAAGTTTCATTAAATTGCTGGCAGTAGACACACACTACAATCGTATTAAACTGGGGAAACACGTGGTACATGCTGTTCTACATTACTGTGTTGGGATTCACTCCACATGTGGCCCAGGAAGTGGATAACTATAATACTCCTCTTCATAAGTAGGTTGATTGGGCCGAAGACCCTCGTTGACATAATAATCTGTGGGTGTAGTCTGGGCGTTGCTGGGAGTGGTAGTTTCAAGGTGATGAGAATTGACTCCATATGCTACGTTTGTATCTGTCTTGAGACCCTTCTTCCTTTTTGCAAAGACTGCAATGATAATAGCAGCAATGATGATTGTTGGAAAGAAAATGAGTCCTATTACTGTACCAATGACAATTGCAATGATTTCAGTAGAGAGAGTGGCCCTTGGACCCATGGGAGTGACATTTTGTGCTGGTGTGGCTGTCATAGTTACTGAGGGTGGAGAAGCGACACCTTCTACAGTGAGCTGGATGTCAGCGGACTGCTCAGTTCCCAGTATTCTGCAGGTGTATGTTCCAGAATCACACCGCCGAGGGTTTGAGATGGCCAGCACAGATACTCTCCCAGGGATAGTCACATTCCCCCCATTCTGTGCAGCTTCTGCTAAGCCATTGCGATATGATATGGTGTATCAGTTAGTTTCACTGGTTATCTTTTCACTACCTCTGAACCACTTCAAGTCTTCATCTGGTCTAGCATACAATGTCATCTCACAACCTAGTTCAACCTCGCTGTCACTGATGTGTGCAGTCACATTGCTCACATTGGCCTGCAAACCCACTGCAAAAGATATATACAAATAATCAAAACAAGCTACTGCACTGGACCATCCAAATGTATTAGGTGTATCCTACCTTCAAACTGCAGTTCAACTGAGGCTGAAAACCATGGAGATTGTGTAGAGGCTAAACTCCTCACTTCACAAGTGTAGTTCCCAGCATCCTGGTATGATAGATTCTCCACAAAGAGTAGTGTTGATTCCCTTTGAACTTGACCACCAGATGATCCTTGAACAATTGTATACCGCTCAAAACCAGGTGGATTAGGTACCAGGTGAGTAAATGTCTCTCCACTGGGGATCGTCCAACGGCTGACATAGTCTGACCTAGTTAGTTGTGAATTTGGCTCAGGATTGCACACAAGAAAGGTGAAAGTGTTCAGGCGAGTGTTCTCAGGCAAAATTCTAACTGGAACTTCAGGTTGAATTGAGGTTACAGTTTCTGCAAAGAAGAATACAAGAGCCTCTAAATTGTGGAATCTGACTGACAGGGTAGTGTATTAAGGTGAACAATAACGTACGGCATGAGCTGGGTCTCAGAACAGCCAACAGAAATAACAGTATCAGAGTTTTGGCACTCATTCCACTCTGCACAGACAAGAAAATGGTACACATTGCTGAAAATATAACTAACCACGAGTGTTTTAATATGATAGCAAAGAGTACTACATGTATCCGTATGGGTGGGAAAGCAAAGTGTCTGACAGCAGTATTGGTTCTTCAATTATGGTTACGGTATTTGAGAGGAGGCAGGACATGGTCATGTGGTAGCAATAATTAGTGTGCTCTAAATGACATTCCGAGGGCAAAGATCAAAGAATAAAAGCAAGCACTCTATGGACAGTCATGGCAGGTGTCATTGGTTTTTGACAAAGCTGAAGCCATCTGGCTACTCAAAAATTGTCTCTTGTAACTGGCAACTTACAAGTTTAGAAGGTGAGGTGAACCATCATGAGATTTAATTTGACTAACTATATGGTATCAGCTTTGAAAACCCTGTGCACCCATCATGACTTTGTCACTGCTTGTATTCACAATTCTTGATTGTGATCAGTATACACACAGAAAAGTGGAACATAAGTGTCACATGACTGTTGTTACGCCTGTATATATCACTGCAAAACTTGTAGCCTATTCATGCATGTACTTTGTACACTGGTGAGTACTACACAGCAAGAGGCATTGTTCCTTTTCCTTTTTATATGAACTTTCTCATGACAGCCAACTATAGACAAATGCAAGAGCATGTATAGAGCACAACAAATGAATTTGTTACAAAGACTGGGAAGTTTACTATTCACCAAAGTTGACAAAGCAAAGTGCATTGTTTCTCAGTTTCCTTGTCATGTGAACTTTAATACTCATTAACTATCTTTGGCCTACGTGCCTTGATGGCAACTTCAATTGTTGCAATACTCCAAGCTCAAGATGGCTGTGAATGACAGTGGCTAAAACATCTTTTGTTCAAGTGTACAATATTTATATCCCTCATGACAGCCAGCTATGCACAGGCAAATACAAAGCATGCACTTGCATGGATAGGTTACCATGACGTGACACATGACTTTATGTCCTGTCTCCTCTGCTGACATCTTTTAATTGAGATAGTATGAGTCATTATTTTAATGATTGTTGCTTTGGAAGAGAATGACCTTTTCCTTGATGACTGGTTAACGAACTGTTATGAGTGTTGTCTCACTGTACACAGAAAAAAGATGTTCATGCACTACATAAATTAATACTAGCTGCAAGTACTTATGGCATCCTCTCATAATACTATATGTTGTCCAGGTACAAGCTGATACAAAACACTGAAAAGCTATAAACTCACCAGTAGTGCAATTAGATGGTCATACGTCAATAGACAACTTTACTATAAGCAAAAGAATGTTGATGAAGTATAATTGCTACGTGACGTCACATCCGGAGTACACTCCTTGCCAGACTTGGAGTACTTTCCCATTGAAGTCAGTACTTAACATTGGTGAGTTCGAAATTTGCGCGCTGGTTAGCTGTACCGTATTTTCTAATAAAACGATTGTAAATCAGTTAAGCGCACGCCTCTAACCTTTCTGTGAAAGAACGAAGGTGTTAGCTTGCTTTGTTGTGGAGAACCTGCTGGTTGAAGTTGGCTTACGGCATCGCGCATTATCGGTACGTATTTACTTACCAGCCACCTGAACTCACCGCTCAAAGATATAATTCAGCTGCCAATGATGTCTGCAGACCAAGGCAGCGTGCTACAAGACAGCGTGCCTCAAGACAGCGTACCAAGTGTAAGTTGTGGGTCATTTTGTACATCAGCGTTGGGAAAATGCCGGCTGCAGACGCGATGATGGTCCTTGATGACAAAATCCTGAAGGCCTAGCGCTTCGAACCATCGCTGCCATTTAGCTTCGTCTTTAGGAAAGCGGTGCATAGACACGCTCTTGTCTTTCGCTCGAGTATTCCCGCAAACAACGTACGTATCTCCGGGCATAATGCCAACACCACAACTTCACAACCGAGCAAGATAGCACCTTCGTTCTTTCACAACAAGGATTAGACACGTGCGCTTAACTGATTTGTAATCGTTTTATTAGAAAAAACGGTACAGCTAGCCAGCGCGCGAATTTCGAACTTACCAGTGTAAAGTACTGACTTCAATGGAAAAGTACTCCAAGTTGGGCATGGAGTGTACTCCGGATGTGACGTCACGTACAATCACAGATAATTGAATACCTGAAGTCTTAAAATAAAGTTGTCTATTGCCCAGATAGAAGTTGAAAAACTTAACCACATCCTACGAACTGACAGAAGCCTTAGCATGCAAGGGTGGAGATTGTCATCATTGACCATATATACAACACACAGTGATTGTCTAGTGTGTGGGCAGATGAAGGGCATACATAGAACATATTTGGCATGCAGTAGCTACTCCCTGCAGTTGCAACACCAGGAAGTGTATACGGCTGAGTCAGGATTGTAAATGACCATTATTGGTGGAGGAAGTAAATTACACAAGTGCAGTACCGAAGAAAGGGTCCTTCCTAGTCACCATTAGAAGAGATATTACCAGCACTGGTAGACTGGTGTGCATCGTACTACTAAGCGCAATAGTCAAAATATCAAGTTTGTTTGTAAATGACAAAGTATCAGACTGGGAGGCTGCATGGGGCTACCACTGCCAGCTCTTCTCAAGCTTTTCATACTATACAGCATGACATTTCTAGCACTGAATGAAAAACACTTCACTTGCCAGGCCCAGGGGTACGTAGGATTCATGTGAACTGGATGTTTTTCATCTTTAGTTACTTCTTCACACAGCAACACATGTATTATGCACGTTTGTGTGCAAGGCATACACTCTGTGCATGTGTATTATAAAGCATGATGGAGACCTATTCTGTGAAAGATATAATGATCACATTATGTACAGTGCTATGAGTTAAAGAGCATATTGTATACATGCTGGTCTAAGTTACAATACTAGTATTTGCTACACATGTGGTACATGAAATGCGTAACAGTACTCCTCTTCAGAGGTAGATTGATTGATGCCCTTGTTGTTGTGGTAATCTGTGAATCTAGTCTGCACATTGCTGGGAGCAGTAGTTTGGGCTTTTTCCAGTCCTCTTTCTTTTCACAACGACTGCAATAATGATAACAGTAGCAATAGCGATCATTGCGAGGATGATGAGTCCTATTGCAACAAGAACCCCCATGATTTCTGTTGAGAGAGTGGTCCCTGGATCCTCTGGTGTGACACTCTGTGCAGGTCTGGTTGTACCAGTCACTGAAGGTGTGGGAATGGCTGGAAATGTATTTTGTGCGGATGTTGTGGCTGCTGAAAATGCACTTTGGGTAGGTGTAGCTGCTGAGGGTGTGGTTGTGATAGTAGAGAGAGTGGCTCCTGGACTCATGGGGGTGGCACTTTGTGCAGGTGTGGTTGTGGCAGTCATTGGAGGTGTAGGGGTGGTCACTGAAAGTGTGGGTGTGGCTGTAAAAGTACCTTCCAGACTGAGCTGGACATCAGCGGACTGCTCAGTTCCCAGTATTCTGCAGGTGTATGTTCCAGAATCAGACAGCTGAGGGTTGGAGATGGTCAGCACTGATACTCTTCCAGGCATTAATGTATCACCACCATTCTGTGCTGCTCTCGCTGAGCCATTGCGGTATGATATGGTATACCTGTTAGTTCCACTGGCTATCATCTCGCTACCTCTGAACCACTGCAAGTCTTCGTCTGGTCTAATATACAGTGTCATCTCACACTCTAGTTCAACCTCGCCGTCACTGATGTGTGCAGTCACATTGCTCACATTGGCCTGCAAACCCACTGGAAATATAGATATCATGATAATAGCAAGCTGCAACACTAGCCCAAATCACATGCCACGTACATGTCATTACACATTCTTACCTTCTAGCTGAAGTTCAACCAAGGCTGAAAACCATGGAGATTGTGCAGGGGCTGAGGAACTCCTCACTTCACAGGTGTAGTTCCCAGCATCTTGGTATGTTAGATTCAGCACAATGAGCAGTGTTGATTGCCTGTTACCTTGAGGTGTATTTACTGCTCCTTGAGAAACTCTGAACCGCTCAAAACCAGGGAGATTAGTCATAGAGGTAAAAGTCACTCCACTGGGGATTGTCCAACGGCTGATATAGTCGGACTGAGTTAGTGTACTTGGTTCAGGTAAGCAAGTGAGAAAGGTGAATGTGTTCAACCGAGTGTCACCAGGCAGAACTCTGACTGGATTTTCAGGTCGAAGTGAGCTTATGTTTTCTGCACAAAATAATACAAGAAACTCTACATTATGTATATATAACTGATGAAGTGTAATGCATTAAGATGACATACGGCATGAGCTGGGTCTCAGAGCAGCCAGCAGAAACAACAGTATCAGAGTTTTGGCGCTCATTCCGCTCTACACAGACAAGCATATATCACTGAGAATGAAAGAGCCACAAGTATCTTAGTATGATAGCTATTTGAACAGTCTCCCCAAACTGAGGTCTCAATTGTCACACTAATCGCAGGAGTACAGTGTATAAATCTTTTTACTAGGGAGATGCTTCATCGTCATGGAGCAAGCCTGAGTGAGTAACTTGAGTACTGAGTAGTAGCCAAGGGCAGTCCTTGCCAGAGGTAGGTGACTACATGTGCAGACAATATACAGCCATTTTCCCAGCCAGGGCAGTCACTAGGTACCACATTTAATGCTACAACTCACTGTTTCATGACAGTACATACTGCATACTAGTCTCAGAGGACTGGTGCTCTATTACCTATGATGTCTACAGCTAGGCAGATGCTATTTACGATGGGTGTCTGCACTATGTGGTTAATTTAACATAATCTCATAATACCAAGACATGCACATTATCTTTTTCATTTTTAGAGACAAATGTCTCCATAGCACTGATGGGTACACGACATATCTGACATTATACCTGGTTAATAAATTATTGCTAATGGACACAATTTACATCACTGTTATGTGTAGACAAACCGTATAACCGTAAGAGCAGTAGCATTCTAACTTAAGATACTGTATAATGTGACCCCTACACTCATAGACGTTAATAAATTGAAGTTATACAGGTGCCTAGTCCGGGTTTCCCACTACATTGTATGACACTGTGTGGCTTCTGTACCAGAAGGCTGTTGTAAATCCTGTGCCTTAGTTTTTAGAACAAGAAATTTGAATGTTTGGAAAATGCCTCTTCATAACGGTATCTAGTGGTACATACAGCAACATAAGTCATGCCATGATGAATGATGATAGCAATGTGATGAATTGAGTTGAAGTTATGCACATACCTAGTCTGTGTTTTTCCACTACATTGTACGACACTGCATTTGTGCTAGAAGGTTGTTGTGATGTCTTGGTGACAGTATAGACACAATTTACATTACTGCTATGAAAATTGCTGTTAGTGGCTATATAGGAAATGTACTGCAATGCAACACAAGTCAAAGCAAGCTTACAAATATTATTTTAATCCAGCAATCAATATCCATGTTGTACACATTATTATGCTGATTTCTGCTGGATGTGTGGCCCAGGAAATGCATAACTGTACTCCTCTTCAGAAGTTGGTTGTTTGGGCCCCAAACCCTCATTGATGTAATAATCTGTAGATGTAGTCTGGGCATTGCTGGGAGCAGGAGTTCCATGGTGATGTAAATTGACTCCATAGGCCTCATTTGGAGTCGACTTCAAATCTTTCTTTCTTTTTACGATAACTATGATGATGATGATGATGATGATGATAGTAACAGTGATCACTGTGAAAATAACAATGCCTATCACAACAACAATAGCTACAATTTCAGTGGTGGAGAGAGCAGCCCCTGGATCCATGGGAGTGGCACTTTGCGCAGGTGTTGTTGTAGATGGTGTGGGTGTGGTTGGAAATGTCTCTTGTGGAAGTACAGCTGTGGCAGTCACTGAAGGTGTAGGTGTGGCTGGAAATACACCTTCCACACTGAGCTGGACATCAGCTGACTGCTCAGTTCCCAGTATTCTGCAGGTATATGGTCCGGAATCAGACAGCTGAGGGTTTGAGATGGTCAACACTGATACTCTCCCAGGGAGGGATGTCTAGTGTAGGCGCGTACTGTCAGGAGTCAACCATGGCTGTCACAGTTACTATGGCTATCCAGGGCAGTTCAGGGGATTATACAGTGACAGTTGGTCCTTGTCAGTCAGTGTAACCCTGGCCGTCCCTGGTTGTCCTGGTATGGTGTCAGAGCATCCCTGACAGTCCATGTCAGGGTATCCCCGACAGTGACTGTAACCCTGACCATCCCCGGATGTCCTGGGACGGTCACTCACGGGCCACCCATGTCAGAGTGTCCCCGACAGTCACTGTAACCCTGACCATCCCCAGTTGTCCTGGGACGGTCACGCACGGGCCACCCATGTCAGAGTATCCCCGACAGTCACTGTAACCCTGACCATCCCCGGATGTCCTGGGACGGTCACGCACGGGCCACCCATGTCAGAGTGTCCCTGACAGTCACTGTAACCCTGACCATCCCCGGTTGTCCAGGGACGGCTGACCATCCCCAGACAATTAATGCGCAACAGCATCACACACATCAGATAATATATCATACACGTAACCAAAAAATCTTTTCATTTGGAATTATGCATAACTAAATAAGCAAGACTATGTGGTGTGATTAAGAATCCTTCTGTTGTGTAAATCAGAAATGTAAAACAGGAAATGGTCTTTGTTCATATGCCTGGTGATCCTGGCATACCGGGAGAGCCGTGAGAAGGTCTGTTCACAGACTTCTGTGTCCACCTACAAATTTACATTATATAGCAGAAGATCTGCATGAGGTTATGTCACCTGTATACATTCTTAAGTTCATGTTATGTTTAGAGGGATGTCTAGTGTAGGCGCGTACTGTCAGGAGTCAACCATGGCTGGAGTTTTGTGGCACTCTGCTCCTGTTTGGTGTTTCCCTGGCTGAGTACCGAGAGGCTTTACCTGAGTAACATAATACTATAGCCACTATTACTATTACTATTACTTTAAAGGGAATCAATCAAGAGGGAAAGGCTGGCAAAGAAGAGAGTGGCGGCAGAGGTTCAAGGGGAAATGCACAAATCTCCCAGATGCAACTTGACCCAACAAATGGCTTTGGCTTTGGCCCATGATGAAACCGAACCCTAGCCACTTCCATGTCACGTTGCAGTACTTTTGATTAGTTGCTGTCAACTTTTCACATATATCCCCGTATTATCTCATATGATTACTATCTTATATCCTCATAATCAAACTCTCTTAAGTTCTTGTAGCAGTACTAATATCTCATTTCAAAATCTGTCACTTCCACAACCTATATCATATCCCCATATTATATCATATCATTATCTTTTTATTATATCCTCATAATCAAATTCTTCCAACTTCTTGCAGCAGTGCTAGAATCTCTACGATTTCCACAACTATGTTTGCTGACACCATGTAACTTAATATTTGCTTATGGTGGTAAATTTTAGAGCAACCTCGTAGTCTCTAAATTAAGCATGCTCACATCCTATATGAAAGCCGGTTGATGTATGGAACCTCTGACATAACCAGCTCATCCTTGGATGTCCAGAGTTACACTGACGTTCATGGAATCCCTGACAGGGTGATAGCTCGGTGTATGTTTAAACTGACGGTCCCTGGATGTCCGTGGATTGTCAGAGTTACACTGATGTTCATGGAATCCCTGACAGGGTGATAGCTCGGTGTATGCTTAAACTGACAATCCCTGGATGTCTGTGGATTGTCAGAGTTACACTGACATTCGTGGAATCCCTGACAGGGTGATAGCTCAGTGTATGTTTAAACTGACAGTCCCTGGATGTCCATGGATTGTCAGAGTTACACTGACATTCGTGGAATCCCTGACAGGGTGATAGCTCAGTGTATGTTTAAACTGACAATCCCTGGATGTCCATGGATTGTCAGAGTTACACTGACATTCATGGAATCCCTGACAGGGTGATAGCTTGGTGTATGTTTAAACTGACGGTCCCTGGATGTCCGTGGATTGTCAGAGTTACACTGACATTCATGGAATCCCTGACAGGGTGATAGCTCGGTGTATGTTTAAACTGACGGTCCCTGGATGTCCGTGGATTGTCAGAGTTACACTGACGTTCATGGAATCCCTGACAGGGTGATAGCTTGGTGTATGTTTAAACTGACGGTCCCTGGATGTCCATGGATTGTCAGAGTTACACTGATGTTCATGGAATCCCTGACAGGGTGATAGCTCGGTGTATGCTTAAACTGACAATCCCTGGATGTCCGTGGATTGTCAGAGTTACACTGACATTCGTGGAATCTCTAACGGTTTATAGGCTGGGGGTTATGGTGACAATCCCAGGATGTCTGTGAATTGTCAGCATTACTAGGGATCTCACTGACTGTCTCTGACTTGTGATGCCAGCAGTAGACATGAGTGCGAGGCTCCCAGGGATTAATGTATCACCACCTTTCTGTGCACCTCTCGCTGAGCCATTGCGGTATGATACAGTGTACCTGTTAGTTCTGCTGGCTATCATTTTGCTACCTCTGAACCACTGCAAGTCTTCGTCTGCTCTAATAAACAGAGTCATCTCACACTCTAGTTCAACCTGACTATCGTTGCTGTGTGCAGTCATAATGCTCTCAGTGGCCTGCAAGTTCACTGCAAAAAAGATATTTGGGTTACAGTTCAGGGTCATTTCTTGTATACATGTACCCTTACCGTCAAACTGAAGTTCAACCGAGGTTGAAAGCCATGGAGATTGTGCAGAGGCTGAGGAACTCCTCACTTCACATGTGTAGTTCCCAGCATCTCGGTATGATTGATTATTTACACGAAGTCTTGTTGCTGGCCCTGCACCTTGACTGGTTTGCACTTGCCCTTGAGAAACTCCAAATCGGTCAAAACCACCCATGAAGGTATAAATCTGTCCACCAGGGATTATCCAACGACTGACATAGTCTAAATCAGTTAGTGAACTTGGCTCAAGGAAGCAAGTGAGAATAGTGAGTCTGTCCAAACCAGCATCCCCAGGCAAAACTCTCACTGGAATTTCAGGTTGAATTGAGCTTACTGTCTCTGCAGAAGATAGCACATAAACATATCTTGAGCTGTAGGTTCATTACCACATTAAGGTATTAAGGTGAACAAAACATACGGCATGAGCTGGGTCTCAGAGCAGCCAGCAGAAACAACAGTACTGTGGTACTCATTTCACTCTACACAGATGGGAATAAAATGGTACAGATCACTGAGCCACAGGTATCTTAGTATAATAGCTTTCATGAATTCTGGAACAGTGCTTCACTGTATAGCTGGTTTATTTCATGGGAGAAAGCTTTTGTGATTTGCTAAAAGATAGAATTCCACGGAAAAAAACTTTTGCAAATTGCATGAACCAAGTTCACCACACCAACTGAATGTGACTCGAAACATGAGTGACTACTACGACCTTTGTTGGCTATGTGGCCTCCGAGGCTACCATGTATGTCTGAGAGGGAGGCAACATCCACCATCTTTAGGCTCTAGCTAAGTGCAACTATGCCATCCCTATGCTGTTGCGATATTAGCATTCTAACTTGCTTTATAGACAGAAACTCCCAAACCATCCCAACTTGCTGGAGACACGGCCTCACGCAACCAGGCATGGCCACGGACTTTTTTCATTACAACAGTAAACTATCATGTAACTACAGAACAATATCAACACTCACTATCACTGAAAACTCACCAATACCAACAAAATTGTGTCACTATCAGTAATTTGCTCAATTCTAAACAATCACGTAAACTAGTACAGTGTATAAAGTTTGTACAGGTTTAAGGCTGTTGACAGGATGGCAAACCCAATTATCAAGGATTCAGACGGTGGTAGTTAGTCCTGTAGGTAGTCCCTTTAACCATATAGAGAATGAAGCTATAATATTGGAATGTATTGGTGTATACCATTGTATTGCGCAATGCATGAGCTGTGTCAACAACAACAGAGATTATGTAACAATGTACTGTACTGGGAGTGAGAGTATGCTATGATTCATCATAGAGCATCCCCTTATTGGGGCGTCCCTGAACGAGCCCGAAACTAGCATGTTAATTTCTATATATACATATATATTTCTGTCGTACGTTGCTCCATTTATACAGCTTCATACTGTAATTTAACGCAAGCACACGCTGCGTACGGACAATAAGTAACATTTTCGCTCTACAAACTACTTTCCACTACAAGCAGTATGGCATGCATTGACACATTTAGTTCTGAGCCCTGATTTTAGCTCCAGAAGCTGGTACCTCAAGGGAAAAGGGATGACACCCAAACCTGTGTCTTTTGCATTCCATGGTTACAGCCTCTGTATGCCATCTTCATTCATGACTTAATTTACACACATGCTACACATACTAATACATACTTGTGTGGATGTATGTTGTTGTTAAGTGTTAGAATAGCACAATTGTCATTTTATAGAAGAGGTGATAGCAATGAATTATGCACAATAATTTCAAATTAAACACATGCTGTACATGCTGTTTAATTTACATTCACTCATATAGTACTTTATTCGGCAGTAGTTGCAGGCCCCAGTGGAGGGCCCAGCCCATCATTGTCGTAAAATCCTTCATTGCTGGGAGCAGCAGGTTTAGGATGATATCTGATGACTTCATACGCATCGTTTGTATTTGTCTTCAAATTCTTCTTCTTCCTCCTTTTCACAATGAATACAATGACAATAATAGTAGCAGTGGTGATTATTGAGAGAACAATAATGACTACTACCACAATAACAATTATGATGATGTCAGTGGTGGAGAGAGCAGCCCCTGGGCCTGTGGGAGTGGCACTTTGTGTGGGTGTTGCTGTAGCAACCACTGAAGGTGTGGGCGTGGCAGTCTCAGAAGGTGTGAGCATGGCTGGAAATATTGATATTATAATTAGTGAATGGCGTTGGAATAATAGTCATTCATTATTATGTTCTCTACTTGATCCATATTAACAGGTGGGTAGCATTATTTACTCACAGGAAGTTGTGGAGTCTGTTTCATAAATTCAGACTGCCATGCATTTCTATCTCATAATGTATCTATACACTAGTATCAACATTTCTAAGAGATGAGCTACACACTCAAGCCAAATTTACCCACACTGCAAAAAGGTTTAGGTTATTTCAACCATATTTTGGTCGCCCCAATTGCATTCCTTTTGTGTGTGTGACACGTAAAGTTCAAGGAATGCTTACAATTTGAAAGAGTTTAGTTGAGAAGCTTCCCCCTTTTGTTAACCCTCGGCGCGCATGCGCAGCAAGGGTTACAGTACTTGGTCTGTGTGTCTGTTACTCAACATCTCACTTTATACGTGATTATTCGTGCCACAAACGATACTAACCTTCTCAGCGGCGGATGAAGGTCGAAAATTTTAAGCGATTTTCTCTGAAAATGCTTCGTTGCGAAGCTAGAGCGTTTCCTGTTGGTACGGCTACATGATAAGTCAGCCATTTTTTACTCCGCGGAAAACGCGCATGCGTATATGAATCTGGACCACGTGGCTAGCGGCGATTTTGTTTTTGGGAGAGACGTTCTTTGCGAGTTCGATTATTGGCCATTGGCAGTAAGTATGCCTCCAACAAAGGTATGCCCGTAGTGTAAAGCTGCTGTACCTGTAAGACGGAAGACATGTGAACGCTGTGATCATGTCTTTCGATCCAAACGAAAAGCAGAGTGTCACCTAAACCAATTATGATAAGCATAAACACATATCATCTAACTTGCGCTGAGGGTTCTGCACTTCAGTGCTGTTCATTAAATTAGTATCTCCTTTCAGAAAGCCTATAAATCAGCATTCCTGGTGAGGTTTGTTGTTTCTTACTTTGATCCTACACAGCTACCCCTGGATAGTTTCTTGGTTGCATGGTTGTGGTAGTAATGCCAGGAATGTAGCCAAATAAGTCTTCTGAAAGATGAGGCTAACTACCGTATTGTCCCGGGCAAGCGCCCATCTCCGCACAAGCGCACACCCCTCGATTTTGACCGTTCTGTGGTTTTTCAAGGTCCTCCGTGTAACCGCCCACCACGCAAAATTCTCGCATGGTGACTCGAAAGTTCACAGTTTGAGCTTACATGGACTGTAGCAGCAATCATTCCGATGAGTTTCAGGCGCCACTACACCCAGCAGCAAGGTTTGCACACACCGGTCATAGCCTCGTGCACAGCGTTCTTTGCTTACAGTACGAAATTCGTGTACTGCAAGCAACGAATGCTGCGAAGCCCTGGCAATGAGACTTCAAGTTGGTCCATTTTCTAGCAGGATACAGCTTTCTCTATTGCCGCACTGGCCTCGTTTGGCTAAAAAACGAAGCACGGGCAAAGATACGATGCGGGGCTATTCAGTAGCGCCTGTCAGCTAACTTTGGATCCGGGGTGGGCGCTTGCACGGGGATAGTTGGACTATTCAAGCACCTCCTCCATGTAACCGCCCACCCCCAATTTTTGGTGCTTGAGCTGCAAGTGCCCATGGGCGCTTCCCCGGGACACTACGGTAATGGAACAGCTCCTCAATAAATTTTCAAGAAAACCTATTTGGTATCATTCCTTGATCACACTGATGCAACTCAGACAACCTAAAATGTGGTTGAAGTAACCCAAGTGTTTTTGCTGTGCATGACCCAAGCTTTTGAGTTACACATAGGCAGTGTAACTGTCCCTGTTGCTGCAAGCTTTCTGATGCAATAACCCACATTTAAGAAAATTTTAGTATTATGCTTACGTGTGGTACAATTTGTAGCCATGTCCATCCATCCAGGCAAGCACACAATATTTCCGTTACTATCACACACAAAGTGCCCCGAGCTATCATCCCTTGGCTCACAGTGCCTTGTGCAATCATCACCAAAAAAGTTTGGATCGCACTGAACAGTGACTTCCATTTCCAATGTGGCCACGCCGTGGAGTCCTCTGTAGTCTTGTGCAGGTAGTGCAGAGCCAGCAGCAAGACTGGTATTAATAATGACTCTATCAATCAAGTCATCTGCTGACGCTCCGTCTTCATCATTGACCCGGACTAGGAATTGGAAACTACCCTGTTGTGTATATACACAAGAAACATCATAATACAAATAGTATGTGAGTGAGAAAATTATGATTTTGCAAGAACAACTCACAACTTAGATATATGCGATTATAATGCACCTGCAGCTTTAAGCCATCAGGCACAAATCTTACCGTTCATGGACACTTCTGTGGCTGAGGAGCCAGACTAACTTCAGTATGCTGCAGACAATCCACTTACGAACTGCATCTGCTGTTTATACACATTAGACTGCTACTGTATTAGTTATGGTTGCTACATATGGGTAAATGCTACAGTAGTGGCTTCATCTAGGTTGCCAATGTATTCAACATCAACCTACTCACTGCATGCTACAGAATTACTTCAGGTATTATGCACTCCTAGTTTCTTCCTCCAATAGCAATATGTTACTGCACTACAATGTTTACATGTGTAAAAACTTACCGGCCAGCTATTGCCGGTGAACACTAGTGGGTTCGGAACACGCGGGTTCATGACAATGTCTTGACCTGGGGTAAATATAATGCTCATTGAGCGAATGGGGGCGTGGCTGGTGTTGTAGGCTCCACGTGTGCACCGGTCGTCAGTCACTGAGTGGCCAATATCTCGCAGGCAGAACAAGAAGTAGGTTTCACAGGGTTCACAAGTAAAGAGGTCAAGGTCACAGCAACCCCCGTCAAAATCTTGATTGTTGGGGTTGATGTAGCTTAACACGGTCACCTCCATCCGATAGCTGGCACTCACATGCACCTGTACACAAGGCATAGCAGTAATTCAACAGCAAGAAGTACACTAGTAATTTAGCATTGTGAATAGCACAGATGAAGTGCACACAGAAGGATGATCAATCATGCACTTACTATGACAAAATTATGTGATACTCACCGTGAGTTCAGCCAGAAAGAATGATGCTACAGCTGCTAGTATGTGTTGCACAGTCAACATATCTGGCCAGGACAAGCAAAAACAATACACCACACTGGAGAGTTACCGCTCAGATGTTCACAGTGCACCAACTGGATCTGAATAACACTTCAACCTCAGAAAATCGTGTATAAGTACCGAGTGATTACAACATACACATGCTGAAGGGACTACTTGCAAACTTGATTACCAAATATTGAAACTAATGCATGTAGCTAATTGTTTGTGTCATGTGTTTACCATATAGAGCACAAAGCTGGAATGTTGTCAGTATTGATTTCATGGAACTTTGTTTGGAATGACGAGACATCTTTCCCTCTCCATGTGTTTATTTTGATGTCACCATCTACTAATAAACATCATTTAATTTAATATTGAGGTGCTTTCAATGGAATATGTATTGTTATGGAATAGTAGTATTTGGGCAAAGTTGAGAGTAGGTGCTTGCCTGTGGTGCTAATTATGTTTGGTAACCATGTATGTAGTCCATATACATCATAGTTGTATAGAGTACTGGAATAATTGATCTTTGGCTCAAATGACTAATTTTCTGCTTATTTTGGTCTGGGGTAATTTGTTCATCGTTTCCTTGTTTATATTCTGGTAACAATATCATCGTCAACAGTGTATAACGTTAGTGCATTCCAAGGGAATCTGTATTGCTATGAATAACAGCATTTTTGCAAAATTAGGAGTTGGTCTATACCCCCTTTTAGTAACATGAGCTGCATGTGCACCAACAGCAACATCAGGTGACAACATTTAGTAACCTGAGCCAACAACAACAACAGGAAACAAACAGTGTCAGAGCTTCGTCAGTGGAGAGCTTCATGCATTGGCTATAAGCTCTGTGGTTCTTTCAGATTGGCACTATTGGCCAACAACAACAGAAATCAAACAGTGTCATAGTGACAAAATTGGGAGTAGGGTACAATGCTAGCCTCGTTCCCAGGCTCTGCCGCGTGCGAACGAAAAATCGAAAGGAAAGGGGAGAGCCTGGTAAAATTTATCACGTGAGAAACGTCATAGGTAGAGAGAACTTAATTATAAGTGGGTGAACGAATGAACTCACCCACGCTTTATGGACAGAATATACTCGTTCCGTTGCGAAAGCTTTATGGCTGACAGGACGGGACTAGGCAGCACTACGCTACATTACCTGGCAGTACGGCAAGCTATGCTGAGCGTATTCAGAGCGTACATTCGAAAATCACGCTAACGTACTCGCTAAACTGGGCAAACTGACCGCTGTATACCCCGGAGAATGGCTTTCAAGGTGCTATTAAACACCAAGGCTTTCCTAGGCTTTGCTCAAGTCTTCTCTGTGCGTTATTTTTTAAAAAAACACGGGCTCCTACTAAAACACGGCTACGTGTACTGTCAGTTATCGATTGATACGCAATTATGTGCATGGGCACGTCGACGATCCGCCTACGCTCAATTAAGTCCTCTCTACCCTCTACGTCACTCACGTGATAAATTATTCCAGGCCCTCTCCCGCTTTTCTGTACTGCAAGCAGCGGAAAGCTGGACGGGGCCTGGGAACGAGGCTAGTACAATGCAACCTCTTCCAGTAAGGCAGTAACAACTGTAACATGTGACCCATGATACAGTGATAATGTGCACACTGTATTGGTTGTTTGCGTGGCCACTAATTACCATTTACCCCTTTCTCCCACAAGATATGTAGCACAGCCAACAAAGACGTGTACAGTCAGTGTCTTCTGTCACTGTTACACTGGCTAAGCCCAATGGATTGTGGCTATAAAATATGTTCTGATGGGGGAATTCTAAGCCCAATGGATTCTTTAAGTGTAGCACTATGTTCGGAGGGGAGGAGAGGCTGGAGGGGAGGAGTGGCGGGCGGAGAGCTTCATGCATTGGCTAAGCCCTGTGATTTCTTTCAGATTGGCACTATGTTTTGAATTAAAGCACAATTCTCTCTCAAGTGTGGTAGTGTGCTCTGAGGAGGTGGGGGGACGTTACTAAGTCCAATCAAACATGGTAGTATGTTCTGAGGGGGGAAACTTGCATGTCTGTCATAAAGCGTCCTTCATGCAGGTGGAAGCATTCAAGTACTTGCTGTTCTCACTGTGTGTGTTTCACGGTGTCACACTGGAGAGGAGGAAATTTGGAGCACTGGGGTTCAACATCCCCTACGAGTTCACCGACGGAGACCTAAGAATCTGCATCAGCCAGCTGAACATGTTTCTGGACGAGTACAGTGAGATTCCCTTCAAGGTACGTGTTGAAGCTCACATTAACAAATGCCGGCATTATCGTACAGTGACATGTCATACAGTGATATTATCATACAGTGGCATTATCATACAGTGGTATTATCATACAGTGACATTATCCCACAATCATAACAATGTGTGTGTAACTATGGTGATCCACACATGATCACAATAGCCTTCCTTTTATGCTTCTTTATGACTTCTATTTAATTAAGGAGAGTATCCAGATTTAGGCGAGTTGGCAGCTATTATATAGTAGAGTTGTAGATGTTGCTCAAGCTGTGGGGAGTCACTGATAATTGTTTGAGTGGGTGTGTCCTACACACTGGTGTAAAGTACACAGCTTCTAGAACAACTGGAGAAGTCACTAGTTCAGTTCAGCACAGTCCACTAACTCTGATGTTCAGTAGGAGCTGTGCTTGAACATGTGGTGTAGTATTTGATGAGTAAAGATGGCAGTCTGTATGATTCTTTACTCTGAAATTGGAGTATTTTATAGTGGTTACTATAATTATTGTTGATATTTCGATATTAGCAACACATTGCTATTTGCACTGTGTGTATTAATACCATATTGGGACAATGAATATTACCACACGTTGGTAAATTCCAGACATTAGACAGTCGTCCACAGACAGCAATCTTTGCAACCTCACAGGTGTTAAAGTACACAGCAGGCCACATCAACTATGGTGGTCGGGTGACCGATGACTGGGACCGCCGCTGCATTATGAACATACTCAATGACTTTTACTCCCCTACTGTTATGAAGGAGGGTTACAAATTCTCAGAGTCTGGCATCTATCACCAGCTCTCCTTGGAGGCTAACCACCAGGTAATAAATTACCCTCTGACCTTCAACCCAGACTTTGTCACTTGAAGGCAGAAAAACTCTTGCAGTGAGATACCTGATCTTGGCGTATCATGGTAGTTGGCTACATTTTATTTGTAACATTACGATCACACTCTGGTAATCCTTGATCTTCTAACATTTCACCAACTACCACACACACACACTCACACTCACACACAGACCTACATGGACTACATCCGTGGTCTCCCCATCAACGACACACCAGAGATGTTTGGTCTCCATGACAATGCTAACATCACCTTTGCTCTGAATGAGACCTTCCAGCTTCTTGAAGGCATCCTGCTGCTACAACCCAAGTCCAGCAAGGGAGCAGGGAAATCCAGGGAGGAGGTGAGCTGATTGACCAAGAGACTGTGATTACGGCTTGTTTTACTGGCTTGGTTTGTCTTATGTCTTGTCTCATGTCTCACCTTATCGCTAGACAACTTGTCTTATGTCTTGTCTCATGTCTCACCTTATGGCTAGACGACTTGTCTTATGTCTTGTCTGTTGGTGGTTTGGCTTATGGCTTGATCTTACATCTTATGTCACGTCTTTTTACTGTAGGAAATCAGCTTTTCATATAGTTCTCTCTCTCTCTCTCTCACACACACATTCACATCATCACAGGCTGTGGAGGAGACAGCCAAACAGATCATGGGAAGGGTACCCAAGCCTCTTCCACTGTCAGACATCATGGAGCAGTACCCTGTCAAGTATGAGGAGTCCATGAACACTGTGCTGGTTCAAGAGGTATATATTCAGTACACACACAAAGTATTATCACTATCACAGTATACATGTGTATGTGATGCCAGAGTATAGCCATGTTATACCTTCTGGGGAATATAGCGTCCCATGCAATGCTTCTGGAAATGTTCTGGACACAGCTCCCTAGCCAATCTTATACCTTACCCTTATTTCCAGAAACATATGAAACAGGTTGGAGAATGGTACGTCCCAAGCTCAGTGTTCTCACTAGGTCATATTAATGGGAGATTTTCCCTTGTAGTCCTACCATTGGATATGATGCCAAATCAAATTGTTCTACTTTCTGAGCAAAAGCAACAGTAAACTTTACCCTACCTTCCATGCCAGTCCTGGTCTTTTGCCTAGTCTCTCTCTCACAGCACTACCCCTGCCCCTGCCTCAACTTCACCCAACACTGAAGGAGATCTAACTTAATAGTAGTTGGATATATAGTTTTGAGTCTTAAGAATGTTTTTTTTCTTGTTTCATACAGGTAATTCGCTACAACCGTCTTCTCACCGTGATCCACTCGTCGCTTCAGGACTTGCTAAAGGCACTCAAGGGTCAGGTTGTGATGTCTCAGGCTCTTGAGACCATGTTCAACAGTATCTACTACAACACCATTCCTCAAATGTGGGCTGCTAAGGTATTAAACACAAGCGACAAGCCATGCTAGATAATGTGTGTAAGGATCATCATGCAGCTTGCCAGTCTGATATAGGACTATAGTTGAAATTTAAAAAAAGGCCAACAGCAGTGGTGGTCCAAGCATCTTGACTCATCATTATGTGTGTTGTATCATTCATCATAGGCTTACCCCTCCCTGAAGCCACTGGCTGCATGGGTGACTGACCTTGTGGCTAGAATGAAGTTCATCATGGACTGGATTGATAAAGGTATGCTGCTGCAGTTTGCCTTATTCCCAGGTTAGGGAAAGTGGGTATTCTGTGTGGATAATGTCTAAGTTACATGGGTTGCACGTTCTGACTTATATGCTAGCTAGAAGCTCTGAACACTGAATGCTTAGATCAGAGCATGTACGTATACCAGGTTTAGCTGTTGTGCAACAGTAGAGTGTAGCAGGCAATTCTTGTAGCTTTATCTGTCACAATGAACAGCATTGTTTCAAAGATTGTGTCTCATTGGTAGCATATATTATTGTAATGAAGTTGTCTCCTTGCCTTAAAATGCTACTGCTGTCTACCATATTCCTCCTTCTCTCCAGGTATTCCCTCTGTGTTTTGGATCTCAGGGTTCTTCTTTCCACAAGCATTCCTCACTGGTACACTGCAGAACTTTGCCAGGAAGGCAGTGATCTCCATCGACATCATCACCTTTGACTTCAAGGTGAGGAAGAGGAGAGTATAGAGGTGGAACTATACTCACATGCAGCTAGACTCAATTTGCCTTGTAGAGCGCTCTCACAGTTTAATCTTGTGCTATGCATGTCCAACTGAAAAGAGATTGTGTATGAGGTCATTATGTGCCTTTGCAATGAGCTTAAAAGTGGATCCTATAGTCCTGAGAGAGGGGGGAGGGGGGAGAGGGAGGGAAGGAGGGAGGGAGGGGAGGGGGAAGGAGAGGGAGGGAAAGATGGGGGAGGAAGGGAGGGGAGGCAAAGGTAGGGAGGCAAAGGTAGGGAGGCAAAGGTAGGGAATAGAAGGATGGGTACTTGATTGGGTCAGTGGTAGCTGACATGGGTTGTGTACCCTCAACCATACCATGACTGTCTGCATGCAGGTGATGAAGGAGAATACTTCTGAACTCAAGCAGAGGCCAGACAATGGCTGCTACATCTGGGGGCTCTTCCTGGAGGGGGCTCGCTGGGATATGGAGAAGTTTGAGCTCTCTGAGTCAAAACCCAAGGAGCTGTACACCGATATGCCTGTCATGTGGCTGATACCCACAGCCAATCGGAAGCAGCCAGAGACCGGAATGTACTTGTGCCCTGTGTACAAAACCCTTACTCGAGCAGGTATGATGATGATGTTGTATAATATCAGCCTATAATATACAGACAAAGGATGGTTTGGTGTCTCTTGGTAGGTGGAACTGGAATGCATACCTAGATAAAGGCTAACCCACTGGACTACCTTTCCTTGCATGAACGAAATGGCAGTCCCCATCTCCTGGTCACCCCAGTGCAGATGACGAAGCCTGGTACAGTAGAAATTCACTTATCTGAACAGTTATCTGAATCTTCATTCAAATCATATCCAATCCCCCAAAATAATGATATTCAATGTCAGATAAGTGACTTCCTGCTATACCGGCCAATATATGTCCTGCACCGTGGGCGACTTTGCATGACAACTAGCCCTGCCTTTTTGTGGCCAGATGTAGTTCAGTGATTGTTCATACACATTTAAATACAAGTTGATCTTACAGTTGGAACAGTTGTTCACGTTCTGTCTTACCAATCTCAGGTACCCTCTCCACCACTGGTCACTCCACCAACTATGTTGTTGCTGTGGAGGTACCATCTAGCAAGCCACAGTATCACTGGATCAAGAGAGGTGTGGCCTTGCTCTGTGCCCTGAACTATTAACTGAACATCACTGATTGTCTAACTTAACAAAATTAACAACACAGGTATATTAAGTTTTGTATAGAGCAGGTGCTATCTCTGAGTCAGTAGTAGATTACCTTCTGCTAGTATGATAGATTGTGATTTATTGATCAATGTTATACAATAGCTAGTCTTCTGTTCTTGCAACCCGATCACTTGACATGCATTAAAAATTTTATGAGAAGAAGTAACATGCTGCCTCGAATACTTTAAACTATAACTGTAATAAAATAGTGGATCATATAAGGCCAGGCAAACTAGATTAATATTGTTTCGCATCAGCACCCGCTTCCTCTGAGACCTGCCGCCTCAACTATCATTATCGCCTTTTAAGCAACGACACGTCCACTTTTAATGGCCGTAGCGCAGTAGATTTGCCGAGTGTATACAGCATTTGCTAATGAATAATGACCGCCCGCCCTTATGCAAATTGAGAAAGTGGCTGATGAGAAACAATAAATCTAGTTTGCCTGGCCTAATTGAAAACTGACCCTGCTACACATGACACGTAGTATCGATCACTTTGAGCATACACTAATGCTAACAAACATTGTACTAACAATTATACTCTTCCATGTTCTTTACAAGATCACTGCAGGAGACAAGCAGATCAACAGTTCTCTTTATACTACAGTGATATAATGGTTGCATGGGGACCAGCATTTTGGGGCCATTATGTAGTAAGGTTGTGTACATTATGCTGGCATAATTTTGAGCATTATGAATTGTGTATGTAGACGTAATAACAGTGTAAGGAGTTACCATCTTACATGGCTTCAGGTACTGGTGTGTCACCACAAATGCCAATGTGTGAGTGATGGCCTGGAGATTCCACAAAAGTGACATCCCTATAGCTGAGCTACAGATTGAGGTTGCAAACTAAGTTTCCTACCTTCTGCCACAGCAGAAAAAGTATTTCCACTTCAACTCTTCCTCATATATGCAACTACATAGAAACATTGAAATTTTCACTCATAAGTTTGACAATTGACGATCAAGCGACTTTTTTTTTTTAGCATGGTGGACACTTTGTGAAATCATACATAATGGGCTAGCTATTTTTGAGCATAGGAAATAGCACAATGATCAACCCAGAAACAAAAACAAACAAACAAAAAAACAACAACATATTGTGCATAGGTCTAGCATTAATTATGAACATCAAATAGGGGTAACTGGAGTGCGAATCATCTGTTGCTGAATGTCACTCTGCCTCTGTGTTCTCTACTATTGAGATCATATTTCAATCCCAAGGGGTTGAAACTTTTTGCTTCCTCTACAGCCCCTGACAGTGATTCAGTAGTCTCGCGGAGCCAGACTCACTCGAGTGAAAGTCTGGCTCTGCGAGACTAATGGTTTGGTCTCTATGGCGTAGTACCACTTGCCACTAGCCATCCTAGCTATTACCAGGCATGCACAATGGTCTGGGAGAAACAAAATTTGAAAATTCATTGGCGCATGCGCAATATCGTACAACGCGTTTCTAAATCCAATTTTGCAAGATTATGTAAAACTGCAGTAAGTCGGCCATTTTTTACTCCGCGGAAAACGCGCATGCGTATGAATCTGGACCACGTGGCTAGCGACCATTGTGTTCTTGGGAGGACGTTCTTTGCGAGTTCGATTATTGGCCATTTAGCAGTAAGTATGCCTGCAACAAAGGTATATATGCCCGCAATGTAAAGCTGCTGTACCTGTAAGACGGAAGACATGTGAACGCTGTGATCATGTCTTTCGATCCAAACGAAAAGCAGAGACGGTGTAATTTGCGAGAGAAAGCTATGAAACGTATGAGATCAGGAGAATCAGATAGTGTGAAATCAGCTAGGAAAGCTAAAGATAAGTTGCACAAGGCCTGTGAAAGAGCGTCAGGAACTCGTGAGCGAACTTTGTATAGGCAGGAACAAAACAGAATGCGCATGGCAAGCATGAGACAGTCTGAAACCTTTGAGCAAACTGTGCACAGGCAGGAACAAAACAGAATGCGTATGGCAAGCATGAGAGAGTCTGAAACCTTTGAGCAAACTTATTCACCCTGCCCACTTGTGCTGTTTTGAGACAATTAAAACCTCATTACTTAATAATTACATCTATCTTATTCTAAAAATACCATGCCCACTTGTGCAACTCTATAACCTATCATCAATCACCTAAACCAATTATGATAAGCATAAACACTTATCTACCTTGCACTGCCAAGGGTTCTGCACTTCAGTGCTGTTCATTACAAGCTGCATTTAATCATCCGACTGAATGCTAGTAAATGTACATTAGCTAACTCCACAATCCACAAGCCACATGGACGGATGTGTACCATGCATGAGTTTACGGTGTGCACACAGTGAGCTCACAGTACCCTCTGGGTGTAGCAAGCAACATGTATAAAAAGAGCACCAAAAGTACTGACAAAGCCCACTTCACTCCAGTAATGCAGTCCATCAGCCAGTTCAGCAATCCACTACACAATCCAGTTCAGTGATTAGACACAACCATATAGGCCTAATGTACAAATTAACATATCTATAAATTGATTGATTGAATGATTGATTGAATAAAGACGTGCAATGTTTTAGGGCAACATAATGCAGAAAAATTTCTTTACATTTGCATTTTTACATTAATTTTGCAACAACAACAAAATACTCCATACGTACGTAGTCACTTTTAGTTGACAAAATAGGCTATGAATTAAATTAGTCACTTTGGGACACCAAAACATTTCTAGACAGGTTGCAGATAATTTTCACAGGATTAGAACAACTGGTATCATACCATATGATCAGTGATCACATTGCTTCTGGTTCACTGTATACTGTGAGGTGTGTGGCAGAAATTTCTCCCAGGAGTTGCCCATGTGCCATTACCAGGCCATAGCTACAGCAACTTTCAGCAACACAGTGCACAACTCTACAAAACTACAATTGGGTAAACTTACAGCAGACAGTATTGGCTTCACTATATTACAAAGCTAGCTAGCTGGTCTAGAAGTGTGCATGGTGCACTTGTTGCAAAGGTGGGGAAATTTGCTGTACTGGCAGCTATACAATCCTAACTAGAGAAACAATGAGAAGCAGCTGATCATGTACGTACTCCATGACGGATACATTCTATAGCAGATAATGTTAATAGCTAACAGTAGATGAGTGCAACTGTATGACCATGCGACCAGGCTGATGCAGTATGCATTCTTTACATTCCTATCAAAGCATGATGGCCTACATATAAAAGCTTGGATTGGAAACCAACTAAATACAGTATGTCACCCACATTGTTTGCAAAACATCGATTGTGTGCTTTTATGCGGGTTCCTAACAGCTGTAATTGAATTCTGTGCAGCAGCATAGGGTAGCTTAGTCTATCAAGCTAGACCCTCTCTCACTTTTCTGGAGGGTAGCTACATAGATACAACAATAGTCGATGTAAAGAATGCAAAGTAGTTCAAATATTTGGCAAAGGCTGGTGCATGTTGAAACGTCATTGCGCTGTGGCCCCTCTCAATGACGTCATGCGTTAGTCATTTTCCAGCACTGTACTATTTATAACTTTCTGAAGGTCATATATCTGTGGTACTATGTACATGCTCACTGAACGTCACACACTCTACCCACCTCCTCCCTAGTCTTATATGGGCAGTTGACCAGACTCTTCCTCCCTGCGAGAGTCTGGCTACGCGAGACTACCTCCTCCCCCTGTCACAACGTTATTTTCGGGCCAAATAGCTTGTACATAGCCTCACAAACAAGGAACGGTTAGTACTCCTGGTCACGTGCTCCTGGCAGAACTATATTACTTTGTTGTTGAAGCGCGCGAAAGAATATAGCCTCAAACAGCTGGTCGGTTCCAGGCTCCTCCTTGATCCTCGAGCTTAGGGGGTGGGGCTCAAGCGATCATTTCACTTCCGTTGTAGAAAGACCTGACTGCTGACGTCACAAAGAGGTACCGAAAAGTCTTCCGGTAGAGCATGGCGGAGTTAGTCGTAGGCCTGATTGACGAAACTTGTCACTCATGCACTAACTCAGTCGATGAAAGCCATCATGAGAATCGATTTTGACACTAGATACATCAAATGCTGACATTAAAGATAGCGGTATTATTGGAGAGATGCCTCGTGGTTTTTCCATAACAACGTTAACTGTCCCCAAATCTGTTTAGTGTTGCACAAACATTGATCGGTGACGGCATTCATGGATCTTCCTTCAAATGTTGGGAGTTGCTAAGCAGTTTAATCCCTTGCAAGCTCGTCCTACGTGTGGATGGAGTAACTAGTGATTTAATAATCCCCTCTGTGTCGGTCCTGAGCCGAGCTTCACAACATTGTGAATTCAATTATACTTGTTGCACTTTTGCACTCTGCACACGTCCGGTGTACAATATCAATAAGTAGACCTTCCACCTCGGCGACGAGCAGTCGTAGAGAAGTAACTTCCAAAGAGTCGTGAAAGAGCAAGACTTTTGCAGGTAATTTAGGGAGGGTGTTTATCTGTTGTTGGTTAGTTTGTGTACATAATTTAAACCGTTGTACATATTGACACTATAGCTACAGATTAGTAGTGGTGCCATTATCGTACCGTGTAGAACACGACAGTTGAACGAGATTGTTAGAAGGAAAGGGAGGATGAGGGTACTGGTAGTAGATAACTGTCATTAATTGACCAGTGGTTTTGATATTCCGTGTAGATGCATTTCTCCAATGACAATATATACACAGAGGTCAAGGCCTATAAGTGTGCTCTGTGGTGTGGAAGTTATAGAAGATGAACATTGTGGATAAATAAGTGTCTAGCTTAGCCTTTACATAGGGGTTCAACAAAGTATACAAGTACGCTCCTCCATACAAACGGAAGGCAAACACCCAGTGAATCGATTCTTAAATCTATACGTTGTATCTTTGGGAATTGTATAACTAACTTGGGGGCACATATGAAGCTTTTCAAAGATACCAAACTGTATTGAACACCATTGGCCATTTTGGGGTTATTTTTTAGATACCAAACTGTATTGAACACCATGGGCCATTTTGGGGTTATTTTTTAGATACCAAACTGTATTGAACACCATGGGCCATTTTGGGGTTATTTTTTAGATACCAAACTGTATTGAACACCATGGGCCATTTTGGGGTTATTTTTTAGATACCAAACTGTATTGAACACCATGGGCCATTTTGGGGTTATTTTTTAGATACCAAACTGTATTGAACACCATGGGCCATTTTGGGGTTATTTTTTAGATACCAAACTGTATTGAACACCATGGACCATTTTGGGGTTATTTTTTAGATACCAAACTGTATTGAACACCATGGGCCATTTTGGGGTTATTTTTTAGATACCAAACTGTATTGAACACCATGGACCATTTTGGGGTTATTTTTTATGTGCAATGGTGTGTGAATTATTTAATGAGACAATTTATATCAATGTGTGCTCAAAATCTTCTGTCTGTATTTTCTTTTATGCTGTGTCTAGAGTACCAGTAATGAACATTGAATTTCAGCGGCTATACATAGCAATTACATGTTCCAATAATGATGTAACATTGACCAATTGATAGAGCGCTAAAAGACCTGCTAGATAATACCCATTTTATCAGCAAGATGTTTTAGTACAGGCACTGTAGCTAGTAAACAATATCTTAAAGTACTTTAAGCGTTTGTATTTGTTTTTACAACAATATAAGGCACAGCAATGTAGCTCTATTAATGCTCTATCTACTGATACTGGTTGTGTTAAAATTGGAGTTTGCCGTCAGGAGTTATCCTCCCTAGAATTCAATTTTCATTACTGGTACTCTAGACACAGCGTTTCTTTTATTGGGGTGAGCTGAACTGTTCACAGAACACAGAGAGCTTTTCCTTTAGGCATGACAGATTAGCTGTTGCAGGAGATTCTTGCTATAGATGGTTTTCATGGGGCGTGGCTTCACTTCCGGAGGGCAAGAGTTGGGGTCTGTGTTTAGTGCAGTTGTGTGCTAAATACAGGCTAGTAAATGCTACATCAAGTCCTTACCATTAGTACCGAAAAATAAAAGAAGCTGCTTCTCTCAAGGTGAAAGGTCCGCTGTACAGCTGCCTCTTGATTGCACATTTACCCTCCGGAAGTAGGACGCTTAATTGACATTTGGAAACCATCTATACAGCCTATGGTTTCATGCACGGTCATGCCATTGTGTCGATCGAATAGCTAGTGCATATATAGCATGCATGGGGAGTTACCTGCCTCAAGAAGAGACAATGGAAGAGACAATGAACTAGCTAGGCTGTGTGCTATCAGACAGCAGAGATTCTTGTCCAAGATTCATGGCAAATAAGCTAGCTAGGCTGTGTGCTATCAGACAGCAGAGATTCTTGTCAAAGCTTCATAGATGTGTGTTGTCAGCTTCATGCGTGGGCAGTTACTCGTGGTAAGGGACTGCTGTTGCTATATACTACTTGATACACAAGCTGTGGGTTAAGCACTGCAATTTGATTGCTGGACGTCAGCCAGCAAGTGTGTTCTTAAATTGAGAATTTTTTTTGGACATCATCCGGCAAATGTGTTCTTCAGTTGAGAGTTTGCTGGATGTCATCCGACAACCATTAGTGTAGATGACTATGAAAGTTTGGTTAGAATTTCTACGTTTACAGGGGGCACTTCACTAGCTTTTGATGTCTTATTTAGTTAGGATGTTGTTTGTGGGTTAAGTTGCAATTTGATCCCCCCTCCTACAGTGACCACATATCCGTCAAGTTCCCTGTAATTTGTACTGTAAGTGAGAAACACTGGGCAGCCTATTGGTATGCCAAGAGTGCATAAGAACGGACAGCTTGAGTAAGAGTGTGTAACTCCAATAGAAGCTCGTAGTCCAGTCAAAATTATTGAACTGTACTAAAAATAGAACTCCTGGTCACGAGCTTAGCAACAATGCCTTATGTCTACACAGCATGTGCAGTACATGTTACTATTTTTAGTACTGGCAAATTTTACGGAGTTACATGCTCTTACTCAAGCCGCCCATTCTTATGCACTCTTTGTATGCTAATAGGATTAACACCAGGTTTACTTCTACTTGCACCTTAATTTCCAAAGCTCATGACAGCTTGTAAGGTGCCACTAGCAATCGTATGAAGAGAACAAATAGTGAAAGATTGGAAGATCTCGTATGGCTTAGCTTGTGTTAATTACAGTCGTCCAAAGGACGAAGTAGTATGCACGCCGCCTTAGTATCATTGGTCCGTTCATTTTTGTCATTTGGAAGCCACTTTGATTCTTTTACCAACTCATAAAAAGGACATTGATCACCGAATTTTATTTTAATGGTGGCTGCAAAACTTCTACCGGCGACATGTGGTTCACCATATCATATTATCCTTTGATAGAAGAAAGGAAGGTGGGTGCCTTCAGACAGAAGGATTTGTTTTTGTTTTGTGGAGAGAAAAAACCATTCGGAGCCAGCCAGGATTTGAACCTGGGTTTTCTGAATGCCAGTCAGACACTCTTACCACTGAGCCACTGGAGCTCTGGCATTGGAGCAGAGGATAGAAGCTTATAGTATTGAAAGAAGTTTTATTTATAGAGTGGAATGTTAATGAAGTTACTTGGTGCCAATTGTACTAGCAATTGACATGTGTTTCCTTAGCAACTGAAATGGACCAATCAGAGTAACAAGCTTGAAGAAAAAAACACACTGAGATTCAGCCAGGATTTGAACCTGGGTCCTCTGAGCGCTGCTCAGGTGCTTTTACCAACTGAGCCACTGGAGCTCTGGTATTGGGGCAGAGGATAGGGCTGACAGTCTCTGAGCCTACCTGACTGTGGTTCACTGGTTTTGGCAAAGAATTTATCAGTCATCCTGTCCTTTGAACTGGAAGCGGGGTTTCATCAGCAACTGATTTGTGGGAAGGGTGGGGACAGGAAACCATCGTGAATAATAGAAATCCAATTACATGTACGGCAGAGTGAACTAATTCAATAATAGCCTATGTCTGAAAGCGGATGCGTTACTGTAGTACTCTAGTATTCTATGTACTACTGGTCTTGTACCCAGACCTGCCCTCTCACGAAGAAAAGGGTCTGGTGACCACTGACCGCTTTCTTGGTTGTGCTGAGTCAGCAGTCTTGTTTCTGAACAAGCCGATGAAACAACATTACATCATACAAGCATTGCTCACTAGCCAATGAAATAGCGCTATGTCATACAATGTAACATTGGCTTGTTCAAAAGATTTGGGCCTGGTTCGTCTACTGCTGTTTCGTCTACTAATAAATATTAGGATTCTAGAACCATAGTGCTGTTGAATTCATCAAGACCAAACGCGGAGCAATATGCCTGCTTTATGCTGGCTACAAGTATACCCTGAATCGGAGAGGACATGATAGAACTCTTTAAGAAAGAACAGGCTTCAAAAGAAGTCAAAATTAGGCAGTTGATGGCAGGAGGGACCAGAAGGAGACAGGCACCACGTCGAAGAAATAAGAATCAAAGCCATTGTAGACACTGACAACTTTGAGAACTACACCATCATAGACTATCTAACAGCTCTTAGTTATTGTGTACGCAAGTATTATGCATAGAATCAAAAAACTTAATGGTAGACGAAACAGCAGTAGACGAACCACACCGTTTCAAAAATCAAGACTGCTGACTCAGCACAACCAAGGCAGCGCTCAAAACATTTTGCATAACTATATATGGTAGGAATCTGGCCAGTGAGAGAACAAGTAAGCAGAGAAAGGGGTGGTGAGACCTTTTTCCTCATGAGAGGGTGGGGTCTGGGCATGAGACTAACAGTATATACTACAGCATGTTTCTCTCTGGTTGGTGGTCTTTTACACATATGGTGCCTGGGTATAACTATTATTTAGCTGTTACCAAGGCAACACCACTGTAGAAAAGATATGAGCAGTATTCATCTGTGTTGCCTAGGTAACAGGTCTATGCAATACTTGAGGTCTTAATGCGTAGGTGACAAAGGGCTGCATAACTGAAGTCTTAGAAATGTACGGAATAATTAAACATATACATAATTGAGGACCATGCAATATAAATCAACAAACGGTGGTTTTGAAAGTATGCAATACAATTTTTGATATTTGTGTGGGGCCTTAATGTGTGGGTGTTAATAAAGGGCTAATATTTACTAAACGAAGGAAATCAGCGTGAATAGCATAAGAACATAAACAGTGGGCTTGAAAGAATGCGATACAGTGATTCAAAAGTTAATTTGAGGTGCTAATGCGTAGGTGGTTACCACACACCCAACAAAAGATTTGGGTTCTTGCTAGGCCTTTAGCGGTTGATCGTTTGGTTAATTGCAGCACCATTTGGATGTGGTGAATTTAGGTAAGAGCACCATTCCGATCACTTCATAAACCCTGCCATAGCAGTTACTATCCTGGCTTCCCACTTAATAGCGGTGTGTAGAGAGGGTACCTGCCTATTGTACTATGCACCATTTGGAGGTAGATTTCTAGCGAGAACCCTGCTTGCATGGGAATCTCACATGAACCTGTGTATACAAGTTGGAGGTAAGAACGAGTTTTAAAGAATCTGATAAGATCTTGAGTTGTATTGTCTTGAACATTTGTTGCTTGACAGTTAGCGAGTCACTGGAGATCAATCCCAGAGTCCATATGCTGTGGGGGGAGGGAGGGGGGGAGGGGGAGGGAGGGGGATGTGACTGAATCATTCAGTACCACCCATGCTGTGTACATAGAGAATTGTGAGGGCTGGTGGCTCATTGGTGGTTGTAGCATTAGCAGCTCAAACCAGGAGTCCTGGATTTGATTCCCGGCGACTGCTGGTTTTTTGATTCCTCTAGTCAATCCCTTACCATTAAACGCACACATAATATGTGACCACATTACAAGTGAAGTACAGTAATCAATTTCATGCTTTGCGTACCAGAAAACGATTCATTAAGTGTGTGTAATAAAGTCATGGAAAATATGTTTGTTGTTTGTGCATACGTGCAAGGTCATCGGGGTCATTTTACTCGCTACAAATTATCTGCACACATTTGGCGTTCTGTTGGGTGTGTCGATTAGGCAAGCGTGTTTACAGTGATCATCTAGTTGTTAGTCTATAGACCTTTCTCTAGCTGACACAATTGTTAGTCTAACAAGCTATAGACCGTTCTCTAGCTGACACGATTGTTAGTCTAACAAGCTATAGACCTTTCTCTAGCTGACACGATTGTTAGTCTAACAAACTATAGACCTTTCTCTAGCTGACACGATTGTTAGTCTAACAAACTATAGACCTTTCTCTAGCTGACACGATTGTTAGTCTAACAAACTATACACCTTTCTCTAGCTGACACGGTTGTTAGTCTAACAAGCTATAGACCTTTCTCTAGCTGACACGATTGTTAGTCTAACAAGCTATACACCTTTCTCTAGCTGACACGGTTGTTAGTCTAACAAGCTATAGACCTTTCTCTAGCTGACACGATTGTTAGTCTAACAAGCTATAGACCGTTCTCTAGCTGACACGATTGTTAGTCTAACAAGCTATAGACCTTTCTGACACGATTGCTAGTCTACAAGCTATAGACCGTTCTCTAGCTGACACGATTGTTAGTCTAACAAACTATAGACCTTTCTCTAGCTGACACGATTGTTAGTCTAACAAACTATAGACCGTTCTCTAGCTGACACGATTGTTAGTCTAACAAGCTATAGACCTTTCTGACACGATTGCTAGTGTACAAGCTATAGACCGTTCTCTAGCTGACACGATTGTTAGTCTAACAAACTATAGACCTTTCTGACACGATTGTTAGTCTAACAAGCTATAGACCTTTCTCTAGCTGACACGATTGTTAGTCTAACAAACTATAGACCTTTCTCTAGCTGACACGATTGTTAGTCTAACAAACTATAGACCTTTCTGACACAATTGAGAATGGGTTACTAGCAAGCAAGTTTGTCGACCCTCACAATGATCTTGAGGTTGCGTGTGTTACTATATTGTTACTGTATTACATTCCAAGATGCGCGATGAAACATTCGCGAGACTCACTGGAATAACAAAACAGCTAAATAGAAATTTTAATGGCAATGTTTCAAACAGTCTGTGCCGCTCTTCATCGGACCATTCAAAATGCTGGTTTGAACTGTCTGTGCCGCTCTTCATCGGACCATTCGAAATGCTGGTTTGAACTGTCTGTGCCGCTCTTCATTGGACCATTCGAAATGCTGGTTTGAACTGTCTGTGCCGCTCTTCATCGGACCATTCGAAATGCTGGTTTGAACTGTCTGTGCCGCTCTTCATCGGACCATTCGAAATGCTGGTTTGAACTGTCTGTGCCGCTCTTCATCGGACCATTCGAAATGCTGGTTTGAACTGTCTGTGCTGCTCTTCATCGGACCATTCGAAATGCTGGTTTGAACTGTCTGTGCCGCTCTTCATCGGACCATTCGAAATGCTGGTTTGAACTGTCTGTGCCGCTCTTCATCGGACCATTCAAAATGCTGGTTTGAACTGTCTGTGCCGCTTTCATCGGACCATTCGAAATGCTGGTTTGAACTGTCTGTGCCGCTCTTCATCGGACCATTCGAAATGCTGGTTTGAACTGTCTGTGCCGCTTTCATCGGACCATTCGAAATGCTGGTTTGAACTGTCTGTGCCGCTCTTCATCGGACTGTTCGAAATGTTGCCATTAGATTTTACATTCAGCCGTGTGTTAGTCTAGTAATTGTCAGTACGTTCTGTTACCATGGCACTATTAAAGAATTCATGTACTTCCAAATCCAGAATAAACAATGCGCTTCCAATCCGAGTAAGTTTCATGGTACACCTGCTTCAGGAATGAAACTCTAGTTCGCCAACAAGCATGGGGAATGGTTACTAAATCGTAAAAAAACCTTAACAACGCTATGTATCATATTTCAAGACCTACCAGTTCAGTAAACACTTGCACAATCTTGAGACCACTTTAAAGTTATTATACTACATTACATCACTTTCTCTAAGTATTCGAACAGCGGAGTATAACGGGTCATATACTCCTATTATGTAAAATTGTAAATAACAGACTTGCGTGTTGTACCAGAATAGTTTACATGTTGTACCAAAATAGTTTACACAAAATTGAGTGATAGTTTACTGTCTCAATGTGGATATAGTACTTATACTGAGAGTATAAACACGACATACTCCGCAAGACAGTTTACCTTTGGCTGCACCTTGGGTGAACCATCTAGCGGAGTATATCTGTGTTTATACTCCTCATATAGGTAGTATAGACCTTATCCACGCAATCATTTTGTGATTACGTCATTCAGTATATCCAACACATAAACTGTTTTGTGTCACTAAGTCCTTTGGGTCTCTTGGGGTATGTGGTGTGTATTGCAGGAGTATGAACACTGATATACGTGGTAGCTCCAACTGTTCCATGTACCACATTTGCAGCATTTGGAAAATTACATGTATAGTGGGTTAACCTTGTTCCCTGGCCCTGCCTAGCTTTCCGTTGCTTCCAATAAACTGTACATGATTTACAGCATAGTTTATACCAAAAGTGAGTGTTTAGTTTACTGCAAAGCTTGCGTAAACTATTACTGTACTAATTAAGTACTGCAAGCGACAGAAAGCTGGGCGAGGAGCCAGACCATATGCTCCTTTCAAGTACAAATTGTAAGACGATAGTTTACACAAGCTTTGCAGCAAAATAAAACCCAATTTGGTCTAAACTGTGCTGTACATCATGCAAGTTTATTTGAAGCAATGGAAAGCTGGGCGGGATGCCTGGCCATATGCTTCTTTCAAGTACAAATTGTAAGACGATAGTTTACACAAGCTTTGCAGCAAAATAAAACCCAATTTGGTCTAAACTGTGCTGTACATCATCCAAGTTTATTTGAAGCAATGGAAAGCTGGGCGGGGAGCCAGACCATATGCTTCTTTCAAGTACAAATTGTAAGACGATAGTTTACACAAGCTTTGCAGCAAAATAAAACCCAATTTGGTCTAAACTGTGCTGTACATCATCCAAGTTTATTTGAAGCAATGGAAAGCTGGGCGGGGTGCCTGGCCATATGCTTCTTTCAAGTACAAATTGTAAGACGATAGTTTACACAAGCTTTGCAGCAAAATAAATACCCAGTTTTACATCATGCTAGTTTTGTTTTACAATTTGTACGTGAAGGGAGTGTATTTCCTGTTCTACATATTTATAGTCCTTAATGTATCAATGCACGTCCATATTTGGATGGTTATGATTGCATACTGCCAATGTACGTACAAGGTGCCTTACAGGTGCATGTAGAAACTGTTCATGATGTACAACATAGTTTACACCAAACTGAGTGTTTAGTTTACTGCAAAGCTTGTGTAAACTAGCTTGTGTAAACTATTATCTTACATGAAAGGAGCATGTAGTATCATTCCCAGGCACCCACCCAGCTTTCTGTCGCTTGCACGTTTATTGGAAGCGACAGAAAGCTGGGCAGATCCAGGGAATGAGGCTATAATGGGCCATACATCCCACCTAGTATAGTTTTGTCTATACAACAGATGGGGTTTAACTGTGATATTTTCCCTCTCTGAGGGCTAGAAGGGAAATTATGACTCATAATTCCCTCTCCATGTATTTTTAGTTTACAGTCCACTACATTGCTATACTATAGTACAGATTTTATACACAGTTGTGTGTAAATAATATTGAAGTTACTGTAAACACTTGCACATGTACAGATGTGTTTATAGTAATAACAACAAAGGGCCAATCAGGTGGGATATATAATAGTTATAGCACAGACGCCCAGGGATTTATGGCTATAGTAAACAAACCATGTCCCCACGCTATGCCCTTGGACTCAGTCTGTTTACTGCCATAAATCCCTGGCACCATGCTATAACAGCTACATGTGGTGATGATGGTTTTATTACAAACCTATTATGTTATCAGGCATAGCAAGTGTGACGTATCTGACAAGGACAGTACGAGAAACCACGGTAAATAACACGCTTGGCTCAAAATCAAAAATGGCACCAGAAGATCCTCCTACATGCTGCGTGCTTACACAGGCACTTATCATTCAGCTCCCCCACAAAGAAATGTCTTCCGACACCACTGGTTTTCCTTTGATGGGTTACAGTTCTGCTTAGTCTGGGGATCTTGGCCGAATTTTGTGAGAGTCTGAAGGTTAATTGTTGTTGACTGTATTCTTAAGACGGGGGTGGTGTTTTCTTTTGTGACAGCTGCTTCAAAATAGTTCAATGTAGAAAGAAATTAATGCCATATAAGTGGTTCTTGTGCTCAAATGTACGTAATTTAATTGTGCTTTTATTTATTCTACGTGCATCTGTTTTGCATACTTTCCGTACAACATAATTAAATTTTATTCTTAAATCAACTATTAAAAACTATCAAGTCTAAATTAAACCACACCCCAAGATGTCTGAATAGTATTACTTAAATTTTAGCTACACTTTCTAAGTTGACGCGTTTAGTTTTTAAAAAAAACTCGAGAACGGACCATCAGCAACGGCTTTGTTAATCATAGTTTACGAAGAACTCTATTCAACATTTTATGTTCAGATTTCAATGATAACACTTAACAGTATATTAAGGAAAGCGTAGTCATTTTAAGAGTTTTTGCCATCCAGTACCACTTTCCAATAGCCTCGTTCCCAGGCCTTCAATCACAGCTAAAGCAGTGGAAGGCCTGGTAAAACTCCTACTTAGAATGACGTCAGGTGGACGTTTGGAGGCGTGGTACTTCCAGAACCCGAGAAGTAACACCAGACTGCTCTGTCGTTGTTGAACGCCTGTCCATGATAGCGCCTGCTTTAGCTTAGACTAAACCTATGACTGTGGTTTAACCACGCCTTCAAACGTCCACCAAACGTCCACTGTGACTGAAGAAGGCCTGGGAACGAGGCTAACTTTCCAATGCTTGTTGGTAAACTAAACCAACATTCCTGGGATAGGTGCACCGTCGTACGTATAGTAACCAATGTCCACAATTGAATTACATTTGGGGGTAGGTGCACCGTGCTGTTACCAATATCCACAATTGAATTACATTTGGGGTAGGTGCACCGTCGTAGTAACCAGTATCAACTCAGATTAGATATCTAACACTTTTGTCTGTGTGGAATATTGGCTTACATGAACCCCTGCGTCTTGGGGGTGTAACTAACCAAAATTGTACCCCAAATGATAAACATTGTGCTTTTTCTAAACCTACAAACACACAGAGAGAAAAATAAACCCGTTCACTGGCTACAGTTCACCTGCCTTTCTTTGTGAGTTGTTAAATGTGAACCAGAATTTTCAGAAGCATATCGAGGAAGAGTGAGAGAAAGGGAGACGAAGAAGGTTTGAACAGTGAGAGAGGGAACAAGACCAATCATAAGCAGTTGTTAAAAGTAAGTGACGAAGAGAGAGACAGAGAGAGAGAGACGAAGATTGAAGCAGCCAACAAGATGGCGAAAAGAGTCCACTCACAGAGGGCTGAGTCGACTGTACCCTACTCACTGGCTGTGAGGCGGGAGAGGTCTCGCGAGTTGGCCCAGAAACGACGAACCACTTACAAGTCGATCATGAGCGACCTAGCACAAGAGCTTCCCTTTTCAAGGGACGTCATCAGCCAAGTCGACTACAACTCGCGGCTTCGGCTTGCATTGTGTTATTTTCGCATGAAGTCGTTGTCGGGGGAAACTGGAGAAGTGAAGAAGGAGGTGATGGAGTGCGAGGAGAAGTCGGCTTTTCTCCAACGAGGGATGTTGCAACGAGGGATGTTGCAAGGTTTCATGACTGAGGTAATTATGTGTGTACGTGTGTGTGTGTATGTGTGTGTGTACGTGTGTGTGTGCGTGTGTGTGGTGTGTGTGTGTACATGTGTGTGCGTGCGTGCGTGTGTGTGGTGTGTGTGTGCATGCATGTGTGCATGTGTGTGTGTGTGTGCATATGTGTGTGTGTGTGTGTATATGCGTGTTATGTGTGTGTACGTGTATGTGTGTGTATGTGTGTGTACGTGGTTATGTGTGTATACGTGTGCAAGTGCGCATGTGTGTGTACTTGTATGTGCCCGAATGTGTGTGTGCATATGTAACCGTGTCACACCCAAGTCGATTGCATGATATCATATGTCATATTACATTATATGCTTACCATATATACAGGGGGAGGTGAAACCCTCCCAATTGCTTGTAAATTGCTTTTAAATTGCTTTTAAATTATGGTTTCTGTACATACTTACCATTTGAGTACAATGAATGACCCTTGACCTTTTGCCTCCACTGCAAGCTCTGTACTTACAGTTTGTTAGTCACCCTTGACCTTTAGCCTCCACTGCAAGCTACCATTTGAGTTGCAATGAATGACCCATGACCTTTAGCCTCCACTGCAAGCTACCATTTGAGTTGCAATGAATGACCCATGACCTTTAGCCTCCACTGCAAGCTCTGTACTTACAGTTTGTTAGTCACCCTTGACCTTTAGCCTCCACTGCAAGCTACCATTTGAGTTGCAATGAATGACCCATGACCTTTAGCCTCCACTGCAAGCTCTGTACTTACAGTTTGTTAGTCACCCTTGACCTTTAACCTCAACTCCACTGCAGGCTCTGGATGGGTTCGTTATGGTGGCGTTGTCAGACGGGATGATTGTCTATATCTCTGAGAGTATACACAAGCACCTCGGGCTGTTTCAGGTGAGAGAGAGGTAACACGCACACACACACACACGTACATATATGTATACACATACACAATGCATTCGTACCCATCACCTACACACATGCATATGCACCATCATTTACACACATACACATCACCAAATGCGCACACACTGGATGTCACACACACACACACACTCACAGTCAGAGCACATAGGGTTCAGTATGTATGACCTCATTCTGGAGGAAGACCACCAGGAAGTCAAGATGGCCATCACAAAAGCCGAGACAGACGCTATGTCCAGACTCTCCACAAAAGGTAGTCAGACAGATCCCATTCCAGTTTCATTTTGAATCCCATTCCACTCCAAGCCGTTTCATAATCTTGTTTCAGGATTTTGTTTCAAGATTATGTTTCGGATCTATAATTTCTCAATCCTTCCCAGTTAAGGTTTCCTTTAATTCCAAGTTTTTTGGCATGGACATACTTTATCTGGATGGCTTCCTTCATTCTCCGTCACTGTCCATCTGTTGTAAAACCTGTAAACTACTTTGTTTACAGTGTAAACTACCTTATAGGTTTACTAATAACAACAAGGACCTGTCAAGTTGGAGATAATGCATGGGATTTTATGGTTTACAATAACCACCCTTGTCCTCAAGCTCTGCCCTGGTTATTGACCATAAATCCCTGGCTACCATGCAATATCTATTACATACATGTAGTCAGAATTCCGGTCAGAAGACCCTAGCCTTATTCCGGTATAATACACAGAAGCGCTTCCGTGTATTATACTGAACGCAAACCGAAGAACAAAAACAGGGAGGTCTGGGAACGAGCCTGCATCTTGGGGTCTGTGGCTCCACTGTACTTCTCTACATGAGTATGTGAAGTTAGATGACAGTATCCCATTGTTTCAACTGTCTGCAGGCAGTGTCAGTTGTTCGTTCTTCTGTCGAATGAAGTGCTCGAGGTTCAAGATCGCCAACACAGTCATGAAGTCTCCTGGATACAAGGTCTGTGTGTGTGTGTGTGTGTGTGTGTGTGTGTGCGTGTGTGTGTGGTGTGTGTGTGATGGTGTGTGCATGCGTGCGTGCGTGTGGTTGTGTGTGTGACATGCCCAGGTCTTCCCCATTTTACGCCACTCTTCTACTCGGTGTATTATGGGCAGACCAACTGAAGAGTGAAAATAGGAGAGGCCTGAGAAGAAATCTGTAACATGTAGTTCTTTTCGTTCCTGCAGCTTGTCTTTGTGTCGGGGCACTTCAAGTTGTCCGACAGTGACCCCTACCTTGTCTCCATCGTGCGGCCTGTCAGTCCACCTTCGATCCTGGAGATACGCATGGAGGGAAACATGTACGTCACTCATTACTCCCTCGACTTCAAGTGCACCTTTTATGATGGCAGGTAGGTGTGACACTGGTTAATTAACACGTGGGTGGGTGTGGCACTGGTTAATTAACACGTGAGTGGGTGTGGCACTGGTTAATTGTGGCGAGCCTGAGCGAGACCCACACTAGCAAGTTGAACAGTGGAATTTTCATGTATATAGAGAGATGCTGCTTTGCGTTGCTCGCTCAGGCTCGCCCCACAACGTTCTACATTTACACTAGTTAACAAACAAAGGTAGTGGGTGTGGCACTTGTTAAATTAACACGAGTGGGTGTGGCATGGCTTAATTAAGCTGCGTGCTCAGTGCAGTGCTGGTTAATTGTCAGGTATGCTTGGTGTGCGCTGATTAATTGACATGTGTGGTGGGCATGGCTAGATAACGTAGTGGGTGGGGCACTGGTTAGTTAATAAGTGTACTGGGTGTTAGTTAATGAAAGAATGATATTTATAAGTGCAACACTGCGTGAAGTTAATGCAATATGAGCCATGCTCTTAATGGCAGCGCTGCCAAGTATAGCCGTGAGAACTTGCGTGGGCCAATAAATGGATTTGTCCAAACAAACATGGATTTAGTATCAACACTGGTTTGTGTTACACATTTTCAGTTCTGCCATATTTGGTTTCAGTTCTGGTATATGTATTGGATGTGTACCACCTGTACGAGGAGTGTAACCACTGAACAGAACAATTTAGCAGAGTATGTTGTGTTTATACTCCAAGTATGGGTAGTGTATCCAACTTACTGAGACAGTAAACTAAAATTTGGTTTACTGTAAACTATTTTGTACATCATGCAAACAATTATCTTACAATTTGAAAGGAGTCCAAGTATTGGATACCTACACAAGGAGTATAAACCATTTAGCAGAGTACGTCGTATTTATACTCCAAGTATAGGTAGTATATCGAACATTGAGACAGTAAACTATAATTTAATTTTTTGCAAACTATTATTGTTACATAACAGGAGTATATGACCAGTTATACTCTGCTGTTCATCCAATGAAATACTTAGAAAGTGATGTAATGTGGTATAATACTCCTTACCCTCTAGTCAGATGTAATGTGGTATAAATCCTTTTATGTACTTGTGCTTACAAACTTCAACAAATTGTTGTTTTTGTTGTTAGGTTGCGTCACTTGCTAGGTTACAGCAAGAATGATCTAATTGGGCACATTCCCTTTGAGTTTCATCACCATGACGACACGGATATCACCCTCAACTGCAGCCGTGAAGGTAAGACATCAAGTAATATAAGTAATTAAATAAATTATGTCAAATCAAAAACCAACAAAGTCACATGAAGGTGAGAAATTAGTTCATAAAAACAAATTAAATAATCAATGTTCTAATTATAAAAATAGTTTGACATCCTGTGAGTGTATAGTGTTTATATCAAGATCAGATACGAATTGACCAATCAGACTGCTCCCAAGAATGGAAGCATAATGCATTTAGGTATAGCTAATTTGCATTTACCTATGCATGTGCACACAAACACACACACACATACACGCACGCACACACACACACACACATATGTACACACACACACACACACACACACATACACACACACACACACACACACACACACACACACACACGCACGCACGCACGCACACACACACACACACACACACACACACACACACACACACACACACACACGCACGCACGCACACACACACACACACACACACACACACACACACACACACACACACACACGCACGCACACACACACACACACACACACACACACACACACACACACACACACACACCACATCACAGTGGAGACCAAGGGTGAAGGACTGAGTGGCTACTATCGCTTCATGTCTCAGTTTGGATTTTTCATCTGGCTGCAGTCGAGGGCAACACTGATGTTTGATAGCCGCTCCGGCAAGCCCTCTTACATTGTGTGTATGAACTTTGTCATCAGGTGAGAGTGCATGTCATGTGACAGTCTTGTTAGGTCATGTGACAGTCTTGTTAGGTCATGTTACCATTTTAGGTCATGTGACATCTTGCATCCGTTTTATCACGGGACAGATCTTACAATGCTTTTTAGGTCATGGGTCAGATCATGTGACCATTTTAGATCACGTGACATCATGTGACTAAAAAGGTCATGTGACAGTCTTGTTAGATCATGTGACCATTTGTTAAGTGAGGCTGGGGCTCAATAGACACGTGTTCATTCTGCAGCAAGGAGAAGGGGGAGAGAGATCTGATGTTGCGGCAGGCCATCACTGCCGGTGAATCACACCTCTCTGACAATGCCAACCGAAGCTATGATCCATTTCCTATTCCGAGCACAGATGAAAAATCAGTCAATCCATTTGTTAATGACATGAGCCCTCAAATCAGCCCTGTTTCCGAGGAGCCCTCTTCAACCAATTTCACAACAGTCCTCTCACCTGATGGGTCCAATTCCAACTCCAGTCCTGTACCGTGTCCTAGTTCTGTGTCACCCGGTTCAATTTCCCACCTCCCCACTTCAGTAAGTCCTGGTCACTGCAAGCCAGACTCAACGTCAGAGGCGGTACACCAATCAGGTTTCCCTAGCAGCTGTAGCACAGGACGCCAGAGCGATCTTGGGTATTACAGTAGCAGTATACTATCTATGGGATCTACAAGCACCCTCACTCCTGCTGTTTCCGATAACTCCTCTCCTCAACAGGCCTTGAATTCTTTGATTGATCATCCACAGGTGCTTGAAAGCCCTATTTCTGTGTTCAGTCCCGAGAGCATTACCCTTACCACTGCCACCCAAATGACACCACAGCAACAGCAGTCGGTTGCCATGGCAATGACATACAGCACAACACTAACTACTGCAAATGGCAGTTCACCAACTGAGCAAAGCAGCCCCCCCCCCCTCAGTACTGGAGCAATATGTGCAGGGCAGCCCCACCTCCTCCATGCCACAGCAACAGCAGTATGTACAGAGCACCCCCTCCATACTGCAGCAGCAAGGCAGCCCCACCTCCTCCATGCCACAGCAACAGCAGTATGTACAGAGCACCCCCTCCATACTGCAGCAGCAGCAGGGCAGCCCCACCTCCTCCATGCCACAGCAACAGCAGTATGTACAGAGCACCCCCTCCATACTGCAGCAGCAGGGCAGCCCCACCTCCTCCATGCCACAGCAACAGCAGTATGTACAGAGCACCCCCTCCATACTGCAGCAGCAGGGCAGCCCCACCTCCTCCATACTGCAGCAGAGCAGCCCCACCCCCTCTATACCACAAGAGCAGCAGCAGTATGGTGCCTTTGCACAGGCAGCCACAATCGCAGGAACATTTTCCTTCACCACTTCAGGCACACATGAAGTCACTGTACACAGTCCAGAGAAAATCATGACACCATGTCAATTACAAAGTTCGTTCTCTAGCACACAGCAAACAACAGCAGCTGATCAAATATTTCATGATGCCAGTGAGATGCTATCAAACTGGAACCCGCACGCAATGTCTCAGCTTATAAAACAGGAACCAGCCACATCCAGAAATGTACAATCTGTAAACATATCATCGCGAGCTGATGCCCAACAGCATAGCTTTGTAAATGGGGCGGAAATCTTGCCTCCAATTCAACTTTCGCTACCCAACTTGCCAGGTGTTCCTATCTCCAGTGGTGTTGCTTCAGTCATCGTTATTGACGATGATACCTCGGCAACCAATAGGAGTGGAATGTCTTCAAACTCTCTTCCTGTTTTAAGTGGAGATGTTCTGGACTTTATTGAGCAGCTGGAGGTGGGAGGGAGCACAATGCAAATGCCTTAGTTAAAGGCTGGAGCCATATCACATCTCACAACAATACATTGAAGTAAGTTAAATGACATATCTGTAATGGGTTAAATTATAAATTGATGTATGTAATGGGTTAAAGGATTGAAATATGTAATGAGTTGAAGGATAAATTGAAATATGTAATGAGTTAAAGGATAAATTGATGTATGTAATGGGTTAAAGGGTAAATTGAATGTTAATGGTTAACTTCCTGTTGAATAGCTCAGTCCCCTAGATTGACCACCAGGTATCCATCCTAAAATATCACACTGTCTACCAGCTAAAGCCCCCACTGGCTCACTTATCACCAGTGTACAGGCCCAAGAATATTCCCCATGTTTCCACACTGAACCACAACATTAACCAAACTTCCTGTTGTTAGTGTACAACTGCTGGCTTCAGTTTACCAGCCAATTCCCTGTCTGAGATAGTGTATATATACTCTTCAATTATCACCAATTTACCAGCCAACTTCCTGTCTCATACTGGCTTCAATTATCATGCCATCTTTCTGTTAAGTGTAAGGCTGTTCCCACATTGCCTAGAATACCACCAGATGTCCTAGCCTCCTCCCCGGGCCCCTCCCCTTGAAGGAAGGCGGTAGTGCTGCTCAGGTACATTAAGGCCTTGCCTCCAGTTGTTCTAAGGATTCACGTTACACTAGCGCATTGCGCTGGAACGATGTTATAAAGCTTCAGTTTATTTAGTGTTGCCCGCACTGCTTTGTACAGTACACAAACTAACCACTGGAATGTACGCCATGATGTAATAATTGCTGTTGTAACCTCATAATGACCGTTCACTTAGTCTCATCCCCAGACCCCACCCTCTCACGAGGAAACACGGTCTGGTGAACCAACTCGAATTTCTTGGACTAGCGCATGCTCTTGCAACAGTGTCACCTAGCAACATTCAACAAACCCACTCAAAAAAGGGATTGATACCCTAGTAGAGATAAAAAAATTTTACTGTCAAGGGAATTATACTCTGTAATAGTTAACAATCTCGATTCATTGGTCCTTACCACTTTTTAGGAATAAGTCCCAAAATTTGACTTTTGTTCACCATATCGTTTCTTGTTAGGAGGCACGCGTGAGCTGGTCCACAAACTCAACTTACAAGCCTAAAAATATTCCCCCTATGTTTCTTACTTAACTAGGAACAAGTTGTGTTTTGCCATGGACCCCATAGACTCAACTACCAGGTGTCCAGCCAAAAACATCACAGGGTTACTTTGCTAATGCTCCTACCTACAAGCTCAATTTACAGGCCCAAAATATTCTGCTATGTCTTTAACTAGATGTATAATTTATGCAAATTTAGTGGATGTTTGTGTACCACCATTCTATTCTCCTATAGACCACTCAGGGTTTCATACAGAGGTAAGGGGGGGGAGCTGGAATTCCCCCCCCAGAAATCTTGAAATTGAGTATGGTTATTATATTAGCTATTTATGTACATGTTACTGAACTAAGTATGTGTCATCAAAATGTTGTTTGGAAATTTTGTCCCAGATTGCATCAGAAGCAATCTGGGACAAAATTTCCAAACAACATGAGAGGATGTAAATTCAAAATTTTCCTAAGGGGGGGGGGGGGGGGGGGGGGGGGGGGGGGGGGGCATGCCCCCAGACCCCCCTAGTAGGCATGAACAATCAACGAACCACATCTCCCTTATAAAACAGGCCTAGATGTTATGCAAAGTCACCCACTGCGCAGGACGCGTTTCGGCCAATACCAGGCCTCATCAGCTGCGCTGGGGTGACCAGGAGATGGGGACTGCTATCTCATGCACAGAATGCAGTCAGGTGGCTGGCCTTATTCAAAAGTCGGTAGAGACTCCTCGAAAGCACCGTCTCTTCGTGCAGCTGTTCTTCGTGCAGCTGTCTTTCGTTCGAAGGTCTTACGTAGTGATTGATCGTCACGTGTTATCGATGCGTGCGTGTGCGCGCGCGCATACAGAGGCACTGGAGGTACCGGAAGTATTGTTAATAAGGCACAAGGCAAACAGTGTAAGGCAAACAGTGCATGTTTAAAGGCTGTGCATGCACACGTTTTGCTTGCTTTCGCACGTTACTATCATCCTGCTACCATCCTGTTTCCCCCCCCATCTCAAAATCCTGTATGAAAGCCTGCCACCGACCCACTGACCCTCTGGACTCTAACATCCCACTTAGTCGCCTTGCTTCTGACTCTATAGTAACATTGCTTGGGCTTGTAAATTGGCAAGAGTGCATAAGAACGGGCGGCTTGAGTAAGAGCGTGTAACTCCAATAGAAGCCCGTAGTCTGGTCAAAATTATTGAACTGTACTAAAAATAGAACTCACGGTCACCTGCTTAGCAACAATGGCTTATGTCTACGCACAGCTGCACAGTACGTGTTACTATTTTTAGTACTGGCGATAAAGTCTGCCCGGTTTCGAATTTTACGTAGTTACATGCTCTTACTCAATTCGCCCATTGCTCTTGAATTGGTTATAGCACACTGTCTACTGTATAGCTAAAGCCCATACTGGCTTCCATAATTTGCAGGCCCAAGAATATTCCCCAATGTTACTATAGAGATACACTGGACCAGCTGTTAAATTGTTAGTGCTAACCAAACTTCTTTGAAATATTGGAGCAAATTGCAAATATGGCCAGCTAAATCACAGCATTAAAATCATCTCAGTATTCTACAAACAAATTCATTGGCAACCCATACCTGCTTCTGGTATGAGATTGGCAAGATGAAGACTAGGAAATGTACTCATGTTACAGGGGCATCGCTAGCCAAGCAAAATGGGTGGGCCCAGAAGGAAGCATCTTATGTTCACCGTTTTGTGCTGAGCTTGTCTGCTTGAGAATGACTCTAATGACTCTCAAACTTCAACTGATGTTAGTTGATGTAGCCTATTCATGGAGTAGAGTTCCTTGGCAGCTACTTTTAGACCGCAATTTTGAACTTTTTGAGTGCTTTAGGGACCGAACACGAGCGAACACGAGCAAGTTGCAGAAGAGAGGTAGGGGAAGGGGGGCCAGTATGTTAGGTTTGGGGACAATTAGTGTTCCTTTGTTTTTGGGCATCTCCCCAGATATGTGGCAAGCCGGGAGGTGCTTGGGAACAAGACCAGCCAGCTCCTATAAGAACCGGAAATTGTCAGCCTGACAATTTCTGGTTCTTGTAGGAGCCGGCTAGTCCTGTATACTCATCATGCAACTTTGGCCGCATCTTATCAGTTGGTGCATTGAAGGTAGGTTTTGCGCTAGCAAAAGGATGGTGGGCAGGCAGTCACGACATGCCGTGCACATGGTAGCTGTCTTGGCTGGCTGTAGAAAGGCCTTAGTCGGCACTGGCTGGAGCATTTCTCCCCCTTTTTATCAAAGGGGCATAGAAACTGCTGCTCTGCCTTTGTAGGAGCTCCATTTCTGGCACTTTAGACAGTTTTCAGTATTCATAACGATTATAAGCTTGCTAATGAGTCGGTGTGGCCAAGGTCATGAACCCCAAGAGAATTAATGTGGAAGAACCCTTGGCTCAAGTTTCCAGTGCTAGCTCGCTGCAGAAGTGGAAATACAAATCATACAAGGTACCCATAGCTTCAACAAGACTTCTAGAAAATGGAACTCAGTGTATGAATGAAACTCGGTGTATGATGGCCCATTGATGGGTCAAAGTACAGAAGTGAACTGTATACAAGGTATGTAGCTCATAGGAAATACAACTTCCTGTAATAGAACCTGCAACTTCCTTGAACCATAGAGGTCAACCATAGAAGCAAGTGTGAAGTGGAAAATTGGCCTCATATTTCTAGGCCTTCACCACTGTCCAGTTTTTGAGTACTAAAAACAACCAAAAACTCGATGGTGGTGAAGGCCTTGGAAGGCTAGTGTGTAACTATGGGCAGTTTAAGTGTAGTGTTAGTAGCAACTCTGTAAACCATGTAAGAAGCTGTCTAACAGTTGATCTTCCCTCTAATTTTTCCTGTGGTGAATGTGGCTTGCTCAGCCTTATAGGTTTCCTAGTGACCACATCACACAACTCTTGTTCTGAAATTCCCAGTAAACAATTAATATTCCAGGTCTTCCAGTATTTGGTTTTGGAAATTTAGAGGGGGGAAGTTTGGAAGATCTCACCACATGCAGTGATGCCAGGTAGACAGAAGGTAGACACACAGGGGGCAGTACCCAACAAAAGATTAATTCTCCACTTCACCCTTGTTTCTGTGGTAACAGGTGGGTATTATTTTCCATATACTGACAGGAAGTTGTAGATTCTGTTCCATATACCACATGCACAGGCAGTTGTAAATGATGTTTCCTATAAGCTACCTTGTTTACAGTATAAACTACTTTGCACGTTTTCTAATAACATACCTTGGGAAAACTGCTTTACTAATAACAACAAGGACCAATCAGAGTGGAGACTATAACAGATAAACCACAGTAGACAGGGATTTATGGCCATAAATCCCTGTCTGCTGTGGTTTATCTATATATAATGGAGGGAAATAGTCTGGAAGGTTTTGTCATCCACAGCGACATTAGGTATTGTCAGGTGGACAGAAGGTAGGGGATGGTACTGGACAAAGATTGTGAGACCCTTTCTTGTAACACCTTTTCTTTACCACGGTTCTCCCCACCCTCTGTGTGTTTATCTTCTGTCTACTGCACATCTCCCAGGCCTTGCAGATTTCAGCATTCCTTTTCTCGAAGAACTATTGGGTTTATTTTACCAATACATCACAAGTATTTGCATACTGGAAGTGATTAAGTATTGGAGGCACTCAGTGCCTAAAATATGGGGGTATCACTGCCCAAATCGGCAGCGATGAAATATAATTGGGCAGTGATAAACCCAGGTTTGACATTTGACTCAGTGCATTGCTGCACTGCAAACTGCACAATGCTTATTTATGTGACTGTGTGATGTCAGTTGGACATCGCTCTGACATGTTGTGGCACGTGGTATGACTCCAGGTATTATTTCCTTCCCACTTGAATGAAATGTGCAGTGATAAATTTCTCAAATTTTAGGCACTGGAAACAAGTATTAGTGAAAATTCTCTCAATCTTGTCTTTCTATGTTACTTGTGATTCATTTCTTTCTACCTTTGGCCTCCAAAGCTGCGAGACAAAATCCAGAACGAAAGCCGAGGTTCAAAAGACTGCAACTTAGCTACTATATAAAGTTGCAATCAGTCAAAGAGAACAATGCCACTATTGTTAGAAAGTGAAATAGGAAAGGAGACACAAGGAAAAGGATAATATAAAGAAAAGAAGGGGATGGACGAGTGCAGGGAAAAGTAATACTTGAGTTCAGTAATGACTACTGTGTTCTCTCCACTTGCAGATTTCAGCATTCATTTTCTCAAGAACTATTGGTTTTATTTTACTAATACATCACAAGTTGCTACATTATTTCCTTTCCTCTGCCCTTTGTAACCTTTTCCCCCGTTTATTGTGTGTAAATAGCTGTAACATGTCTTTTTAATTGTCTATAAACCATCTGGTGTTTACAACAAACAGAGATAGTATTGGATTATACTTATTATATGAGGAGTATAAACACAGATATATTCTGCCAGATGTAGATGAGTATATTGTGTTTATACTTGAATTGGAGTAGCCTTGTTCCCAGGCTCTCCATGCTAAGGAGGGGGAAAGCCTCCATGGGAACGAGGCTACAGGCTCTCCCCCTCCTTAGCGGGGAGAGTATGTATATCCAACTTGTACAGTAAGCTAAGACTCAAGTTTGGTGTGTACATGACAGGAGTCATCGATGCATCAGCGTACAAAGTGATGTAATGTGGTGTAATGCCCGAAGCCGGCCCATGCCCAGTTTCCAAAGTGCGGCGTACGCTCATTTAAGGGCGGGGCTCGTAGGTTGCGCCGCGCGTCTACAACAAATATTGTGACCTTATGACCATTTCCGTCTTGTAAAAGCGCATGATTGCGTATCAAAAAGTCCCTTTTTTTTACATTCGCTTGCTATAAACATTGAAGTAGCTTAGCATGCAGCAAAGCTAGTTTTATTTTTGTCAAGCAACATCCTGTTTTGGAGGGTCGCCGTTGCGAGCTGGTCATACATGGCGTTCAATAACGTAACAGCGGCAATGGAGAGAGCGGTTCAGCCCATGGCGAGTACTCTATCACTGGATGCGCAGCGATCTGTGCACCAGGGGGTGCTACAGAAACGATGCAGGGTGAGCAAATGTATATTTACTATGGAATCAACACCTTATGTGCAGAAGCTGGGCAACACGGTTCATCATGACCGATAATAGATATATGCTTTTGTTTTATGCTGTGATATCAGTTTGTGATTTAATAGTTGCCTACCTTCCCTCGTGCCAGACAGTAGAGTAGAAGAATAGGAGCGTGCTGAAGTCCCGGTTAAGGCACGGAGTCAGGACTGGTGTTAGTCCAGAATATTTATTAGTTTCCAGACTATGTATAGTTCCACAGTTTTCAGCATTGTACAGGGTATTGCCTACAGTAGCTTCTTGCATCTCTCTGGTCCACCATATGCCCATTGGATAAGAGTTCTGAACTATATAGGACCCATCGCCTAGCCTTGTTCCCAGGCTGTCTCTCCTCTGCTCTGGCTTCTTCGTTTGTTTGTTTTGTTTTGCTGGGGCACATTGCTATCGCTCCTTGCCTTGACTCGTTCCATTAGCTATGTACTGCAGCTTCATCCCCACTGTGTTTATATCTTATACAGTTATGCTGGAGGCCACGATATGTCGAACTCATTTCTGATCCAGCAGATTATTTTGGTGAGTTGAAAAATTTTTTGTTTTACAACAAGATCCTCAGCTGAAGGTAAAGCAGGGCTATTCCGATGGTAATGGATACATTTCGTGACCTTATGTGCAGAAACTAAGACACCCATGCCAGTGTCACAACAGCCATTGCAAGCATGGAGGGCAGCAAAAACTGTGTTAACATCTCCGCCTACTGTACAGTTAGCTAGTGACAAAAGTTGTTGATGACGGTCAGCCTATGTACTACAAGCAGTTGTCTAGCCTTCTTCCCAGGCCTTCCTTGACTCCAGTTTTTGGTTGCTGACAGTATGTAAGTAATCAAAAACTGGAGCCAAGGAAGGCCTGGTTATGAAGCTAGCAGTTTTCAGCTTAGCTACGCTTGATTTAGCCTCCAGTATTGGATAAACTGCACCTTACCTTACATGGTTATGGGTTTGACCATATTCATGTGATGTGTTTTTGAATAGTAGGAACTTTTACTACGCCCTGACATACTACAATCTTAGGTATTGTTCACCTTATTGAGGCTCTGGTTAGTTGCAATAGCTACACACTATTGTCCAATTTCTCATGATGTGAAGGTAAATCCAGAACTAGCTTGGTGGACTTTTGATTTGTTGTCCTTCATCTGTGAGTCATTATGTTTGTTGAATCTTTGCTGCAGTCTAAATTTGGAGATGGTCCATTGTGCTGTCGTAGTGTTGCTAGGATACTCAAGCTGATCCCCTTGTCCTGCTTTAAGCACCTCAGTAAATGGTTTTTGGGCTGATAGCCTGGGATTTATGGTCAATAACCACCCGACTCTGAGGGACAAGGGTGGTTTAGTAAGCCATAAATCCTAGACTAGCATGCATTAAGTATTATATTCTCCAACCTGATTGAAAAGAAAAGAAAAGCTGGGCGGGACTGGAAACTGGGTTGCTCACTGGTTAAGCACATGACTAGGTATGGCGTCATCATTGCAGAGCCTACAGTACTTATGTTCAATATTAGTGTGATGTGTCACTAGATTGCCCGTACTTTAGTTTATTCTAAACTAATTGGGTGTTTACAGTAAACAGTTGTTTGTTTATCCTTAACCAGCTTGCCTTTGGTGCTTTCTGTTTAGCATACACTTATGATGTTGTAGAAAACTGTTTATACAAAGTACTTTACACAAAATTGACCTTCAATGCAAAGCACCTAGTGAGCTGTTGTGATGTCATTGTGTACTTGGAAATTTCACTTTACTGCACTGTATTCTAGGAATTTCAGAGAATGCAATCACGTCACAGTAGCAGATAAGCATGACTATGAATACTGTTCTGCTTTGAGTAAGTATAAACGCAATTATAATATAAGCTAGCAATAAAACGTAAACAGGTGAACTGAAGATACTACTCACCTCAATACTAGTTAGTAACCTTAAGGTTGTGATGGCTTCCAAATTGGTGAGGCTAACCATTTCCACGATCAAGAGGCAGCAGTAGAGCTGACCTTTCACCTTGACAGAAGCTTCTTCTTACATCTCTCACTTGTCACTACTCATAGGGTAGCAAGCCTAAACTTTCAAACTAGCCCTAGGGGCATGTTTGCCCAGTCTGGCAGTGTTCCTTGAGCTTCACCGTTTAGCAGTAGATCTAACTACCAACTAATTTACGTGTGAGAAAAGTACAAAGTAGCCAAGGTCACACCCGCCTTTCTTGTACTGTAACTATCTACAGGTAGTGTTTTCTAGGTAGTTTGAAATTCTTAATAAACCCCAAGATCTGCTCAAGTTCTCCAGACCCTCTCCAAACAGTTGTGGAGTACGGGTCTAGGAACAGACTGGTGCTGGAAGAAAAAATCCACTCATACGCATGTGATGACACATAGCCAGCTAGTGATTAATTGAATTTAACTTCTCATACCAGGCGGGAAGAGGAAACACGCAAACATGCTATATTGGACTTTCAAAAAGGACGCACAAGTTGGCACCATCCTTGTCTCCTCAACATTAGTTGAAGCCAGTCTCAACAATTTTTAAACGTGTGTACAGTAACTGCTGACAGCAGTAAGTACGCTCCACATGAAAGCTCTTTGTCACAGGAAGTACAGCTCTGAGGCAAGAGCCTCAGTTACAGCTCTGAGGCAAGAGCCTCAGTTACAGCTCTGAGGCAAGAGCCTCAGTTACAGCTCTGAGGCAAGAGCCTCAGTTACAGCTCTGAGGCAAGAGCCTCAGTTACAGCTCTGAGGCAAGAGCCTCAGTAACAGCTCTGAGGCAAGAGCCTCAGTTACAGCTCTGAGGCAAGAGCCTCAGTTACAGCTCTGAGGCAAGAGCCTCAGTAACAGCTCTGAGGCAAGAGCCTCAGTAACAGCTCTGAGGCAAGGGCCTCAATTACAGCTCTGAGGCAAGGGCCTCAATTACAGCTCTGAGGCAAGGGCCTCAGTAACAGCTCTGAGGCAAGAGCCTCAGTTACAGCTCTGAGGCAAGAGCCTCAGTTACAGCTCTGAGGCAAGAGCCTCAGTTACAGCTCTGAGGCAAGAGCCTCAGTTACAGCTCTGAGGCAAGAGCCTCAGTAACAGCTCTGAGGCAAGAGCCTCAGTTACAGCTCTGAGGCAAGAGCCTTAGTTACAGCTCTGAGGCAAGAGCCTCAGTAACAGCTCTGAGGCAAGGGCCTCAGTTACAGCTCTGAGGCAAGAGCCTCAGTTACAGCTCTGAGGCAAGAGCCTCAGTTACAGCTCTGAGGCAAGAGCCTCAGTAACAGCTCTGAGGCAAGAGCCTCAGTAACAGCTCTGAGGCAAGAGCCTCAATTACAGCTCTGAGGCAAGGGCCTCAGTAACAGCTCTGAGGCAAGAGCCTCAGTAACAGCTCTGAGGCAAGAGCCTCAGTTACAGCTCTGAGGCAAGAGCCTCAGTAACAGCTCTGAGGCAAGAGCCTCAGTAACAGCTCTGAGGCAAGAGACTCAGTAACAGCTCTGAGGCAAGAGCCTCAGTTACAGCTCTGAGGCAAGAGCCTCAGTAACAGCTCTGAGGCAAGAGCCTCAGTTACAGCTCTGAGGCAAGAGCCTTAGTTACAGCTCTGAGGCAAGAGCCTCAGTAACAGCTCTGAGGCAAGAGCCTCAGTTACAGCTCTGAGGCAAGAGCCTCAGTAACAGCTCTGAGGCAAGAGCCTCAGTTACAGCTCTGAGGCAAGAGCCTCAGTAACAGCTCTGAGGCAAGAGCCTCAGTTACAGCTCTGAGGCAAGAGCCTCAGTAACAGCTCTGAGGCAAGAGCCTCAGTTACAGCTCTGAGGCAAGAGCCTCAGTAACAGCTCTGAGGCAAGAGCCTTAGTTACAGCTCTGAGGCAAGAGCCTCAGTAACAGCTCTGAGGCAAGAGACTCAGTTACAGCTCTGAGGCAAGAGCCTCAGTAACAGCTCTGAGGCAAGGGCCTCAGTTACAGCTCTGAGGCAAGAGCCTCAGTTACAGCTCTGAGGCAAGAGCCTCAGTTACAGCTCTGAGGCAAGAGCCTCAGTAACAGCTCTGAGGCAAGAGCCTCAGTTACAGCTCTGAGGCAAGGGTATTAAGTTTTAACTGTAACTGGTAGCTACTACAAGTTAATGCTATGGCTAGTGGCATGTCTGCCCGGTCTGGCAGTATTTTTAGCTTCGTAGTTTAGCAACGAACGGACGTCTATATACTACAGGTGGCCAAGGTCACACCAACCTTTCTAACTATCTACAGATAGTGTTTTCTACAATGTGGTTGGTAGTTTGAATTTCGTAGTAAACCCCAGACCCTCTCCAAACAGTTGTGGAGTACGGGTCTAGGAACAGACTGGTGCTGAGAGGCTTGAGGGGGAAAAGTCCATTCATATTCATGTGATAATACACAGCCAGCTAGTGATCAATTGAAGAGGAAACGGCATGCACCTGTTACAAAGCTATGCTGGACCTTCAAAAAGGACACACTAACCTTATAACTAATTTCTGTCTCCTCAACATCAGTGGAAACCAGTGCCAACAATTCTCAGCTTATGTCATATAACTGACAAAACTAATGAGCAGCAGTGCGGATGTTCCACATAAAAGTTCTGCAAACGTTTATCATAGAAGCCTCCCTGAGGCAAGGGTATTAAGTTTCAACTACAGGTGGTATATACAGCAGGTGAATACCATGACAACATTATGACGACCTCTTAAAATAGCATGTGAATACTATTAGTGATCTTAACCTCATACAGGCGGAAAGAGGAAATACAGCACCATCTTAAATAATACTGCGAGACCAACCAAAAACATAATTTTTTTATATGAGTAGTATCACCATAGTACAAAACTATATCATGACTTTGTTGCCGTTTGTATTGTTGCAAGTACGCAGCACGAGTAACAATCAGTTCGAAGCAACAAACATGTGATGTTTTTCTGGAATAGCTTGTTGCTATGGTGATAATGATTTTTTATCATACAAAAAATTACTATCTTCTTGTATGTTTAGATAGTGTGCAGTTATAGTATGTGATACGGAAACCGATTGTCATGTGACTTAGTGTAGTCCTGTTTTTCGTGAGGTTTGTAGTACAAAATACATGCAGCTTTTTAAAATTATATTTCTAGACTCCACCTATGGGTATTGAAGTCTGTCCAAGTGACCATCTGCCCCAAATGGTTTACTTTAAGTGTTCTGTCACTCACAAACAATGTGTCAAACTGATGGAACACTTTCAGTTACAGTATCACCATAGTAAAAAGCTATACTGGAAAATATCACGAATTTGTCGCCATCTGTATTGTCACAAGTGTAAGTTTTACGTATTCCACCAAACCCTATCCCTATGTTCGCCCTTAAATTTGGCAAGAGCAATATTGATAGTTAACTTTCTGTTAGCCTCGTTCCTAGGCCCGTTTGAACAGGCTCCGGTATTTCAAACGGGCCTGGGAACGAGGCTAACTTTCTGTATGTCATAAAATGATAGCAAGCAACAGAATGACACACTTCTCATAACCATGTCCATTAGCAGGAAAGACAAAGGGCCGCCCAGCATCATTTTAAGGAGACTCCTCAACAAAAGTGAGCTTGCTGACTCCTCAAATTTGTTTCTGGCACTGTGGCTTTACCATTTGTACACTGTCATAAAAACAGACGAAGCCATTTCCACTTGCTCTGTGTGAGGCACCTATCATCTGCCCAGTGATTGGATGGTCGAATCTTGCAGGCTGGCTTGGGCTGCCGTCGTTGCCGCTCCGATACAGAAACTATGAAGCAGTTTTCAGTTTCAGTACTGCCTGAGCCATTGCCTCGCGGATGCGGACCACAAATCGACTCTTAGTTAGCGGTGACACATGCATTATACCCAGTACTACATATATTGAGAGAGCCATCATTATATACCGTATAGCCGGAAAATTTGACGGGGAATTAAATTTGGCGGTTTGGCAGTCAGGGTTGAAACCGCCAATTTAAAATCCGCCAATATTATTTTCCCCCGCCACGCGTAATGACGTAATGCATGCATTAGTGCACGTTCTCAGCCCCACCCAGTGCCCCTTCTACACAAGCTGTACATATAGCTACCCTAGCACTAGCACGCTGCCAGTTATATTTCATGCAAATTTGTGAACTCACAGCTTTGAATACCTCAAGTGAGAGGACACCAATGCTTCCTGATAAACGCGCTCGCAATGTTTATAATGATGTAATACGCTGCAAGGCGCCGTGCCACCACCAAATTTAAATTCCGCCAATATTTTTTACGCTCAGTTTGGGGCCAAACCGCCAAGACCGCCAATATTTCTGGCTATATACCTATGCCTTAGAAAATTTATGAATATTCTAGCTTTGATGTTGAAGTGTTAATGAGGTCTTTTATTTCACGTAGAATACCTCAGGTTTTCTATCTCAAATAGAAACCTGAGTCAAACATCAAGAGTATCCAATCAGAAGTGCAGTTGTAACGTGTACAAACAAGTACCTACATACACAACAAACCAAAAAAAAAAAAAAACAACAAAAAAACCTACATACACAACAAACCAAAATAAATAAAAAACCAACAAAAAAACCTACATACACAACAAACCAAAAAAAATGGCTTCACATCTGCACGATCGCTTTCCTTCAGCGAACAGCACAAGGAGTAGAGCGTATCGGGTGGATACGGTTCTTTGTCCCGTCTACGTGCTTCCGTGACAAATTTGCATAGCCAGAAAGCCATGTCTGTTCTGTCCATTTCAACAAAATTGTCTTGAAGTGGGTGTAATGTCTCTTCAACTTCGACAAGACTCCTTTGTCGGTACAGGGCCCAATCACTCCACACTCAAAGTGTCCAGTTGGTTTGGTTTTGAGTCTTTTGGGGAACCCCACTTTTCCGAAGCACACTTATTTCCGACGAATCCGTTGGAGGCGCCCAACGACTGGATACTTCAGTCGACTTTTCGTAGTCCTGAGATGCCGCCAGCAAGAAACTGTCAACGTTTTCCTCGTCAATACTATTTTGCAACACGGCTTCATATTGTTGAGATGCTACGAGCAGGTCCACGTTCACATCCTCGGTGTCGTAACAGGAATCCCACGGGAAAGGCTCCCAAGGTTCTCCCAGTCCAAGAAGAAGCTCACGCGGAGGAATCCAGTCTTCTGGAACGGGTTTTACTCCAGCCAGGAGCGACGGAGAAACTGCCATAATTTGCCAAACCACGCCATCTACATTACAACTAGCAGACTACTAAAACGGCTCGCTCAGTTTTGCAATAAAAGCATACGCTGCCTCAAATCTGATTGGCTTGCTGCAAAGCAGCAATTATCGACAGACAATTTGATTGGTCCGTTGCAGTGCAGAATGGTTACCTTAACAACAGGTTATGCAATGTTGCGCCATTTTCTAAGCCGGTTAGAAACCGCACCCTCGGTTCTTAGGGCTTCAGAAGCCTCGGAAGTGTTTACATAATCCCTGAGGGCAAAGCCCGAAGGGATTATGTAAACACTTCCTCGCACTTCTATAGCCCTAAGAACCTCTGGTTAGGTTTCTAACCTACACATATATGGTGATAAAGGTACAATTCTTATCTAAATGGCTGTGTAAACGTTTCGATTGAAGCTGTATAGTAAAAATGTGGGTTACTACACAAATTAGAAATGGTTGATAAGCTCTTCCGCCATCCTTTTGGTTAACGGTGTGGGAACCTGTGTGTACATGTGTACCGTGGGCCGGGTTTTGGCTGCACTGTAAAAACAGTTTAGAAAGTGAAATCCAAGAGTTACACACCTGTCGTAGTAAAGGTAGCGAGTACACAATAAAATACCCAGGTAGGGTATGGTAGAACATATACCGTAAGATTTTTTTCTGAAATAGGCTAATGTTCTGCTTTTAGATGCTCCAAACAAACTCACAGTTGGCTAGAGACCATTACCAGGCTCAAGCTTCTTCCTGAGTCATTGCTATTCTCTTTCTTGAAGTTTCTTCTCCATCTTTTTGACCAGGTTAAGTGTTAGTCTGGACCATGTTAGGAACTGAGCTTGACGCTTCACAACTCTCACATCACCCATTCCTCGTTTTACGTTCTAATTTTACATGGTTGAAACAAACTCACAGTTTGTGCATCTCATAACCTAACCCCTCCCCCCCTCCATTTTCCTGTTTACGTTCTAATTTTGCATACTTGTAACAAATTCACAGTTTGTGCATCTCACAACTTTTCACCTTATTCACAGTATGCATAGGAGGAAAAAAGTGGTTGCCTGTCTAACTACCTCCCCCCCTCCTCCGTTTCTTGTTTATGTTCTAATTTTGCACTCTAGTACCAAACTCACAACTCACCTATCCATCTATGAGGAAGCCAAGATTTTCTTGTTGTTTGTTCTTCTCCTGACACTGGGAGTTCCCCTGGTCACGTACACAATAGTATAGTATCCATAGAGATGCGTTTATACCCATAATTGGACTTTTGGGGAAATTTTTGAAGCAGTATGCAGAAATGTACATACAAGGAAGTGTTGTTTTAGTGTAGTACAGAACAAAACATTTGGTCAAGGGAGGAGACTCCCTACATGTGTTTCCATGACAACATGGTGTAACAAACTTGTGATGTTGGACTCCATGATTGGTTATATTACTTACCGTACACACACACACACACACACACACACACACAGGAGCACACCACTCTTTCCAACTATTAATCTTTGACCACGGCAAAAGAATACTAAAAGACAGGATCAGAATGGACGACATTGTCACTATTCGTGCCAGCCAAGATTGCTACTTCCAGGTATACCTCACAAATGGAAAGATCCTCCAGTTCAAGTCCAAGACGTTGGAGAGCCAGGCCTATTGGATGGCTATGCTGAAGGCTGGCCTTGGAAGAGGTAAAGGCTCAAGAACAAGTATTATTCCCTCCCTCTTTCCCCCTCTCCCTTTTCCTTTACATCCTCTCCATTTAGATTAGTGTGAAATTAGGGAGTTAACCTTAGAGTTTAGGACTGTGACAGAATTAACCTTTTAATGACTAATGACTGGATAGTTAGACTAAAGGCTGGCCTTGGAAGAGATATACCATATATGGCTTGAGAGCAGTTTGTATCAGCATAGTGTTAGAAGGGTTAATATTGTTAATTAATGTTATGGTTAATGAGTAAATGTTAGACTTCATGAGTTAGTTTTTAGATAAGGGTTAGAACAGTGGTAGGGTTAAACATTCAGGTCATGATTGAAAGGGTTAAGATTTAGGGCTATGATTATGATAGAATCACAGTTTGGGGTAAAGGTTGTGGAGAGGGTTATGGTAGTCTTGTGCCCAGATCCCACCCTCTCACAAGGTCTGGTGAGCGCCTTCTTGGTTTTGCAGAGTCTCAACTCTGAACAAGATAATGAGATAGGGATACGTCATAAAGATGTAATCATTCAAAAATCAAGATTGCTGACTCAGCACAACCAAGGACACACTCAGTAGTCACCAGACCCTTTTCCTCATGAGAAAGTAGGGTTTGGGAAAGAGAGTAAACTTGGTTTGGGTAGCTACGAGACTAGGGAGACAGTAAACTTGTTTTTGTTATCAGTAGCTAAGTGGTCAGCATTTCTTTCTATTCCTTCAAATAGGTTGCATTTTTCCTGTCCGGGTGAACACACCAATGAACAATTTTGAACATGCCCTCCTCTACTCTATTGGAGTAAACCTCCCAGCTCATCGAGTCGGGCAGCTAGACCGAGTGCTCGTAGTCTCCTCTCCAATCAATGATATCAACATTCTCGCGTGGGATATCAATCGCGTCAAACGCTTCATCGAGCTGGACATTGGAATCCGCATGGAGTTGTGCCCAGACTGCTTGACACAGGGCCAAAAAAGTACCTCAATCACTTTCATCATTGAGAAGAATTTCATTAGGGACTGCATGAATTTTCTGTGTAGAGAAGCACGGATTCCCAACAGCCCCCAGAACCAGGAGGGTTTGACAATACACAACTTGCAACACCAATGTGGCTATTGCACAGCCCCAGATTCTCCTCCACCACCACCGCCCTACGAACCTCCAGAAAAAGAAAAGCCTTCACTGAATGGAGGTCAAAGTTCATCTAGCTCTCCACCTCCCCAGTTACCACCTAAACCTCACCAAGCGTCCGTCCTTGATCAGTGGTCTCTCGATAGTAGACTTAGTGGACCTGGACCTTCTGATCAGCAAGAAACGGAAAGCGAGTCACCTGACAGCGACCTTCCTCCCCGGTACTACATGAGAAAAGACCACCACAGCTCTATACCTGCAATGGCTCAGCCTTACCTGAATTTTCAGCCTCATATATTTAATCATCACTGTTTTGAGGGTCCTTACCAGATCAGCAGTCGCATTATCATTACCGACTCTGGTGAAATACAATTTGAACGAAGCATCCTTGGTAGCACCCCTCACCCCTCCCATGGTGGCTTTCAGTTTAACAAACAGAAGCCATTGCCCCCGAGAAGAACGGTGCAAAATTCTTCAGCTTCTTCTTCACACACATTCCCACCACGCACATCAAACAAATCTTCTACAGACAGCCAGCACACTTCAGAACTTCCACAAGTGCCTCCCAAGCAAGGCAGGAATCGTCCTCCTCCCGTCCTTCGCACAAACAGTGACCCCCAACTAAAAGAAACACACAGCCCTAAACTAGTAAAGCGTGCAAGTGACGTGTCACAGGGGGAAAATGGTGAGTATGTAATAACCACTTCTCCCAAAAGCAGGAATGGATGGACAGAGACCACACCCACTACCCAACCACGCTTCCCCCAATTCCATAGCAGTGACAATGACAGTGCTGATTACTTGATACTTGTTGGTAACACGGTTGAACCAAGCAATTCTCCTTCTTCTCCAGATGTGCTCTCTGTTTCTGTGCAAGTGTCTCATACAGAACAGCCCCGAATATCACCTTATGACAATTTACCACTTCCTCCTCCTCCAAGAAATTCTCCAACCCCACAACCAGAATCACTAAAGCCAGCTATCCCCCCAAAGAGAACCCGTTCTCACAGTAATGTATCAGACGTTTCTTACAACTCAACACTACAGGATCAGTCGGCATGGATACAGGAACCTGAACGCCACAGTACACAAGAGAAAATTGTCACAAGAGGGGACGACCAAGCAGGACTGTTGGACCATGAGTTAACAACAGGCTCTGAGTTTGACAGTAGGTTTAGAAGAGGGAGCGATGAGGCAAATATTGACACACACAGTGGGGTCTCTCCAACTAGTACAAAGCGCCCTGTTCCTAAACCACGAGTGAGAAAAGGACGGTCAAGAACAGCATTAGGTCGTGGAGTACAAGTTAATGTGCAGCTCAATGATCTGTGATGAATTAATGTCAGTCGTCTAATGTAAGATTTGATTGTAATACGGCAGTACACCGTGTGTTGGGCACAAATCCATGTATGTACAATTTCTGTGGTATTATTACTATTATCTGTTTAATACCAGTATTTTTGTTGTTCATATTGTGGCTATTTTTTACAGTTGTTGAATGTCTTATTTTCACTTCCACTTCCAACCTTTCATACTGTATGTGTTTTGTGTGTGTGTTTTTATAATAATTATTTGATGCAAGGACTGCATTTGTGTATGTAAAATATAATGTATTTGGTATGACCAAATATGGTTTGGAAAGTGTTATTCACAGTGCATCCGACCACCTAATTTCACTGCATGAATGCTTTACTGGGGTAAAGAGAATTTAGACGTTTTGAGGCAAAAAATAGAGGAAAGTGAAAAGGCCAGTAGCTGCCAGGAATTGAACCCAGGACACCAGCCAGTGATCTGCCACTGAACTACGACAACTGGACAACCACCAGCCCCTACCATCCTCTATAATTATGTACTGCACAGGTGGGACTGAAATGCCCCAGTCACACACCTGGCAGCCACTCAGTATGTGCCATCAGAACTCCGTTTGTGGTTGACCGGTGGCTGCCGGCCTTTTCATTTTCCTCTATTTTCGCCTCAAAACATCTAAATTCTCTTTAATTCAACGTGAGGCAAGAGTTCTAAGTGCTTTACTGGGGTATCGCTGGAAATAAAGATGGCATAAGGGCTTCCATGTGTGCACCATGACCACCTGCATGGACTGTACAGACTGATATATATTTGCCTGAATGGGAGTTGTGTGCTCAGCAATGCTGTCAGATCAATCATGGTAGCTTAATCCTAGTCTCATTCCCAGACCACATTTTCACGCCGAAAAGTAGTCTGGGCATGAGACTAGCTTAAGCCATGGGTTCCATTCCCAGCAGCATCACCAGTCTTGTCTCTTCTTGTCTTGCATGGTAGTGGCCATAGCTAATAGACCCCAAGCTAGCCTTGTTCCCAGGCCTCGTCCAGGGCCTGGGAATGAGCCTTGTTTCCAGTCTCTTGCACCCTAACTTTCACAATACGCCAAGTAATGAGAGCTGGGGATGTGCATGAGAGGCTTGGAACAAGGCAACCAGACTCCTACATGGGGAATTTATAGTCTGGTAGCTACTATGACTAATTTCATCTAGATCAGCTGTCCGAGCATCCACATGGCAAGGCCAAAAAGGAAATTTCCTATATCTGTCCTGTGTACATGGAACATAACACTTTCATAGTGTGGTAGAGGATATGTAATGGCTGTGTGTGGACATTTCTGGCTGCCGCATCCCATCCATTTACGTCAGCCACACTTTCGAAGTGGTTTATCCACTCACTCCAGCTCTGGGATTTTCTTGAGATTCACAATGGCACACTATGGCGGAAATGTGATGACGGCTCCAGGAAAAAGACGTGACTACAACTCACTCTGCCATCTAGCCTCAAGGAAGTAGTTCTGCAAGAGAATCATAAAGGTGTTGTCAGTGACCACCAAAACAAAAGATGATGAGAAAGCTGAAGGAAAGGTTCTACTGGCCCAGGATGTCTGAAGATGCAAGAAACTGGTGCACAACCTGTGCACTGAAAAAATCTCCAACTCTGAAGGAGTGTGCACCACTGCAGACAATGGAAGCAGGACATCCGATGCAGATTATTGCTGTACGACAATCGGGTGTATGGTTGTCAAAATCTCCAACACTGAAGGAGTGTGCACCACTGCAGACAATGGAAGCAGGACATCCGATGCAGATTATTGCTGTCTGAAGCAGTAGTACTGTAGACAATTGGGTGTATGGTTGTCAGTTGTTTGCCATGAATGTGTTTATAGAGCAATTAAGGGTAGATATTAGAGAACCTTTCCCATAGAGTGATGCTGGAAATATGTCATGGTAGCGCTAGTCGGAGACTACTTCACACACTGAATGGAGGCTTTTGCCATTCCTGATCCGGAAGCTCACAAGACTACGAAAAGTATGCATGGCCCACAACACAAGTATGCATTCATCAACAGGTTACACTTCATTCTGTTTAATGTTCAGATGAGAAGCATGTCAACTACTTACTTACCATTTACAGTGGAGAAGCAAGGGTACCAATTGACATTGCGTATGGGTGCATACGAAGAACCCAATCAACTGTCAGCTATACATTGAAGATGAAGCAAGCATTAACAGATGCATACGATAATGAACCAGAATAGCTAGATGTCTACTTCACATTAATGACAGAGATAAACCTACAACAAGAAAGTTCATGGTGAACCTTACGAAGTTGGAGATCTTGTGTGGCTGCACAACCATGCAGCAGTACCACCGGGACAGTGAATGAAGCTGTATCACCCGTGGACCAGGCGATCCAGAGTGATTGAGAAGATACCAGAGTGATTGAGAAGATACCAGAGTGAACGAGAAGATATCAGAGTGATGGAGAAGATATCAGTGATGGAGAAGATATCAGAGTGATTGAGAAGATATCGGGGTGGTCAAGAAGATATCAGAGTGATGGAGAAGATATCAGTGATGGAGAAGATATCAGTGATGGAGAAGATATCAGAGTGATCGAGAAGATATCAGGGTGGTCAAGAAGATATCAGAGTGATTGACAAGATATCAGAGTGATTGAGAAGATATCAGGGTGATCGAGAAGATATCAGAGTGATTGAGAAGATATCAGTGATGGAAAAGATATCAGAGTGATTGAGAAGATATCAGGGTGGTCAAGAAGATATCAGAGTGATTGAGAAGATATCAGAGTGATTGAGAAGATATCAGAGTGGTCAAGAAGATATCAGAGTGGTCAAGAAGATATCAGAGTGGTCAAGAAGATATCAGAGTGATGGAGAAGATATCAGAGTGATCGAGAAGATATCAGTGATGGAGAAGATATCAGAGTGATTGAGAAGATATCAGGGTGGTCAAGAAGATATCAGAGTGATTGAGAAGATATCAGAGTGATCGAGAAGATATCAGAGTGATCGAGAAGATATCAGAGTGATCGAGAAGATATCAGTGATGGAGAAGATATCAGAGCGATCGAGAAGATATCAGAGTGATCGAGAAGATATCAGAGTGATTGAGAAGATATCAGTGATGGAAAAGATATCAGAGTGATGGAGAAGATATCAGAGTGGTCAAGAAGATATCAGAGTGGTCAAGAAGATATCAGAGTGATTGAGAAGATATCAGAGTGATCGAGAAGATATCAGTGATGGAGAAGATATCAGAGTGATTGAGAAGATATCAGGGTGGTCAAGAAGATATCAGAGTGATCGAGAAGATATCAGAGTGATGGAGAAGATATCAGTGATGGAGAAGATATCAGAGCGATCGAGAAGATATCAGGGTGGTCGAGAAGATATCAGAGTGATTGAGAAGATATCAGAGTGATCGAGAAGATATCAGAGTGATCGAGAAGATATCAGAGTGATCGAGAAGATATCAGAGTGATCGAGAAGATATCAGAGTGATCGAGAACATATCAGAGTGATTGAGAAGATATCAGGGTGGTCAAGAAGATATCAGAGTGATCGAGAAGATATCAGAGTGATCGAGAACATATCAGAGTGATTGAGAAGATATCAGGGTGGTCAAGAAGATATCAGAGTGATCGAGAAGATATCAGAGTGTTCAAGAAGATATCAGAGTGATCGAGAACATATCAGAGTGATTGAGAAGTTATTAGGAAGTCTGGCAAAAAGCAACCATCGACAGTTGTTCATTGTAATAGACTGAAGCCGTGTAACCAGGAACTAGACTACCACACCACGACATTGATAGCACACAGTAAGATGCAATCGAGGGAATTTAACAGCTAAGCAGACATTCAAATTAGAACTTGTGAACAATGATTCTGTTCCACTACATCGCTCTACTGCCACCTACCTGAATGATTTGTAACTCACTAAACTTTGGGACGAATTTCTACAGAGGAGAGGGTGATGTAATGGCTGGGTAATAACCTGTGTGGAGGATTCTAGAATTCAGTTCTGACTAGTAATTCTAGAGCTATCTGTTTGTGGTTTGAACCCAGAATCCCTGGCTTAGATCCCCAGAATCCCTGGCTTAGATCCCCAGAATCCCGGGCTTAGATCCCCAGAATCCCGGGCTTAGATCCCCAGAATCCCGGGCTTAGATCCCCAGAATCCCTGGCTTAGGTTTCCTGGTTTTTCTAGAACAACTAGCTAATCCTTGGGGTGTGCAGAATCCCTCTTTGTCTAGTCAAGTGTGGCCTTGCATGCAGTGTGATCTCCATGCAAAGCAAATGCATGCTCAATCAAAATGACTTAGCTACATTGTTTGCATGTAACTAAACTAATTTTAGGTCCTGCAGTGGCTGCCAGCTTTTACTTTCCTTTCGTATACTTCATGCAATTGAAATTGAATGTGTGCATTACTGCATATTTTTTACATTTTTTATTTTTATACTGAAACACCTGGAATTTAGAAAATACCAGGTACAAGCATCCCAATAGCAAGTTGCTAATACAAAGGGTTACGGAAATAAAAGAAAAAATAGAAGCATATTAATTAATGGACAAATACAACCTAATACCAGTTTTAAACGACAGAACTGATGGACAATTAACAATACTATTTGGTAAGGAGTTCCATAGTCTTACAGAGTCAATGAAAAAGGAATGATAATAAGCTTCAGTCTTAGCAAAAGGTTGAACAATATATTTAGAATGAAACAATCTAGGGTTTGGGTTAGGGTGCTGTACAAAATAGCCTGTGGGACAATAAGTATACCCACTTAAAAACTTGTAAGTAATAGTTTAAAATATTTACGTCTGTTTTCTAATGTTGGAAGCTCAAATCTTTGATTTAATGACACACCGTTTTCTTTCCATTGTCTGCTGGCCATCCTGGTGGCCTGAAGCTGGACAGCTTCTAATAAAAGTTTGTCTTTCTTCAAGTGTGGCTCCCAGATGACTGAAGCGTAATCTATAGGATGGGGAGGACTTGGGATTTGTATAATGAAATGATGGTATCTGGTTCGCAAAACGGTGCCAACGTTCTGTACATGTATCCCAGAACTCGTCTGGCTTTGGAGCAAGTAATTTCAATATGCTTAGTCCAGCTTAGGTCAGATGAAATCCAGACACCCAGGTACTTGAAAGTTATAATTTCTTCAATTTGATGTCCATTTACTTCCACTTGGAGGGGGATGGTCGATCTTAGTCTAGAGATGGTCAGCTTGACTCTTGAACGGTGGACTTACAACACATAGGCGTAGGAAGCAAATTTGAAGTGTAGAGGCCATGCTGAGCCGCGCGAAGCGCCGCTAAAAAATGGGATGTAATTTCGCCGCGCGTAGCGCGGCGGCGAAATTTTTCAAAGTGTGCACCTTTAGACTGCAAAATAAAGCCCTTTTTTTCAACGGTGTATAATATTCTAGCCTCGTTGTCAGACCTTACCAACCCTCCAGTACAATATTCAATTTATGTGGAAAACAGATTATACTGACTTCGTCGTCGTTCCAAGCAGACCGCCGCCAGGCTAGCTTTCGTCGCTTGTAGTAGTCTCTTCGAAAATCTGTATTAGCTTCGTACCGAGCCATCTCACTGCCAAGATTTCGATCACCTTATAGTGTACTTTAATCGGAAATGTACGCATGTAACTGCATATGAGACTGATGCAACGAAGAGGCTGTTTGACCTTAGCCTCGCTCCCAGAGAACGAGGCTATAGCTTGAGCTACATGCAGGTTATGAATATTAATTTACGGCCTAAAAAGTGTAGCGGCCAAAGCCGCTACGGCCGCTACGGTTCCTACGCCACTGCAACAAGACGTGTTGCTTTATTTACCGTTGTACAAGTAGTGCTCAATCCGGTCCAAATATCAAGTAGCTACACCTTGGATGTAAAGTGTATTGGGAGGGGAAAAGAGGGAGAGATTAGCTAGGTGGAAGGAGGAAGAGGGAAGACAGGGAGGGAGAAAGGAAAGGAGAGAGGTGAGGCCATAAAAGGGACTAGTGAGTATAGACAGCATAATGTTGAGTCTGTACATTCTTGAGTTAGTAATGAACAGATAGACAAATTTTGGATGTTCTGTTTCATCAAAAAGATCATCAACTTTGCATGATTTCATCTACTTTTCAGTTCTATGCAGGATAAAATAGGTATTTATCATTCACACTTGGGTGATATTTTTCACTGCATCCGCATATTCTTGCTCAGTTTCATGATCGCGCGTTTGCCCTTAGGAAGACGAAGGTGTGCAATTGCGGGAAAATGACTTCCGTCCTCGGCTTCCGCCCAGCCGACCAGTCGATATCATCGAATCAGAGGTCGAATGGTTGGCCACATCCGGCGGTGGTAATTTTACATCCTGTCAACTTGCGTGGTCGTGTTATGATTTTAGATCTCGTATAAAACTTGACAGAGCTGATCTAGAGAGAACACAATTTAGCCGTGATCTAGAATGGAGGGAAAGAAGTAAGTATTATACGACATACAAACATCACTGCAGACTTTGGTTAATTTTTGACTGTATACATTATTTATTTGTATACCTACAGAACAAAGGACAAGACGCGCGTGTTGGCGCATTCACGACGCCAACGGGAAAACGATACGTTCACGGGGATTGCCGAGGCACTACCGATACAAGAGAACACGAAGGACTTGGACAAGGCCTCCGTGCTACGTGTAGCAATCCACTTTCTGAAACTGAGAGACGTAATTACGGACGGAGAGGAGGAGGAACAATGTAAGTTGTTCCGTAATACACAGAGGCTGGTTTATGTAGCAGTGATTACAAGAACTCCATAACATCACGGATCGGAACACTTATCATAAAACAAAAAAAAAAACAAGCTGCAAGCTTATGAATTAGCTATAGCTGCAGCCACATCAGAGTATTGACTGCTGGTGTATAGATTATCATAGTTCGCAACCTAGACTGAATATTGACTGCTGGTGTATAGATTATCATAGTTCGCAACCTAGACTGAATATTGACTGCTGGTATATAGATTATCGTAGTTCGCAACCTAGACTGAATATTGACTGCTGGTGTATAGATTATCATAGTTCGCAACCTAGACTAGATTTCATGTAACTTTGTAGTATGGGTGAACATCAGGGAGTGCTTGTATGTCGAGACTATAGATACTTTGTGCTACATAACACCTGAAATACTATAGTATTAAATACCAGGGATCATTTGCTAGCTAAGCTAACTCTTCAGTTATATCATTGCAGCTACTTTGTGTATGGGAAAGAGGAGAAGGGCATGAACAAGAGGACACTGAGTATAGTTTGAAAGCAAAGCCAACTAGCCCTCAGCCTCTCCAACTGTCACAACAAAGCACACACAAATAATAGTCTTACAATGCCAGGAGTACATTTCTAGCAGACCTAACCTGAGGTAGCTACTACCGCCATGCTGTAGGCTGTGGTCTAAGTGGTGAGAATAATCAAATAATCTGAGAAGCTAAGTATTTCTTGCAGTTATAGGTTGTTGTTTTTTCGGATACTGAGTTACAGCTAAAGCGGCACCCTTGTTGTGTTGCTTATGTACGTTAGCTCTCACTGTACCTGCTGTTGGTCATCACTGGCTACAATACTCAGACACAGCACCTCTGTTACCAGAGATGAAAGATGTCTTGGCTAGTGTGGCAGATGTAACTGGTGTGAGACAGTACTTTGATCTCACCATGCAACATGCCACAAGTACATCATTCCCTTCAGAAAACTTGAACATGCTGGTAGAACAAAGAGTGTATCAATTTGTAGTGAATGAAAGGAACTTCCTTGTTTCCAATCCCACACAACAAACAAAGAGATGAATGGCTAGACCAAAACACTGACTTTATTGACTTAACAGCAATTGTGAAAAATGTTTAGGGTTTCTCTGGCAAAATTACTTGTTTTTGCTGTATACTCTAAACTCCCACCTTCTTCCTTATTTGGCTCATCTTTTTGACCTACTCTCTTCAGCTGGATTGTCAGCCAGAAGCCCTTTGCCAAACTTTTCTAAAGACATCTTGCAGGTAAATTGATAGCCAGATTTCATAACTACTTTCATTTTACTAGTTATGTCTTCTATCTTAATTCAGTATTAGTTTCTGATTGGTTGGTTTATGGCTTAGTCTATGGACTAGCAGAAAGTGCATGTGTTAGATAGTGCACATGCCAAAAACAATAATCTATGTCGTGGACCCAGGCACCACAGCCTCTCCAATTATGGGTTTCTGCAAAATATTTTCTTTTTTTGTTGTTATTGTTGCGATACTGCTATTGAAAACAAATGGAAAGGTGTAAAGAATCTGTTTGCTGCAAAGATATATCTTTGTTTTGCCACGCACTCTAACCTATTGCAAGCCTGAAAGTAAACAAGCAGCATTTCTAGTTTATCTTCTCATGAGAACAAACACGTATGCACATGTTTTAGTCCATTTCTATACTCACATAAGAAAGCTTAAGTATACAGACATTTGCAACTTGGTTGACTGCAGAAATAGGTAAGTGGGGAGTAGGCAATAGTGAAATGGGCAATGGCCTTTAATATACACTCAGGAAATGCCCATTTCTCTATCATCATACTACTTTTTGTGTCAGGCAACTTGCAAAGGTCTGTACCATGCAGGCGTTACCATTCTGCAAGCATACTAAACCATGCGCCATATTGTCAAGCACGAATTAGATCATGGTTGTAGTAAATGCTTCGATGTGATTGGTCAACAGTGTTTCAATGTTGTTGGGTTCTATGTACCGGCACTAACAAAAAACGAAATGGAAAGTAAATTATACATAATTTCCTCAAATATTCAACTTACTCACTAGAGATGACTCAGCTGTGATACATAGTGTATTGCTATCCCACAAGAAATCTAGACTGGGCTGGGAATGAGGCTAGTGACAGGCTGGCCTGGGAATGAGGCTAGAGATGGGCTGGGCTGGGAATGAGGCTAGAGATGGGCTGGGCTGGGAATGAGGCTAGAGACAGGCTGGGCTGGGAATGAGGCTAGAGATGGGCTGGGCTGGGAATGAGGCTAGAGACGGGCTGGGCTGGGAATGAAGCTGAGGAATATGGCGGAATCAATAGTGTAAGCCATACGGTTTCCTCTTGGCAAAAGTATTCCAGCACATCCTTACAAGTTCCAATGAAGCTTGCCAGAATCCTCTTCATCTAAGGGCCTCAATTAAGTATAATCCAATTAAATAGTGATTCAGACATTTGGAATGCCTTGAAGGAAGCTCTGATTGAAACCTCAGTAAAAAGTGGCTATAGCAACAGGGCAAGAGTGTATAAGAATGGACAGCTGGAGTAAGAGCATGTAACTCCGTAAAATTTGAAACTGGTCGGAATTTACCGCCAGTACTGAAAATAGTAACACATACTGTGCATGCTGCGTAGACATAAGCCATTGTTGCTGAGCACATGACCAGGTGTTCTATTTTTAATATGGTTCAATAATTTTGACCGGACTATGAGCTTCTATTGGAGTTACACGCTCTTACTCAAGCCGCCCGTTCTTATGCGCTCTTGCAACAGGGCTATAATGAAACGAAAAATGTTTGAAATTTGATACCCAAATAATTTGTTTTATGTGGCTCTTATTGCACTTGTTGTTTGTGGCTAATGTTTTGCTGTATTTCTGGTCATTTGCTAGTCTCGTTCCCAGGCCTTGCAAATCTTTTTTTCCAATTATACAAATCAATGAAAAAGAATTGTAGAAGTAAGTAGGGCATTTAATATAGAAAACTCCTCCTCTTAATTGATAAACGAAGCTGCTTCCGAGTTGTTGCTGTCGTATGCTCAGAGAAAGGCAAAAATGTGCCTTGTTCTTGTTGATGTAATTAGCATCAAGAATCTAGCAAACTCCCTTTTAGTAGATATTGCTGATATGGGAATGAGGGTAGCTATGGAGACATCCTGGGGGTAGCTATGGAGACATCCTGGGGGTAGCTATGGAGACGTCCTGGGGGTAGCTATGGAGACATCCTGGGGGTAGCTATGGAGACGTCCTGGGGGTAGCTATGGAGACGTCCTGGGGGTAGCTATGGAGACGTCCTGGGGGTAGCTACGGAGACATCCTGGGGGTAGCTATGGAGACGTCCTGGGGGTAGCTGTGGAGACGTCCTGGGGGTAGCTGTGGAGACGTCCTGGGGCTGAGCAAGTGTAACAGTCAGGTGACCTTACACAGGAGCCCTTATCCTGGTGTGTGAGCTCTAGTGCAGCTCAGGTTTCGATCAACTCGGGGACAAGCCAAGGTGAAGCCGAGAAGTTTTGAAACCTCACCCTGTTGGAGTCTTAAGCCATTAGACTCCATTAGTCCAGCCTGATGTGACTTCTATACATATACTTTGTTTACACATAGGCGTATAACAATAATATTTATCTAACTTGATGGTATCAAAGCTACTCATTTGGCATGCGTAGACATGACAATCTTTCACTTCAGAGATAACTAATTTTTGTAATTTTGTGTTGAGAGATTTTTGGCTTGAGAAACTGTGTGGGTGGTATGTTTTTGATATTATTGTTTACATAACTACAAATAGTTGTTTACTACAAACAAGCCAGCTTTTTTACATTGGAAAGAACCTGGGAAATACCGTTTGTTATTTGGCTTATTATGCCATAGCAATGGGTCAATCCCATGGCAACAGATTTTTCTTCTATTGTCAGACATTAATTTATCGGGTGGCTGGCAACTGTTAATCAAACCTCACTAGCTTGTAAAAATCATGTTTAAGTGTGGAGTATTGAAATTTATTTCACAGGAACCGACCAATAGCATTGTAGAATGATACAACAGTAGATAATAATAGTATAGTATAGTATAGTATAGTATAGTATAGTATAGTTTAATATAGTATAGTATATAGTATAGTATAGTATAGTATAGTATAGTATAGTATAGTGTGTGAATCCTTTAGTTTGCATGTTGGGATGTAATTTATTTTTTGTTTCAATATGTATCATGCAGGCCCTGGATGGATTTTTATTGGTTGTTTCGAGAGACGGAAGAATTCTTTATGTTTCAGAATCCATTGCAAATTATCTTGGACTCAGACAGGTTGGTTTGTGGAGGAGGTGAGGGGGGGAGGGGGGGGAGGGGGAGGAGGTGAGGGAGAGGGGGGGAGGGGGAGGAGGTGAGGGAGAGGGGGGAGGGGGAGGAGGTGAGGGAGAGGGGGGGGGGGGGGGGGAGGAAAGATGTTTAAGTTACTTGACAGTACGCGGTTTATACTGTTGCCATTGTTCTTGAAAACACAAAGATGTGTTTCCAGTGGGCTCTGTTTTTCAAAATAGAACACTTGACAAGATTCTATTATTTATTTTTCCTTCTTTCTTGATTTGATTATGCGTAATGAAACTTTGTAGGAATTTAAGCTAAATATACTATATATAAATAGAAAAGCTCATCTCCATGGAAACAACCTCTGCACTCTTGCATATATACCAAGAAACATTGTGGAGATGCTTATACCGATATTCCTACACACTTTCTAGATGTTTATACTCAAGTTCAAATTTACTTGTTCTATAAATAGAGAAGCTCATCTCCATGGAAACGACCTCTGCACTCTTGTACATCTGTACCAAGAAACGGATATGTTATTTATGCCAACAATTCCTATACACTCAGCAGTTTATTACCATAGTTTCAAAACATCCTTACACAGTATGCAACTACAACACAGCAACTGTCGGGTCACATGGTTAGCAACCATGCATACTTTGTGCGATGTTTGTGTCACATGAGTTAATGGTACGTAGGTTTCTAAACCTTACAGGGATATCTTCCTGCCCTAGTAACCACTTCCTCTCTCATAACAATACCCTAATACCAGTGTTACCTTACATGTCAGTATTAGCCAAGCACTATAGATCTTCATTCTCAAAAGGGTACACTATTTGTTTTTTGATCTATGGTAATTTTTGCTGAGTAGATACACAATAATTTTAGATACTAGAGGCTCAGCTAGTTGCTCAGGTTGGCATTTTTGTAGTTAACTTAATTCTCTATCATTTTCCACACTAGAGGCTTAACTTGCAAAGTATCTTCAACTTCACTCTTTGTAAGTCTCAGCTACTAGCTCAGGTTCTCCCTGCAATTGAGAAGACAATTGCCACCATTTCACACACTAAAGCTCAGCTACGTACTAGCTCAGGCTCTCCCTGCAATGATGAAGGCAAAGTATATAAGCATCATTTCACACCATGATACACCAAGTTTGTACACTTACCATCATTTTACACACTAAAGCTCAGCTACAAGCTCAGGCTCTCCCTAAAAGACCATTGCTACCATTTTACTAGCTCAGGCTCTCCCTGCAATGATGAAGGCAAAGTATATACATTTCACACTCTAAGTCTCAGCTACTAGCTCAGGCTCTCCCTGCAATGGTAGAAGACAATTGCCACCATTTTTCACTAAAGGCTCAGTGACACACCTACTCATCACATTCGCCCCAAGATGATGAAAGCGAAGTATCATTTTACACACTAAAGCTCAGCTACAAGCTCAGGCTCTCCCTAAAAGACCATTGCTACCATTTTACACATCATCCCACGATGATAAAACATTTCACTAATGTATCACATCATCACATTAGAAGGTCTATCTCAAAGTTTGTACACTTGCCAAAAGAAAAAAACAAATTTGGAAAGTTTTCAGAAACACACTCTTTTTAGTAAATAAAATCATTAAATTAGGAAGCAGATGGTCTAATATGCAGAAATCTGATTTAACTCCCTCTCCTCCCCCACCTTCAACTCTTACAATGTATTTCAGGAGCCGCAGAAACCTCACATTTTTCATACAGTACAAACTTGATTATCCAGATCCACCGTGACCGAGCCCAATCCGGATAGCGAAATACCCGATCATTAATGCACCTTGCTGTAATTTTGCATAGATCTCTGCCTTAGTGTCTAGATTGAGCACAGCACATTGTCTCCTCGGCTTTGGAGGCCCAGTGGCAGGCCTATCTTGCCATTTGGAAAGCATGGCATGTGCAGCAAGAGTATCTCGCCCACGCTCAATTTTCATGTGCAGTACGCTAATTGTTAACTGTAAGATCACGTGACAGTCTGAACTGAAATCCAGATACTGTACTTGATTTTGAACTGCCTTAGCCTTGTTCCCAGGCTCCTCTTTAGTTTTTGGATGGCACTATTATGTTGAGAGACAGTGGGAAGGGCAGCCGATGGAAGCATGAGTGCTAGCAGCTGTGAGCTGTGCTGCTCGCTAAATGCAGAGGGTTTGCTTCATAAGTTGAGCATTCATGTTGAATGGCTACGTATTTGCAGTTGTTTCTCCAAGCTGGACCATGCATGATAGGCCAGGCTGTGTGCTTGCAGACAGCAGCAGTTACCATGATGCTAGACTTAGCCTGTGTATAGAATACTCTATAGCCTGTTTCAAGGTGAAATGGGGGTGGGGGGAGGCAAGATTAAGACTATTCTATCAGCCATACTTGGTAGCAGCTGTTGTCCTGGCTTTATTGTTTAAGCGGGTGGAACAAGTGAATAGACTTGCTCGGGATCACACCCCGAAATGTTTTGCCGTAATCTAGCTATTTGTGCATGAGGACAGTAAGCCCTTGTGGCGTGTGTGGAATCAGTCACATGACCAGACAAAACCACATATATATTTGGATCATTTGTGTACAGTGTACTAAGACGTAATTGGTGTTGTGCTCTTACAATTCGACTGTCATTAAATTACCCTTTCTTTCCCATGGCTTAATGAGGTGTCTGTATTTATAATAGGTGTAATAGTAAACAATTAGAATATCATTACATTTGAATTTCTTTCCCAGCGTGACCGAAAACAGAAGCCCATGCACTAGGTCGCCATACTAAGCAGTACTAGGCAGTGTTATGTAGTATAAAGCCATACTAGGTATGGGTGTTTAAAGGTATGTGTGGTGTGCATATAAGTCTTACCACAGGCATCCAAATATAAGAAAAGGGATTCACGTAATTAATGATTTAATTTATTGTCAAGCCAGAAATATATAATATGGATATCTACATATTTGTTAGTGCCATGCTACGCTTAGCACTGCACAAGTTAATACCAACAACATCAAGTTAACAGTGCTGTGTTGTTGTTGTCGAAAGACAGACATCAGACAAGATTTGCAATCCGTTACTGTTGTCACAGCAACACCTCATGGTGTTTTTAAAAGAAATTTTCTTCATAAAATCAAAATTTAGGTACATTGTTTGCCATTCTAGGGCAACTCGCTTGTGATTTTACATTATTTTTATAACACCACATGCAGTAAATTAATTAATTAATTAGTTAATTAATTAATACCATGGCAATGGCATGTGGAAAAACATAGATCACTTTTCTCATACTGATACAGTTTTAGCACATGTTTACTTGTTGATAACATTATTGTTTGTTTATGTTAATGATGTCATTGTTTACAGGTTGATGTAATAGGGGTGCATGTACAGGACATCATTCACCCGCAAGACTGCTCAGAAGTGTCAGCCATTTTTCAGACGCAGGGAAATGATGTAGACCAAGGTAAGATGTGTGTTCATCTGTCTGTCCATGCATACTGACATATGTTAAATGACAGAAACTTAACACTTGAAACTGAAAAACCTCTTCTCTTCCTCCTTCTCTTCCTCTTCCTCCTTCTCTTCCTTCTCCTCCTCCTCCCCCTCCTCCTCTTCCTCCTCCTCCTCTTCCTCCTCCTCCTCCTCCTCCTCCTCCTCCTCCTCCTCCTCCTCCTCCTCCTCCTCCTCCTCCTCCTCCTCCCCCTCCTCCTCCTCCTCCTCCTCCTCCCCCTCCTCCTCCTCCTCCTCCCCCTCCTCCTCCTCCTCCTCCCCTCACAGTGTTTGACCCTAGTAACCCACTGAGACGAAAATTTATTCTTCGTATGAGATGTGCCTTCACTCCCAGTGTGCGGTCTATTACCCGATGCTCAAACTTCAAGGTATGCAGTGTAATTAACACAAGAGCTAGCTATCGAAGTTTGCTATTTTAAGTATTGGATATACCACCTAAACAAGGAATATATCGTGTTTATACTCTGAGTATAGGTAGTATATCCAATTTATACCACATTGAGACAGTAAACTATCACTTGGTTTTGTGTAAACTATTCTGGTACAACATGTAAACTATTCTGGTACAACACGCAAGTTTTGTGCAAACTGTTATTTACAATTTTTACATAATAGGAGCTTGTACTCCGTGGTTCATCCAATGAAATACTTAGAAAGTGATGTAACGTGGTATAAATAAGTATTGGATGTACCACCTATACAAGAAGTATGAATAGATATCCACTATCAGAGTATAGGCCACATTGAGACGGTAAACTAAAACTCAGTTTGGTGTAAACTATGCTGTACATCATGCAAAGCTTGTGTAAACTATTACCATACCGTTTCTACATGAAAGCAGTATTATGACCCTCTACTGAATGTTTTCTAGTGATATGCTTAGAACATGGTATATAAAGAACAGCTTTAGTTAAAATACTAAACACTTTAGGTATTTCGGAAAGAAATGTATGCTAAACTGCTGCATCTGTAAATTTGCCAACCTGTGTGAATCTAACAGCAACGTGTCAGTATTTCCGGTGGTCAATATATCGATATAAGGCACAAGGTATATCAATACCATATTGAGGCGATCGATACTGTGAAATATTGTCCCAATGCTAAAATTTCAGTCCCAAACTATATGTATAGTCTGTGGCAAAATAAGTCCCCTGCCATTTTATCCATATGTGGTGGTACAGCGTACTTTTCGCCTGTAGTGGACACAAGCGAAATATTTTGACAAAGACGTTGATCATGTGACCTCAGTTGGAAATAAAGGCGACTACGTGTATAGCGTCCAGTACCTGTGCAGTATATGCACACATATACTCCACTTCACCCTTGTTTCTGTGGTAACAGGTGGGTATTATTTTCCATATACTGACAGGAAGTTGTAGATTCTGTTTCATACACAACAGGAAGTTTGTAAAATGATGTTTCCTATAAGCTACCTTGTTTACAGCATGAACTACTTCACATGTTTTCTAATAACATACCTTGTTTACGGTGAAAACTACCATGTGTGTTTACTAATAACAACAAGGACCAGTCAGAGTGGAGAATATACCACAGTAGACAGGGATTTATGGTCCATAAACAACCCTCGCCCTCGGACTCAGGTTGTTTATGGACCATAAATCCCTGTCTACTGTGGTTTATCTAGGGGAATGTGAGGGCTGGTGGTTTTGTCTAGTGGTCGTAGCTCAGTGGTCAGACCGCTGGCAGCTCAAGGCAGGAGCCCTGGGTTTGATTCACAGTGGCTGCCAGCTTTTAACTTTCCCCTATTTTGCCCGTTACCATGGTGAATGTGAAGCTCTGAAGCTCACATCACCTTCAAATATGTTTTAGTTTCAACTGAGTCTAGAGGTTCAAAACAACTTTGGTGCCAGCAAGAGTGCATAAGAACGGGTGGCTAGAGGAAGAGCATGTAACTACGTAAAATTCCAAACCGGTCAGAATTATTGAACCGTACTAAAAATAGTAACACATACTTGCACAGCTGCACGTAGACATAAGCCATTGTTGCTAAGCACGTGCCGAGTGTTCTATTTTTAGTACGGTTCAATAATTCCGACCAGTTTGGAATTTTACGTAGTTACACACTCTTCCTCTACCCGCCCGTTCTTATGTGTTCTTGTGCCAGCCACATATCTACTTGAAAATGAGTTTTTCATCATAATGATGAAAAACTCATTTTCAGTAGATGATAAAAAGCAAGTAGTGAACTTTGGCGTGCTATATTAAGAGTAGTACTGGTATGCTATATTAAGAGCCACATTAAGCCTCTGGTATGTCAGTGCATTGTAGGCTACAAGTTTCTCACGGTCATTGTTCCAAGTGGTTTGTTGCTGAAAGGAAGTGGATAGGCTTTATCAATCACTTCATACTGTTTCACATGATGTAATGATCAGGCCAGAATAAAATAGATTAATTTTAGAGTAATTAGTAATTAGTACAGCAGACATACTAGGAATTCACGTTGTACATTTTATCACCCATACAAACTTAATAACTGTTAACTAATACTATCATAGTCACGCATTATTAAGCACAGGATATCTGCTATTAAGCGTTAGTCTGTGTGCGGTCAGAGGGTAATTCTAATAGGTGCTCACTTACTTCCCGTGGAGATAGATGCGTATGCGCTTAACAACGTATGTGCTTAACAACATACGTGCTTAACAACGTATGTGCTTAACAACGTATGTGCTTAACAACGTATGTGCTTAACAACGTATGTGCTTAACAACACATGAGTACAGTATTTGTATAAAGTGATGTCACACTCAATTTGTGTAGCTCTTTGAATGTCATACTCAAATTTTGTGGTCTCGTTCCCAAGCTCAAGCACCCCCAGCTTTCGTTGCTTACAATACTTCAAGTGATAAAAACTGGGAGCGTGAGAATCTGGAAGTGCAGCGGGCTACAGTTGTTGCATGTTGTACAGCTTGTCTATGTAGCCTCATTCCCAGGCTCTCTCCACACGCTGCAGTAACGGAACTAAAGCAGGGCAGGGGGCCTGGGAATGAGACTACAGCTCGTTAGTCTCATACTCAGTGATAAATGTCGTATAAAATTGTTCTTATATGATACATAATATTAGGGGAACGCATTAGAAGTATATTTAAGAGCATAGAAAAGTCGGATAAACTTTGATCATAGTATCCTCAGGCCTAGTCATGGTTTCTTTTTCCATGATGTCATATGATGTCATATGATGTCGTGTGATGTCGTGTGATGTCGCACTGATGTCATATGATGTCATATGATGTCGTGGATGTCATATGATGTCGTGTGATGTTGTGTGATGTCACACTGATGTCATATGTTGTGGGTGTCGTGTGATGTGTGATATCATATGATGTCATATGATGTGTGTTGTGTGATGTGTGATGTCATATGATGTCATGTGTGATGTCATGATGTGTGATGTCGTGTGATGTCATATGATGTCATTGATGTCGTGTGATGTCTATGATGTCATGTGATGTGTGATGTCATATGATGTCATATGATGTGATGTATGATGTGTGATGTCATATGATGTCATGTAAGGTCCCATGTTTCAGCTGTTCACTCCAATGTCGGCCAGATTAGGGAGATTTAATTTAACAACAAAACATTTGGGAGCAAGAGTCAAGGAAAAAACCATAACTACATTTATGGCTTTGTTGAATGGTGGGTTGACCTTATAAGATGTGTTTGGTCTTGCATCTTGCCATGACTGGAAACATCAATGTTATGAGGTGAAATAAAGGACGCCAGCAATCACTGGGAATTGAACCTAGTATGGATAGACAAGAGCGCAGAAGAACGGGCGGCTTGAGTACAAGTGTGTAACTCCAATAGAAGCCCGTACCACACCCAATCACTGTAGCAACAATGGCTTATGTCTACCCAGGATGCGCACACTGCTACTATTTTTAGTACTGGTGGTAAAATCCGCCCGGTTTCAAATTTTACAGAGTTACACGCTCTTGCTCTAGCCTCTCAATAATTGTTACATGCTCTTGGTATAGAGGAATGTGAGGGCTGGTGGTTGTCCAGCGGTCATATAGCTCAGAATTGGAGCACAGGCAGCTCAAGCCAGGAGTCCTGGGTTTGACTCCCAGTGACTGCCAGCTTTTCACTTTCCTCTGTTTTACTACCTACCGTCAAAATATTGTGAATTCTGAACTGCCTTGTCAGCACCAGTAAACGCGGTAACCCAGTACGTTCATTCATAGATACTGTATTTCTTCGATCAGATGCCGCGGCTACTATTTATTTCGCTGTTTGTTTTGTGTGGCTACTATTCGAGGACGGCGTTTACTTCTTTGAGCCCACAGACATCAACGACGGCTTGATAAGGTACGTACGAGTGAGACAGTGACGATTGCTAGAAGCTATCAGTAGTATGTGCAGCCTCTCAGTCCTGCTGTCAGCCGTGGAAACGACTCGTACAACATGAATAGCCCTAGCGCTAGCACGGTGACCGTCGTCAGAAAGTATTCGCAACGTGTGTGCGTGCCGTGTATACTAGCCGCGGCTACTATTCGAGGGCGGCATCTATTCAAAGAAATATGGTATTTCTTAAAAAGTTGAACTCGGAGGATTTAAAATCAAACGTTTCTTGTTTTTGTCTGAAAAATGCACAACATGAATATTTTTTTTCATTTTCAAATCTTTTTAGCCGGTGTACTGCTCAGCTTCTTTGAAGTTTGCCAAAAGTGGTCCAAAGAGAGGTCAGTTTCTGGGGATTGTGGCGCTCTGCAAGCTAGCCAGCATTCCAAAGATTAAAGAGATGTGTGTCGGGACGTCGTTCAAGACAAAGCACTCACTGGACTTGAGTTATCAGAACATTGACACAAGGTGAGCAGATCATGCTGTAGTTGTTGTCATGGTAACCATAACTACTAGGTATTCAATTCTTTTTCATGTTCTCCACCCCTCCCTCTCACTTTCACTCCCTTCCCCCTTTCCTCCCTCCCTCTCCCTCCCTCCCTCTCTCCCTCCCACCCTCTCTCACTCTCTCCTTACCTCCTTCCCTCCTTCACTCCTCCCTCCCTCCTTCCTTCCCTCTCTCCCTCTCTCCTTACTTCCCTCCCTCCTTCACTCCTCCCTCCCTCCCTCCCTCCCTCCCTCCCTCCTCCCTCCCTCCCTCCCTCCCTCCCTCCCTCCCTCCCTCCCTCCCTCCCTCCCTCCCTCCCTCCCTCCCCAGAATACGCTGGATTCTGGGCTACGATCCCTCAGAAATGATGGGACTGAAGGCCTACCAGTATTTCCATCCAGAAGATCTTAGTGCTACCACCTGTTGCCACATGAACTGTGAGTCAACCAATCAGATTTTGTCGTCATGAATTAACCTTTGAACCCTGAGATTTAGAGTAGAAATGTATTATTCCCTAGTACACAGTCTAAAAGGTGGTTTCCATGATCAAAAACAAATAAAAACAATTGTTTCCCAAAGATTGATATGGTGTGTGACTAAAATGAAATTTATCAATTCTGCAAAAAAGTTAAGTGAGTTTCGAGATTAGGGATGTTTTTACTCCTTATTATTGGGTACATAAAGTTTTCAGTTGATTTACCGAGCACTTTAGCGGGAGGCTACTAATGTTGGGGTGTCTGTTCTCATTTGGTCGGGTGTGGCTTATGTAATTATGCACTAACAGGTTCTCTCCCACTTTGCTGTAGTTCAAGTGATGGGAAGTGTGGGGAGGAGAGGAGGAGGGGGGAAGGGGAGGGAGAAGGAGGAAATGGGAGGGGAGAGAGGGAATGAGGAGAGGGAGGGAACGGGAAATGGGGAGAGGGAGGGAAGGGGAATAGGGGAGAGGGAGGGAGGGAGGGAGTGGAAAGGGAAGGGGGAAGGGGAGGGAGAAGGAGGAAAAGGGGGAAGCTTGGAACGAGGCTATTACCTCAGTACCCCAAGGTGACATATCTACTTGACCTTTTGCAAGTCACTGTTCTTAAAATTCTCTTGTCTTAAGTTTCATATCCTGTTGTATGTACTCCCACTCGGCCTAGTATGCTTTGATTGATTAGTAGTTGCTTTAAACTACCACAAAACAATAAAACAGTCAGTCTTTATCTACAAATTGTATTTTTATTAGGTCGTTGCTACCACACTTGTGTCTCATCTAGAACTAAATGCATTCCATGGTATGAGGCAAATTAATAAAAAACAGCAACAGATGAGAATTGAACTCAGGGCCCTCAGGCTTAAGCCGCTAGTGATCTGGCCACCGAGCTGTGATCGCCAGGCAACCTTTTCTCCTGTGTTGCTGTTTAAACTTGTGATGTCATCTGAGTAATAAGTGCCGACACCAATGTGTAAATGGATCAGGGAAGGGTATAACTAGTGTTACCTAGGCAACATCATTGTAGTAGAGCAAATGTAAAATATTATATAACCTGTTGCCTAGGCAACACCACTGTGGGAGATAAATATGAACAACATTCTTACATGCATGCTGTGGGGTCTGGGCATAAGATTATTTCTCCGTAGCCTCTATCAACGTTTCTCTGTGATTTCATTGGTCGCTCCACACTTCTGGAGCTAACCACGTACCAGACTCTTCTTGCTTGAGCTGGGTGGGGTATATAGGCACGAGAACTAATAACACGTGTCTTTATGAGTGAACCCTACTGTGTGAGAAACATCGTGCTTGCTGACACAGTGATTCACCGGCGTGCCAAGTGTGTCACTCCAACAAGGAAGTACGTCTACCACAATAATACTACGTATTCATACACAACGTCAGAATGTGTTGCCATGACGTCTTTGTACACAGAAGTAAAATTCAGGGGCACAGATAGTATTAAAGGACGTACCCAATTACAAGAATACCTTCATCTGTTTGGAGTGAAGGTTGTGCACAATGCGTGTGTGTGCACGCATACTGTTTGAATTCAGGGGCCCTGGTGAGGTAGGACACCGTCACATGATAGTGACGATCAGTATTCTCTACATGACAATTCAAGAAAGAATGATTTGAAGCCTGTCTGTTCAACCACTGCAGTTCCACAAAGCAAGGAACTTAGTTATGACAACACACATGCATGCAGTGGGAGCTAGACCCCCCTCTGTCTAACTAGGTAGACATTGACATTATTTTCATGATAAAATGGACCAGGCCTTCCCCTTCATTCTTAACATATCCTGTAAGCTATCAAAAACTGGGAGGTGGGAAGGCCTGGGAACAGGGCTACACCAGACACCCACATCCTCCTGGGTCTAAAATTTCCTTTGGCCACTTTTGAAGCAGATGAGAATGGACGTCCCCTTACAACCCCCTAGCTTCTTTGTCAAACCTCTTAAGATAAAGTGGCCACTTTAAATCCCCTTTGAGCCTGATAAAATGGACCAGGCCTTCCCCTTCATTCTTAACATATCCTGTAAGCTATCAAAAACTGGGAGGTGGGAAGGCCTGGGAACAGGGCTACACCAGACACCCACATCCTCCTGGGTCTAAAATTTCACTTTTGAAGCAGATGAGAATGGACGCCCTTACAACCCTTACAATGCCCTAGCTTCTTTGTCAAACCTCTTAAGATAAAGTGGCCACTTTAAATTCCCTTTGAACCTGGCTAGTTGCATGGGATAACGTGAGTAGAGTAGTGTGTGGTCGCAGTGAGAAACTCCCTTACAGCCAACAGGTTGAGTAGTACAACCGCTACTTCCTCAAATTGGTGGGGACTTAGTGTTTCCATAGAAACAGCTAGCTAGAGCCAATATTGCGTGGGAGTAGTGTGAGAAATTAGCAAAACGTGAACCACTGTGCATATGAATATAATTATGTGGCTAAGCTTCTCTGGGTTCACATGAGGTTCAAGGTCAGTAAAGCTGTATGCCCTTGGTGATAGCTAGCTAGCTGCTCAGCTTAAGGTTGTAAGAAGACTATTTGTTTCAAGGAGGACAAACTTTTGGTACTGCTCAATTAAGGGTTGGAAGAGGGTGCCAGGGAGACTAAATAGAGTTTGTTTCTCATGAGAGTCCAATTTCTGGTGATTCTCAAGAGTTGGAAGAAGAAGAGAGACTAAAATAAAATGAAGTTCTGCCCATGCAGTACGTGGTAGACAAACCTCTAGCTGTAACCCAAAGCTGGAATAATATGAAGTCGGTAGCTCATGGAGGGTCTAGGAGCTAATTAGTCAGGACAGGGATGATGGCTTATGTCAGCTGTCTTTCCCACACTACTTAACTCAAAGGTGATCACTCTTTTCACACAACGCCCTGAGGCATTTTGTCTACATTCTCACAATATCTCAGTGTCTCCAGTCTAGTCCCTTTGTCTAGTCTGTTTCATAAGTGGCCACTTAACCCCCACATCCTCTGAGAATTAAGCTTCAGAAACAGGAAGTAGTAGTTACATTCAGCACTTGGCCAATGAAGACACATTTCTTGAGTCCCAAAAATGTCGGGCAAATTTACAGAGGATTCAATTTTGTCTCGTTCCCAAGCCTTCATTACCGTTTAGTCTTGGATCACTTACAGCAAGAAGAGAAGTTTGGGGAGGGGGGAGATATTGTCACGGGAATAATGTCAATGTTTAGAGCTAGTTATGGTAGACAGAACAACGAATTTCATTGCATTATCCTGGATGAGTGGTACGTTTTCAGACTCACAAACATTCAGTGCTTGAAGAAATGACCTCAAGACCGTTTGCCCCCCTCCCCACCCTCGGTGTACCCAAGTAGACATTGACGTCATTCACGTGACGAGACTATCGAAGGCCCCCTTCCTATGTATTGTTTTAGTGATCCAAAACTGGACAGTGATGAAAGCTTGGTAACGATCGAGACCATGCAAATACAGATAGGAAGGTCTGGGAGGTTCAGTTACACGCTGATAAGGTCAGGTAGATGGAGGATAGCCATGCACACAGGGGTAATACCCGACCAAAGATGTTCTTCTAAGGGCGGGTATTTGAAGCACTTGCAAGACAGCATCAGTGCTGTTTATTTTTCAAATGCTAGGCATAATTAAACAAAGCGAAAGCTTAAATGTCTATCCTCTATGAATTGTCTGTTTGAGTGAATCAGCTGTTTTGCCGACTGGCAGACAGACAGACACAACCAATGCTTGTGCATGAATGCAGGTAGTCTCATACCCAGCCACAAAGGAAGCCTAGCCATCTGTCCTAGGTATGGAAATTGAATAACGTATAGCGCTAAATTTTCAAGTATCTAAATTTTCATGAATAGCGATTTTTCGAAGATTTCATCGAAATAATTTCGCGAATTTGCTGCGCAAGCACGCCACACACCTAATATACTATGAGTGTGGCAGTTTAACGAGCACTGTCACATTTGCTTGAGCTCGCAGCTGTCAGCAAAGCAATGCCTACTTTGAAGGTATCTCTTTGGAGAGTGTTCCTTGCGGATTCAACAGCTTAGATCAGGAATGTTGTCTATCGATGCTCTTGCAGTCCAAGCATGTAAACTGTGTGTCACGTGTCAAAAAACACCATTTGGTTGTACACATGTGCAGTGCAGTTGTAGTGTGTGTGTGTGTGTGTGTGTGTGTGTGTGTGTGTGTGTGCGTGTGTGTGTGTGTGTGTACATGCATGTGTGTGTGTGTGTACATGTGCGTGTGTGTACATATCCGTGTGTGTACATGTGTGTGTGTGTACATGTGTGTGTGTGTGTGTGTGTGTGTGTGTGTGTGTGTGCGTGTGTGTACATGCATGTGTCTGTTGTCACAATTAAGCCACAACAATTGGTGTAATATTAATCGTCCCTATGACCAGCGTATGATTTAACCATGACAACACTTTGACAGCGATGACATTATAAATTGCCAGCATCTTTGCAGATTAGTGGATTATGTTTGGCCACAGAAACCAGCAGACGTATCTTGTGGTTGAAGTTAAAGGTCACTGCCCTGTTACTATGGTTTCCTATAGTCAAAACTCTGGGGTTGAGTGGGTTCGACTACCACAAATAAGATGGTGGGTGGGAATGGCGAGGGTGTCGGGCAAACACTTTCACTCCTCCAACGAGATTCTAGATCTTCCACGACCAAACAAGGGCGTATTTATCAAACAATGGTGATACCAGGTGACCGGAATCACATGGGTTTGGTTGCTACTGGAGACTGAAGATGTTTACTGTCTGGCTGAGGGAAGAGGGGGGGTTGTTGGTATAATGCCACATGACTTCTGTGGGAGAGTTTGTTTTGATTTTAGAAAAGGTCACAAGATATAATTCAGCTGTTCTGTCGGAGAATATTTATACTTCCTCCCCAGTTCATATGTTCTCCCATCCATCTCCTTACTTTCCTCCCTCCTAACTTCTTTCCTCCTCTCGCTCTCTCCTTCCCTTCCTCTCCCTCTCCAATCCTCCCTCCCAGTGCTATCCCGTGGTCGGTCATTCAGCCCTTGCTACCGCTTCATGTCCCGATGGGGTGACTGGGTCTGGGTCCGCTCCAAGAGCTACATGCTCTACAACTCAATCAGCCACCTGCCTGAAGGCATTGCCATCTACACATGGATTGTCAGGTTAGCCAATTTAATGTCACGTGATGTCACATGCATGTCACATGATGTCACATGATGTCACATGATGTCACATGATATCACATGATAGAAAGCCTGATAGAACCATGGTAGAGTTAGTCTCGTGCCCAGACCCCACCCGTGAGGAGAGGGTCTGGTGACATTCGGCTGATTCCTCGGGCTTCATTAAAAATCCATAGCTTGCTGTATGCATAGTTGAGAACTGATAACTAATTTACATGCGCCAAAAAAGTGCTGTATCATCATGCTGAAGTAGCCAAGGATTTCTGGTGTTGTTGTGTTTTCTGCAATGTGATTGGCGGAGGGAAATTTCTCTCCAGAAAATAATCAACGTTAATGAAGCCCAAGGGATCGGCCAAACGTCACCAAACCCTCTCCTCATGGGTGGGGTCTGGGGACGAGACTGTGGTAGGGTATGGTTGAGTTTTGATAGTGTCAAAGTGTATGATAGAGTATACCGTAGATCGAGAAATCTTCACGTTAAAAATAATTTGCGCAAAAAATTTTTGTGGTGTTAAATTTTTGCAGTTTGGTTCAATTCGCGAAATGATGGTTGTAATAGGGACGAGCGCCTGGAGCACTCCTAGCATTTAGTCTACTACGAGGTATTGGGAGAGCCAGGTATCGCTAGCTGTAGTCGTCATTGGACATTTACCTCGGGGGGGGGGCCTTGTGCACGCTTATTCATTGATTATTGCCAGTAAGTTTTTTTTCACGCGTTAAATTTTTTGTGGTTGCTCTCAACCGCAAAATTATTTTAACAGCGAAATTTTTTGATCTATGGTAGTAGAGTGCAAATGAAACAGCCAGGTAGAACCAACAGTGTAAGGTCGGGATGAGATAAGCTGCCTAACGGACATTCTTGGAAATGTTTGTGAATCCAAAACATATCACCATAACATTCCCTTCTTGGAATCTATGGTGACTGAGGTAACCCTGTGACACGTCATCATGTCTTGTGGTGTGAGGGTAGGAAGGTTTGAATACCCAATTTGGTCTCCTTGGTGTCCAACCAAATTAGGTCATGGGCTTATAGACATCTTTCTGAGCATTCCCAAGCTTACAGGTTTCCGTATGTGGTATTACACACACGCACACACACACACACATGCATGTACACACACACACACACACACACACACACACACACACACACACACACACACACACACACACACACGTGCACATGCGTGCACGCACACACACACACACACACACGTGCACATGCGTGCACGCACACACACACACATGCACACACACACACACTCACACACACACACACACATGTGCACATGCGTGCACGCACACACACATACATGCACACACACACACACTCACACACACACACAGGGTGGACGAAGAAGACGAAAGAATGCTCGCCATCAAAGAAGGCAAATCTGGCGAAGACCTCGTCAGAAAGTACGAACCTTACGAATCATCCATCAAGATAGCCGAAGCCGGTACAGTTGACCTCACCTCTCTCGTTGACCCTACCACACCAGGGAAAAGACGCAAGCAGTCAAGTGAGAGTGATGACTCTACCCCTAGCAACTCACCACCATCACACATACAGCCTGAGCAGGCTGCAACCAACATGGTACTTCCTCCCGTCCAACCTGTCCAACCAGTTCGACAGGTTTCGCTCTCTCCAGAAAGACATCTTCCTCCTGTTCCCGTTTCTCAACCTGGACTTGCATCTTCTATACAGCCCCTCACTATCCCGGTTTCCATAACAACGGCAATACCGGTGCAGCCTCCCATGGTCACAAGCCCTCCACTTAGTGTGTCACCTCCAGACTCTACCATGGGGGACTTCCCCCCGAATGTGGTAGGTGTGTGTGTGTGTGTGTGTGTGTGTGTGTGTGTGTGTATACGTGTGTGTGTGTGTGTGTGTGTGTGTGTGTGTGTGCATAACATGAGGAAGTTAAGCCATATTAAAGTATTGAAAGGTCAAGGGTCATTTTATTACTACAAAATGGAGGGAAACCTGAGCCTGGTTGTATGTTTCAAGGCCAGCTTGTTGGAGTTTTGTATAATACAATTAGCAGAGGTTATGTCTTGTGCTCTAATTTATTGGGTATGTTTATAGTGCGTTGTTGGCAAACTTTGCACGTATAATTGCAATTATGTGATCACATGATAAGAAGCGGTCTCAGGGCGCAATTTAGCCATGTAAGCTTGACCATGTGTCCTGTACACAAGACGTAATTGACCTCACCCAAATTTTATATAATAATTATAAGCGTGACACCTTTCGCTTCTTCCCTCCTCCCTCCCTCCCTCCCTCCCTCCCTCCCTCCCTCCCTCCCTCCCTTCCCTTCCCTTCCCTTCCCTTCCCTTCCCTTCCCTCCCTCCCTCCCTCCCTCCCTTCCTCCCTTCCTCCCTCCCTCCCTCTCCTCACAGAATCCTTTTGTCACCCAAGGGAGCCCAAATCACGGTTCTCCCAATTGCCCCTCGGTGATCCGTGGACCAGAAGTGACAGATCTCATCGACAGCCATTCCGCACAGCAGTCATTCATCCCCAGCCCTCCATACACACCCTACCACAGTCCCACAAAACATGTCTCCTTCGATCATACCACAGGTAGCCTCTACGTAAACACCTACCCTACACCCTACTCCAGCGGACAACCAAGCCCGGTTGAAAGATTCCAGCGATCACTCAGTCCTTCTGAGACAAGTGGAGATGGGCAGTATGGTAGCCCCCCACCTCACTTGTCTCCCCCGTACTCTAACGTAACAGTTGGAAGTCCATACCAGGAAGAAGAAATCTGCATAGTGAGCGAAGCGACCCAGTTTACCACACCTTGTCCTTGTGACATCAAAACACCAACTTTGCAAGTGGTCAGGCCTCCAGCAGACCCAAACGCTGCAGGATACCAGAAGGCAAAGATTGAATTTCCTTCAGCACCTGCAATTGGACAGCCTTCGTTGCCAGTCAGACAGACGGTGATTGAGAGTACATATGTCAACAAGGCAAGGATGAGGTATAGCACGGTAGCCAGTGGTGTCCCCACGGGTCACATGAGCCAGACCAGAAATGACAGGGAAGCGACCGAGAGCATTTCACAGTGGTCGCAGTGGTTAAAGGGGGGTGCACCCGCCCCTGTGTGCTGATATAATAAACTCTGAAATCAGTCTTCACATGCACCGATCAACGTAGTTACACTAAGTTACATTTCTTTGATATTTCAAACGCGATACTTCCCATTACTTTAAATCTCCAAAATGTTATCAATAATCATGTGTGTTAATTATAGTGTCATGCAGGGACAGTTCACAACCCACTTTTGAAACAACAATCATTTCTTAACTTTTTCAAAACAATTTTTGTAAATAAGTGCAGGTAGCTGTAACTTTGAAATGTGACAATATATCAAATCATTATGGTAGCTAACAACTGTTTGTATTATACATGTTTTGCTGTGCAATAACATTTTTCAGTGTATGTGTCTGTCAACGTGCTCTACTGCCCTTTGCACAAGCTATAGGGGCAATTAAGGTGGGAATTGATTTACCAATTGAAAAAACATCAATTGCCCCAATGCAGAACCTACCATCAAATCCTCTCAATAATAATGTTAATATATTATATTATTAATATAATTCCCCACTACCCCCCTATTGGGCAGTTGATGGTGATTGACAGTGCATGCCCCAATAGTCGGGAATTTGACTACCTCAGACTGCATATATAGTTTAACAAATTCCCAGTAATCCCCTTCCTTTTTCGAGGTGGTTGGATTACAGGGTCTGCCCCAGTATAGGGGCAATTGATGTTTAATTAGTCAAATCCCCACCTTGCCCTACTATAGCCCGATTTGGGGGGTGGGGCATAACGTTGATAGGTGCAGGGAGATTACTGGAGATTTGACACATGCAGTGTAACTATTATATGCAGTATACGGAGAACATTGAGACCTCTTCAGATGAAATCAAATTGGTGCACTAGACAGCCTCGTTTCTGGACCTCTTGGTTTTTGTCACTCAGAGTACAGAAAGCTGCATGAGCCAGGGATCCTGGGAACGAGGCTCTACTGTAGGCATTACTTGTTAGACAGCAAAATAGGCAAACGTCCCCTGCTTAATTATGTGGGGGGTGGGGGGGGGGGGGGGGGGGGGGGCAGTGAAGTGAATGCCTGACAGGATATGTGGATTGATTGGATCGAGGTAGGTGGAATCACAAAGGGAGAGCGGCCAGTGTTTACATGTTGACTGGGAGGCTGGGGTGGATCAGGAGAGGTTGGGGGTGACAAGAGAGCATCGTTGCTGTTGTTCAGAGGTGTCTCGGATGCTTGTTGCTCTCCCAAAGGTTGGAGTGGAATAGCCCATTGTGGGCAAAGTAGGTTTTAATTTACTTTACAGGAAGTAAGCTTATTTACAAACACTATATTTACCTGTACGTGGTAGATATATAGAATTGGGGCCTAGATGTCATTATCAAGTAGATTCATGGGGAATGCGGGGCTAGCTTAGGTGGAAAAAGCTCCTGCTTGTATTGCTGATAAACCTCGTTCCCAGGCCACACGGTAGCCCCGGAACGAGGCGACTAGCAGCTGCATATTCTAATAGAAGCACACAGGTGCATGGGGATGTTTCTACTCCGTAGCTCCTACCGGTTGCTGGTAGCGGTGTGTTTTCTTCTGGGCGTGAACGTCTTCACTATCTACGTTCTCAATCAGACGGGGGGACTTTCACCCGGTAAGATGACTGCGCATGCGCCAAATATGTGTATACAAACACCCCCTGCAGAAGAACGGATAATTTCCAGTATCGTTGAGTCAAATCCACTAGCATTTATATTAGCCTTTGCTTTCTCCAGCATTTAATGGGTTCTAATAGGGGAAAGGTCTGGGAGATCTCTCAGGCAAATACAAGGGATAGTCACTTATGTGCCACCTGTTGAAGCGTTTGCAACTGGGATCAAGGATTTTGATTGGCCAAAAGTGTGCTTGATCGCTTGATTTTCAAAGGGTCAAAGGTCAAATTGCAGCCGTATGTTCTTGATCCGTTGATTTTAGCAGTTTGGAGGTCACCTTGATCCTTTGATCGGCCCCCAAAAAGGGCTTTGATCGCTTGATTTTGCAAACACTTCTACATGGGACATATAAGTGACTACCCCTTGAAATAATAGCAAAATATGGGGATGGTAACCAACCAGATCTGTCTGAACGACAGATAATAATACAAATTGTATTAATGCTGCTTCACAAATGCTCTAGCTTCTGGGCCTTGGATGGACACTACAAGATCTTAGCCTCGTTCCCAGGCCTTCCCACCTCTCGTGCCCAGACTATTTTTCTGCACGCGGAGAATAGTCTGGGAACGAGACTAGTTGTTCAATGTGATTTGTTTGGGACCTGCCTCACCACAACAGAACAGTGCCAGCACTTGCGGAACAAAGTTCACCAGCAGTCAGACGCGATGTCAAAACTGCAGAGAAACCTCTCCCAGCTTCATTCACTGCTGCAAACTCAGTCTAAGGTAACCAGCCATAACACAAATGCTCCAAGTGCTGACCAAAAGCGAAGCAATCTCACGACCATATACATAATAACACCGACCTACGCAAGATGGACACAAAAAGCTGATTTAACAAGGCTTTGCCAAACACTGATGCACGTACCTAAACTCCATTGGATACTGGTGGAGGATTCTGAACAGAAGACACGACTTGTGACCCGATTTTTAGCCAGATGTAGAGTGAAGAGTACTCATTTGAACACGCGGACTGCAGAGCACTTGAGGTTAAGGCAGAATGAACCGGTATGGAGGAAAAACAGAGGGGTGGAACAGAGAAACTTTGCACTCGATTGGTTGAGAAATGCTGCAGCTGCTGGAATGTTGTCATGGCAACAGAGTGGAGGGGGTGTGGTCTTTTTTGGAGATGATGATAATACTTACGATATTGAGTTATTTGAAGAGGTAGGTGAGTGCTAGTGTACTTGTAGTAGCTGTGGATGCTGGTGTTTTATGCACACGCACACACACACACACACACACACACACACACACACACACACTGCAGATGAGAACTACCCGGAAGGTCTCAGTGTGGCCAGTAGGCATATGCGGAGGGCTGAAGTTTGAAGGTCCAACTTGCAAAAATGGAAAGGTCACAGGCTGGTACACTGCTTGGGGATTTGAACGACCTTTCCAAATTGACATGGCAGGTACATGTAGGTGTTTTTAATTCAGGGTGCATCTTTTAGTCTCATTCATGTTGTATTTCACTTTCCGCTATTTTCGCCTCCTAATGTTAAACTTGTTTTCATTTTCAAGTTGTTCAAGTGTCTGTTGCTGCTAGTCCAAATGTTGTTTTTGTTTCCTAAAATTGAAACCAAAACTTTAGTAAGACATGTTTCATTCTAGTTGTTAAAACTCAAACTATAATTAATACTGTCTTAGTCTGTTAATTAAAAACCAAACTCATGTCACCCAAAAAGGATAGTTAACTACAACTAAAAGTGCTTTTTTTTCTAGAGATTTGGTAATTAAAACTAAAACTAAACTAACAATTTCAATCTATAGTTTAATTAAACTGCAACTAAACTACTAGTCTGAACATTAAAACAACACTGCTTATTATAGCTTCGTTCCCAGGCCCCCACCCAGCTTTCTGTCACTTGCAGAAAGCCTGGGAATGAGGCCAGCTTATTAAAGTGGAGCTTTTGGACACTACAAGCTTGCTAAGCAACCGGCAGCATAGGAGTTACACATCACCTTCTTCTGACAGGTTTTGCTGTAAACTTACAGCTCCTACTGGCCCACCCTGATGCTCATATTGATCCTGATGCCCAGCGTGGTTACCTGGAGAGCTCTCTGCTCGATAAACTGGTCACTCTTGAAGAACTAGAACCAAAAGCTGAAGATTGTACCAAGGTATGTATGATGGTAATTTGTACACACTGATATATCATGTACAATTTGGTACTTTTGTATAAGAGACTAATTTTGTGGTATACTACACTCCTGTTTGTTACTAATAAATGGTATTATGTTAAATCATGGGCTGATGCATGCTTTTAGTTTAGTTCTAGTTAGTTTTGATTCTGAAAATGACTTGGTTTAGTTTAGTTTGAATTTCCACTTTTAACGGTTGTTTTATATAGTTACTTCAACTCCAACACTCTTACTGAAAGGTCTTTGGTTATAGAAAGAACTTTCTCTCCAGAAATTTAAGCTACTAGTGTGATTAATTAAAGTTCAGAGGCTATAATGAAACTGTCTTTGGTTATAGTAAACTTTCTGTTCAGTATAGTTATGATCTTTTAGTTATAGTCTCTAGTTCAGTTATCGTAGACTCTGGTTATAAGCGTATGAGTGTAAGTGGTAAGCAATATGCACCTAACAGAGGATATGCACTAAATAAGGGATGCAATGAAAGCCACACCCTACAAACGGGCATGAGTATCGAGTGTCCAGTAGATCATTAGAAATTCACAGTAAATCAGAAGACTCCATCCTCCTCTAAGAGACAGTGATTCACAGCCATTGTATACTCAAGTAGATATGCGGGGCTCTACGTGTCGTACGGGAGAAATTTTACTAGGCCTAGTACTATAAGTAATGAAAGCACATACAGTGCAAAACCCTCAGCGTTTGATGCGTGTGGCAATAACCCTGTCATTATGCTATTATGCTGACATGGGAAAGCATAGCTATGCCAGTATAACGTCCCAAGGTGTATAGCGCGGTGTGAGGATTACATAAATAAACATCCTCTACGTTATTTATAACTGGGTTAACTAGCTAGCTAGCTAGCTTAAAGCTAGAACCTGAGCAAATGTGCAAGCAGCAGGAATGCAATATGCTTAGGACGCGCGCGCGCGCGTGCATAAACATGTATGTATCACGTTAGTCTCGTGCCCAGCCGGATATAACCTACGGAAAATCCGTCTGGTAAGATAAGGCGCATTTCTTGGGCTTTTGCATACATCAGCAGGGTTTGAATGCGGCTGGCGCTGACCATATATGGAAGTTCTCGCCTCTAAATGGCTTCAATTATCACCAATTAGCATCCGCACAAGCGCTAGTGCGCTAGTGGGCCGCTGGAGTAATTGGACATGCTACAATTTGATTGGCACGTTCAAATAACTCCGTCGAAATTAGAAAAGCCCAGGAATCCAGCCTTACCTTACCAGACGGACTTTCCGTAGGTATATCCGGCTGGTCACGAGACTAGTATCACGTGTGCCAGCATAGTGCCAGGTCAGCAGATACACACCGATGAAAGCCAAGAAGCTTTCGAGGATAGTGGCTATTTTAGTAAGATCAGTGACAAGTCAGCTGTGTTATAGGAGCTATCGCTATCCCTACACACTAGTCTGTCTCTCTTGTCCATCGAGAGCTCGTCATCATCGTCAAGAAGCCAGGAAGGCAGTGGTGGTCAGAAAATCACGCCAGAACTTTTGAACGAAGCATTTTCAGCGAAAGCCACACAACTATAATCTTGAAAACCCCATAAACAACCCTATGACACCACACTTGAGACGTATAAATGAGGTATGTAGCTGCTAGCGTGGTAACAGACAGACACACACACACACACACACACACACACACACACAAAATGACTACTGTAACCCTACGGCGGATGCGCGCCGAGGGTTAATAAGCCACGAAGGATGTGCTTGTGACTTTGTGTTAGCTATAGAAGCGGGAAAAACCTGTGTAGCTCTTCTTTCTTTGACTTCAGGATGACCATCGAGTGTGCTGCGTGTTCTTGATACTTGCCGCCATTGTGTACTCTATTTAATGCACATGCACTTAATAATGATGCCATGTACCAGGAAGGAAGTGTGCGCCTAATAAATAATATGCACCTAATAGCAAGGTGCACCTAATAACCAGGGTTTACGGTAATAGTTTGATGAACTGAAAGTTCCAAAGCCATACTAAAAGGGTATTTAATTACAGTTAACCAAAACAACACAAGCTGACTAGCCTTGTTCCCAGGCCCCGCCCAGCTTTCCATCACTTGCAAGTGATGGAAAGCTGGGCAGGCCTGGGAACGTGGCTACTAGCCGACTCTGTCCACACTCTGGCTCATATACCTTACTCATCTCGCCACATCCTACACATTCAACTGTCTTATATCCAGGTTCTTGTGTGGCACACAAGAACTGAGGTACCCAAGATGAAGCATGAAGAACAGCTCATACAGAAGAGAAGACCATCCAACCCTCTCATAGAAGTGTGAAGGAAGAGGTGCATTTGCACACTGAATCACTTTCGATATGAAGTGTTTATTGGACTTACATGTAGTGCATAATATACATGCTGAATCACTTGCTGTTATACATGGTATACTGAGTAACATTTTTACCTCCTAGCCTGATTAACACAGAGGCTGATCTCCCAAGAGGAGGAGGGACAATTAAAGCATGGGGGAAAAAAGTCTTGAGGTTTGAGTTCTAACTATTGCTAGCTAGGTAAAGTATTTCTTAATTGCTTACAAGCTACTTCAAAAAGGTACACAAAAATTTAGTTTACGTATCTCTAGCTATTTCAACACAAAGGAGTAGTATTGCGGAGCCAGACTCACAATTTGTTTGAAAGTCAGGCTTCATGAGATTACCCAAGAGGGGGAGGGCTATAGCCGTAGGTGGAGTTTTGATCAAATTTATATACTGGGATATACTTTCTTTCCAAGAAGATGAATTTAGAAATATAATATACATAATTACTACTTATTAATTAGAACTGCATTGTGTTGTTGGATGGTTTCGTCTTCTCATTTGCCAGATTAGGCTTGAATGTATTGTGTGTGCACAGCAAGAAATGCATGAAGTAAGGTTGACATTTCCCTGTGAAAAATGATGTCATCATGCACTAAGGCTATATACATGCTATATACATTAGTACCAGCTTGCCTGCATTGGAATGTGCAGGTAAATTGGCTGTGAATTGAGATATCCAATTTTTTCATTCACACAATAATCAGGGTTCTATCTAGGATTTGGAATTTGGGGGAGGAGCGGTATGAAGTGTTGTCAAGGGGGATCTGGGGGCATGCCCCTCAAGAAAAATTTAGGGCCTCCGAGATGCAATCCAATAGGTAAAATCACACCTAGAACTATATACATGCTATATACATTAGTACCAGCTTGCCTGCATCGGAATGTGCAGGTAAATTGACTGTGAATTGAGATATCCAATTTTTTCATTCACACAATAATCAGGGTTCTATCTAGGATTTGGAATTTGGGGGAGGAGCTGTATGAAGTGTTGTCAAGGGGGATCTGGGGGCATGCCCCTCAAGAAAAATTTAGGTCCTCTAAGATGCAATCCAATAGGTAAAATTACGCCTAGAACTGTATGTTCATGTAGTCTTTAAAATTTTTGGGGGAAGCTCCCCCCCACCCCAAAACTCCCTCTGGATTGAACCCTGATAACGCATGATAATGAAATGCCTTGTAGACTGACGGGAATTTCATCTTCACAATTATTGCAGAGATTGGCAAATTTACATTGTAGCTGGGTTGTGTTTCATGCACTGATGTTTTCAATGGTACTTCATATGGACAAAATTGCTTTAGCAAAGTATTGTGCGATATTATCTGCTGATTTAAATAGTGCAGTGTTACAAGGGGGATGTTGAGTAATCTTCATCTTCCCCTCTACTGAATACCACCTTTCTAAGTGCCTTTGTGAGTGTTCAGTGAGATTGAACACTTCTGACTCCAGCAAACCAATCTTAGATGATTTAGGTTTACTTCAGAAGTATTTAGTCATACCATTCTGACCAAAATATCAAGGCTGTTAACGGTTTGCTTTTTATTAGCGGTTGCTAACGACCATTTTTTGGACTTGCCTACAACAGATTGGTGCCAGCATTTACCGAACAGGCTGTTGATCTCAAAACTGTAGAGAAGCGTACGTTTCTCACAACTTAATTCAGTGTTGCAGACTCAGTCCAGAATAGCCAGCCATAACATGCTGATGCTATTGAAATAGCATAATGTCTTAACATTGAAATAGCAAGATGTCACATGGTTTTGAGTGATATTTATTTGGAATTGATGAATGGTATAGTTTAGGCAAAGTTTGCAACATAATTATATTCATATGCACAGCTTCGTGGTTCACACTTTGCAAAGTCAATGCAAACAGCAGTACCGGTATATACAGTTTACAGCGAAATTGACCAATCAGTGAGCTTTTGCACTTTGCACACTTGTTCAATCATGCAGTGAGCTATTACACTTTTGCTATATAATTTACTTGGAAAATTGTGTGTATCTATTATATGTACAACAAGAAATCTTTCTGACATGAAAATTTTTATGTTGGTCCAAGCCAACACACATATATAACGGAAATATAAAATACTTAGAGAGAAAATTAGAACTGCACTGTGTTGTTAGATGGCATCATCTTCTCATTTGTCAGATCAGGTCCAGAAGTGTGTGTGTGCCATACATAAACCTGCAGGAGCAACAAGTATGATAGTAGACTGAGTAATATTTTCTGGTGTGAATAGTAGTACGTACACCCTACTTTTTTTGCTTTTGACATTGACATTAATAACTGATTGCACAGGCCACCCTTTCCACTCCCCCTGGATCAGCCCTGAATACACACTCACAGGTGCTTTGTTTCTGTGACTACATTGAAACCTCTTAATTGAGAGGGAATATTTAGTAACCTTCTGTGTTGATGACTGCTAGTAAACACAATAGACAGCAGAACCGGGCACTGGGGGTACTAGCCTTGTTCCCAGACGCTCAAAAAATCGAGCGCCTGAGAATGAGGCATGTGCGCCCACAAAGTTTTATGTGGGGGGTCATTGCCCCCACAAAATGTTACAGCAGCAGGCGGGCAATTGTGGTCGTCCGATCAGTGAAGAGGTGATGTACGTGGCCTAGTCAGCCCACACCGGCCAAGCAAGTGAACTCAAGATGAGCGAGTGTCTGTTTCTTTAGTCTAGATTCGGCTGTGACAATATTGGCAAGGTGAGCAAGGATGAAAGAAACGCAAGCCCCACTCAGCAACGAGGCTGATACCTTGACCCAATCGATGCCCCAAGCCTATGATTAGACATATGTACCTACCTCTGTTTCTGATCCCAAACACTCCACACTGTTCCGGGTAGCAAAATGTTCCAGGAAGTCTGACTCTAGGTGGCCAATTTTTGACACATGCCCATGGAGATTCTGTCCAAATGCAACATCTGGTTTTTCCAACAGCAATCTTAAGCTTATGGCAAATCCTGCCATATCAATAGGTATTGCTCTAGATTGGCAGAGTGAAAGGTACAAACTTAATATGCACCCTTGTATACTAAGTGACAGGCATGTGAGGTATGTATAATAGATATTGCTTGGTAGGTCAATAACCACCTGATTCCAAAGGTGCAGCCCAAAGCATTGGTCACTGGAATCCAGGCTATATGTAATAGATAACCACTCAACTCCGAGCGTGGAGCCTGAGGAGAAGGGTGGTTATTGTAGACCATAAATCCCAGACTAACATGCCAACCTAGTTGGTCCTTGTTGTTATTAGTAAACGTATACAAGACAGTTTACACTGTAAACAAAGTATGTTATTAGTAAACATAAGTTTACACTGTAAACAAGGTAGCTTATAGGAAACATCATTTTACAACTTCCTGTCAGTATATGGAAAATAATACCCACCTGTTACTATAGAAATAAGGGTGAAGTGGAGAATATAATTATGTGTTGTATATACTATCGCATAGCCTGGTAGCTAGCCATGGTATGTCACTCTAAGAAGAGATGATGTTGCTGTGACCAAAATTTTGTTAGCACCAATGAGCAGTTGAAATGATACTTCCATGAGTTTTTATTCCCTAGAGCACTGTAGCTTCTGGGAGACAATTACATATGTATATAAGTGGTATCATCTGTAAATGAATATTTGTAGTCCATGCTCAGGGGATTTTGCATTTGTGTGCCTTGTACAGCTGAAATAGCATCCTTTGGGTCATTTACTGTTAATAGCTCTATACTCAGTGTGAAGCAGTTTTAGTTTGACAATGTGCACATTCTGTAAAGAAAAAATAAAAGCTGATTCAGACTCTTAAAGTAAAAAAACAAACAACAACATGAATTAAATAACATGTATAGCCCACTATAAGAAGAGATCATGTTAAAACCAGATGCTAGCTACTGTGTTGCTTATAGTAACATCTGTTAAACTCCCAAGGCACAGATGTTTAGTGAATGCAAAATCCCCAGAGCACGGACTACAAATATTCATTTTACAGATGATACCACATATGTACTGGTCCCCCAGAATACTCTAGGGAATACAAGAATTCTTAACAAACTCATAAAAGTATCTCTGCATATTTTAACTGTTTATTGATGCAACTAAAATAACAAATTTTTAGTCACAACAACATCAGATTCTCTTCTTAAGTGGCCATGCATGGTTACAGTGAGTCACTCTTGTACCATTTTTAATCACAACATGAGCTCTTAGGAGCTATTTATTGTATGTAGAAGCAGTTGAACACTATCTTAATTCCATATAGTACGTATTAATAGCTTTATATAACTACACAATACCTTGGCCATGCAGTGTGCCAAGAGTCAACCCTGTGACCTCTGCAGATAGGTCCTTCATACTTCAAATCACCAACAAAAGCAACCTTGAAAACAGACACATTGTGTGTCTGTCGTATCTGGCACATGCAGAAAATAGAAGACCACAAATGAAGGATCAGAAATAGACAGCTTCTGGTATATGCATGATCCTCTCCATGCTTGGGCCATCCCGCTGCCGTTATATGTTTCTAGCTAACCTCCTGAAACAGTCTCAAGTCATACTTGTTGTCATCATCTGCAAAGTACACCACTCCACTGCTGTTGCCATGGTGACTTCTCAACCACTCAAGGCCTGCATTGCGCTGCACAACACCCCTGAGCTTAAACTTCATGGGTTTTCTTTTTCCATGAGTAGTTGGTGTTCCAGCAGGTGTTGTAGCATTCAAATGGACAGTTTTGACCCTACATCTCTCAAGCAGGTGGGTCACAGAGCTGGTCTTTGATTTCGAATCTTCTATCACTATCCAAACCACATTTGGAACTAGCATAAGTGTATGGCAAAGTGATGTTAGGTCGACTTGTTGTGTGTAACGAGCATATGTAGCTGTTACAACAAAAATGGTTCTGCTATCCTCATGACTGAATCTCTGCAGTCGCTGTTGCTGTGAACAGTTACATGTGTGACCTGATGGTGGGGAAGGATATGTCTTGTCAAGAGTGTCCATCTGCTATTACTCCAAGAAGAGGAATGTTGTTGTGACCAGAGGTTTGTTGTTTACGTTGCATGAATGAACAGTTGAAATGTATGGAGATGCTCTTAGGGTGTTTTTTGTATTCCCCAGAGCACTGTATAGCTCCCAGGGACCAGTATATCTATCGTCCAACTGAAACAGCATACTTTTAGTCACAACATTTCTGTTTTTACTGTGAGTTATTATCAGCTTCAAGAATTGCTAACCACTAGCTACATAATAAATCATTGCATATTAAACTAACTGACAGGTTTAGCTAGCAGATAAGCGTCTGTGCTGGCTGTGTGTTAGTAAATGAAGCTTGGTGGAACTGAGAGAGTGAGGATAATGGATAGCCTCTTTCCCAGACCTTCCCACCTCGATCGTCTCGATCGTTTGTAGTCCGTTTTTGTATACTGCAAGCTGTCAAAAACTGGAGTCGGGAAGGCTGAGATGAGGCTAATGATGAATGGTAACTATGTTTATGAATTCTCTTCAAGTATGTAATTGTCAAGTGGTGTATGTAGCTATGTAAAGCAAACAACTGTCAACAAAACACTATCACTGTAAAAACATTTGGATTACTTCAACCATATTGTGGTTGTCTCAGTTGCATGCCTGTTGTGTATGTGATACATTACAAACTTCAAGGAAGGCTACCAATCTCATTCTGAATCAGAGTGTAGTTGAGAAGCTTCTCCCTTTGTTAAATTAGTATCTCCTTTCAGAAGGCTTATAGCATTTCTGGTGAGGTTGGTGTTTCTTTGATCCTACACATCTGTCCCTGGAGGAGTGCCTGGTTGCATGGCTGTGGTCAGGAGTGTAACCAACCTAGTGTTGTTTTAGTTAACTAAAACCAAAACTAAAATGCATTTTAGTAAGGCATAAAATCTTTTAGTAATTAAAACTAAAACTAAAATTGATGCTGCCTTAGTCCGATAATTAAAAACTACAACTAAACTAATTTGAAATCATCCAAAAATGGTAGTTAACTAAAACTAAAAGTACCGATACTAACCCATTTTAGATTTGGTAATTAAAACTAAAACTAAACTAACAATTAGGATCTGTAGCCTAATTAAACTAAAACTAAACTACTAGTCCGAACATTAAACTAAAACAACACTATAACCAAGGCTTTCTGTAAGAAGATCCTAACTGAGGGAGAAGCTTCTCAATTACACTTCAGCTTTGATTCAAATAGGAAGCATCCCTTTGAAGTTTGTAATGTGTCACGCACACAACAGGCATGCAACTGAGATGACCAAAATATGGTTGAAGTAACCCAAATGTTTTTACAGTGCTATAGGCTTGTGATGGCTAATTTATCAAGTGGCCTATCTATAATATTATCTTCACTTACATGGTGCCAGTGTTGGATGAGAAACGTAGTATTTGACAACACTATAGCCCATCAGGAGGTTTGACAGGAGAATCACCATGACAACTACTTCCAGCCATGTCACTAAAGTGGACCTTCTCAATGCCATGTTTCATAATGGGCAGTCATCAGCACTAGCTAGCTAGAAAGATAAATTGATCGACGGAATAGCAACAGGGAAGCAGCATGGAATGTTGTCACTGCTAACCTGTGTCTTGTTAAACACCAGCTAAGCTGCATTGGAATGTGTAAACTACAAGTCGTTTCCTGGTTTGCTTTGATTTCTACAACCTTGTTTGGTCATTATACCACCATAATATGAATAGATGAGGCCAGTCACCTGATGATCTTTCAAGTTAGCTACATATAGAGGATTGTGGGTGTTAGTGGTTGTCCGGCTGTCGTGGCTCAGTGGCAGAGCACTGGCGGCTCAAGCCAGAGGTGTTCTGGGTTCGATTCCCGATGACTGCCAGCCTTTTCACTTTCCTCTATTTTCGCCTCATAACATCTAAATTCCTTTATTAGCTACATGTCTTTGACCATCATCCTTGAAGAGAATTTAGATGTTTTGAGGCAAAAATAGAGGACGGTGAAAAGACCGGCAGTTGCTGGGAATTGAACCCAGGACACCTGGCTTGTTCCCAGGCTAGCTGGGGAGTGGCCTGGGAATGAGACTCCCCTATTTAAGTAAACAGAATAGATAACCATTGTGTGGACATAATTTTTATAAAATGATGTCATCATGCACTCTTGGTAACTCTTGGTTAGCTATCTATCTGTGGTACATAAAACTACCAATCCATTTTACAGTCGTGCAGAGTGTGTGCACAGCTAACCAGAAATTTTGTTTCCAGCAAGAAAATGATATTTCATTTTTAATACAACTATGGATCATAGCTATCAGATGTGAGCTGTTAGAATGACCTAGCTGGGAACGAGGATCAGCTGGGACATTGTGAAATTTATGCAATCTGGTGTCATGAGCTGCTATTATCAGAGCCACACGCTGCGGTCTGATGGATTATCCTTTTCATGCACAAGATCCGGATAGACAGTTTTAGTGTGCCACACATGAACCTGCAGGAACAAGAAATTGTTTTAAAGATTATAAACACAGTGTATCATAAAATTGGGGGAAAAAATCATGCTGAAAATTTCAGTGTGGAAGTTTTAATAATACTGTGCATACACAGAGAAAAAAAATTGGCAGTTCAAAAAAAAAAAAGGTATAGTCAGGGCAATGCCTAGGTAGCCTGCATGGCTCCCAACCTTGTATAATAATATATATCACTGCAAAAACAAAGTTGTTATTTTAGCTAAGTAATTGGTTGCGTGACTACACATGTGTATGATGCCTCGTGCCGCGCCAAGCGCCCAGTCTTTGCGCATGGCGCAGGTATCAGGCGTTGCTCGTTTAGTGGGAGTCCAAATAACAGTACAAAACAACGGTAACGTGAAGAGTGAGCCTAAATACCTGGCTTGTGAAGAATGTCCAATACGTGCTTTCTGCTTTTGAACTCTTGTTCTTCTGTCGCTCTCTTGGCGTCTACGGTGGACTGACTTCTTTGCTTTTTTTTTCTCAGAGTCGGCAGCTGTCGGCTGCGTTCAGCACTCGTTTTTGCATTTGACTCCGCAAAATACGTACGTTGCAAAGGGCCAGCCGCACTGTCCTCCCCGTCGCCAAGAAACGTCGTCCCAACGTCGCAAGTAATACACATATCAAGCAACGCCTGAGTTCCTGGGCCCAGGCGTGAGCGCAAATTGACATTCTGAGCGTGACCTCAAATTGACATTCCTAAAGCGATACCGTAAATTGAGACTGACACGTACGCACGTACGTACACACATCCCGAGAATAGATCCCTGATTCAGAGCCCCGCGCTAATGCGCTCGGCAATGAATGCAGTGCTGAAAAAGATTCATGCAGTGAGAGTTGATGCTTGAGTAAACCTCCCACAGAATGTTTTACAAGCGCGACATTCTTTGAATTAACATAAGGATAGTCACGCAATTGTAGTAACCAAATAATTTGCTAAAACCACAGTTTTGTTTTTACAGTAATATATTATATATACATATAAGAGAAATAATTATTTTACAGTTATTGAGTCAGCTCATGTAGCTAAAACAAGTTTGCATGGTAACCCATGGAAACCAACAGTTAGATTGCCACCAACAGTAAGATTGTCACCCATGGTAGCTAGTAGTATTTTAACAGTGAGTGGGTTGGCCTCCTCCAGTTCTGACAGCCAATATCAAAGGAACTTGAAACTTCAGATACAAATTTGGTCCATGTCCAGACCACCCAGTTCCAAAATTTATGGGTAAATGGGTCCATTTCCTTACTCAGGCTCATCCCCAATAGTTACCTTGTGTAGTGTCTTGTATAGACTCACTGCTATACACTAACTTGATAATCATGCAGTATGGTTGATAAAGCATTAGACATGGCAAATACGTATACTTGTGCTATTGTAGCTGATGAAGGCCCACAAGCCAAAACGTACTACTCATATGCTACGTGTATGCTTGATCAACCGTAATGATTACTATCCTGCAGTGTGTCACACATCAATATGTACATACCTCTGTTTCAGATCCCAAACACTCCACGCTGTCCTGGGTTGTAAAGTGTTCCAGGAAGTCTGACTCTAGATGGCCAGTTTTCGACACATTTCCCCAGATGTCCCTTCCAAAGATGACGTCGGGTTTTTCCAGTAGCAGCCTCAAGTTTATGGCGAACCCTGCCATATCAATTGGGACCGCTCTTCAGATGTGTGGAGGACAGATCAAATGACATACTACATGACATAAACTCATTTCCAGATTCAATCTCTCTCTTGAATGAACAATTAATGAACCACATTTCCCTGAATGTAAAAGGCAGGCCTAGATGTTATGCAAAGTCACCCACTGTACAGGGCATGTTTTGCATTCATGTGTTCCTAGCCTCATTCATAGGCGTAGGAAGCAAATTTGGAGTGTAGAGGCCATGCTGAGCCGTGCGAAGCGCTGCTAAAACATGGGATGTAATTTCACCGCGCATAGCGCGGCGGAAAATTTTTCAAATTGTGCACCTTTAGACTGCAAAATAAAGCCCTTTTTTTCAACGGTGTATAATTTCTAGCCTTTCACCAACCTTCCAGTACAATATTCAATTTATGTGGAAAACAGATTATACTGACTTCGTCGTCATTCCAAGCAGACCGCCGCCAGGCTAGCTTTCGTCGCTTGTAGTAGTCTCTTTGAAAATCTGCATTAGCTTCGTACCGAGCCATCTCACTGCCAAGATTTCGATCACCTTATAGTGTACTTTAATCGGAAATGTACGCATGTAACTGCATATGAGACTGATGCAACGAAGAGGCTGTTTGACCTTAGCCTCGCTCCCAGAGAACGAGGCTAGCTAGCTTGAGCTAACTTATAGCATGCAGGTTATGTATTAATTTACGGCCTAAAAAGTGTAGCGGCCAAAGCCGCTACGGCCGCTACGGTTCCTACGCCACTGTCATTGAAGAGCATGGTGTTATATATTCTATGTGAGCATCATGGTCTCATTCCCAGACCCTCGGTATGGTACACACCTGATCTGGGAATGAGGCTACATGATGTAATACGTACCTTCCTGGTAGTGAGGTGTGCCAGGAGACTACCCTCCCATCAAGACATTTAGGACCTTCAAATTTCAACCTGCTTGCAAACGCAACCTTGAAAACTGACACATTCTGTGTCTGTCGTATCTGCATGTGGAAAACAATGCAGTACTTTTACAAATCTGATACTTTCATGAAGTGCTTTCCTAGAAAATTTGTCATCCTTGCTCTCACCATTATACAATACCCATGCATGACATCACAGGTGTAGGGTATAGCATACAGCTAATGCTACCAGAACTGGGATTGCTCTTCGCATTTTTGTGGAACAGTTTGCCTGATTCTGTAGTACACTCCAACTCCTTAGTCACGTTTAAACACTCCCTACAATTGTATCATTGTATTGTGGATGTATGCTAGCATTAGCTGTACGCTATTTCATGCATCCTTTGCTTTTATGCATAAATTTCATTAAAAAAGGTAGTTAGCTTCACTCCCACACAGTCACACCATAGCTTTCATCACTTAGTGAATTCAAGGGACGAAAGCTGGAGGAAAAAAACATCAGGGGGGGAAATTCAAGGGACGAAAGCTGGGGATGTGAGAGTCTTGAAATGAGGCTATAGACACAGCTAGCTATGTCTTGGGCTAGTCATAATCTTCTTTGATGAAAGTTGTTCAACTACACTCTGGAAAATGTTGATGCTGAGGGCGTCACTCAATCAAGTAGCTACCATTCTCGATTTTATACATGTACAATGCCATGATCATCAAAATATGTGAGTGCAAAAATTTGTAACACCCACAAGATTTTGCAGCTACACCCACTCCCACCCATCAACATGCCCCATATCTCCCTCTCCTAACTAAGGCTCAGTTTGTTTTCCACTGTTTTCTACCGCTTGTTTGTATGTTGATCGTTAAACACAGTGGACTCCTTCTGGCTGGTTCACCGCAGACTTACTACATACAGGGTTTCATACAGAATTTTTTCCTTGCATGGGGTGGGGGGTGGGGGGGAAATTTAGATGTGTGCAAATTAAGGGTGCATGTGTGTGTCGGTGCACCCACTGGGTTTTAACGAAACTCTGGACATATTTAAGGACAAGAAGCATCAGATTCAGCTGTAATACATTAAGTCTATAATTATGCTCCCTATTGTATATAGCTGTTGAGGCAATTGTGACATCATAATTTTCTCAAATTTCTAGAAGGGGGGATCCCAGCGCCCTCCCCTGTATGAAACCCTGCAAGTTACTATACACTTTCCAGAACATTAGCTAGTAAATACCATTGAGGATAATGCAATAGTTCAATGATGCACAAAAACCGTAATTGTTATAAATGATGCAGGAAAATAAACAATCCCATGTTTTTTACAGTTAATTTCTAACCTCCTGAAACAGTCTCAAGTCGTATTTGTTGTCATCGTCTGCAAAATACACCACTCCACTGCTGTTGCCATGGTAACCTCTCAACCACTTGAGGCCTGCATTGCGCTGCACAACACCCCTTGCACTTAGCCGTCTTCCATGATTTACAGTAGGAGATCCAGGAGGTGTTGCAGCATTCAAGTGGACAGAATTGACCTTACATCTCTCGAGTAGTTGGGTCACAGATTTGGTCTTAGACTTAGAATCCTCTATCACTATCCAAACTACATTTGGAACTAGCATGAGTGTGTGACATATCGTTGTTAAGTCGACTCGTTGTGTGTAACGATTATGAGTAGCAGTTACCACCAGTATAGTCGTATTAATACTTAAGTCCCAAGCATCATAATCCCTGGACAATGGAGATACTGTGTATGTGTGTGTGTGAGTAGGTATGTATCAATAAAAAGCTAAAGGGAGTTTGCCAATACCGTAGTCTTGGGAAAGAGCACCCACTCACGAAAGAGCACCCACCCCCTACTTTTGGTTCAATTTCCTGTATAGGGTCCAAGTCTACTCGAATGAGCCCCACCCTGGAGTGGGCTTCGCGTAGTCTTGTGTGGAGTTTGAGAAGCACAGCCTCAAGCGCTATGCATGGGTACCTGAGCCAGAGGTAAGAAACTTTGTTTAACACTTCACCGAAGGTTACTACAAGGCATCTTTGCGTAGACGGACGTAGCTAATGCAGTGCACACCACGAGGTACACTATGCTCACGGTGACATGGTGCTGTTCAGAGTCAGGTTGTGTGCCATCAGGACTCGACTTTGCAGCTAGTGTTTCTGTTGTACATTACTGTTTGTTCATTTATTTGCTTGGAGGGCATTGAGTCGCTGCAAACATGCATGCTCTTTCGTGGTTACATACCATATTTGCATACTTTTTGGAATGCTATTTTGGACTAACATTATAACCTAATTGCAAGTAATCACTCCTTTTTAATCAATACACAAGTTAAGCCAACAAGCACACTGCATGCAACTCCGTTCTGTGGTCCAGGAAATGCAACTGAACTGGAGGCCTGGCACGTATAAACTTGGAGATCTTGACTGCACGTTATAAGCGTAGTAGCTACGTAAATAATGCAAGAAATGTAAGTATATGCATTTCTGCTCTACTATACACTAAGCCTTAATATGATTCCAGCAAGCTATAGTCCATGGATATTCCATCTATAAGTAACTGCTACTACAACACTCCTTCTGAAAGAAGGGCAGAATGAAATGGGCCTTCTCGGCCACCATAGTTTTGTGCTGCAAATTTACCAGAAGTAGGAGGCCTTAAAGTAAGAGTTTTTGTGGCTTCTTAAAAAAAGTTCACCCTCAAGGGAGGAGCCAGACATCAGTTTATCAATTGTGAATAGCAAGGCACGCCTTCACCCTGCTTTATACTCGCGCGCGTGTTGTTAGCTCAATACACGCGGCAACGATTTCGGTCTGCATGCACACAGCAAAAACAACGGTATGGATTTCATGCCAAAATAGGTATGACTTCACTTTTTATACTGGGCATACCATAAAAGGTATGAATTTCATACCATGCACTGATGATCATACCAGAACCCAGAACCGGTATATATAAAAAATTATGCATCATCATGATCATACCAGTAGATTTTCATCCATAAATAATTATTGGTGTGATTATCATTTGCTTATAGCAGTATAAACCATGCACGGTACATTCAGCTTGTCCTTGCTGCTAAAAAAAGGATTGACTATTCACAATTGCGGCAGGTAATGAATTTCAAAAGGTATAGATATATATAGCTAGTAACCTATCAAATGTTTTTGCAAAAGAAGTCAAATTTTGCAGTGTGGATCAGTGACCGGGAGAGGGGTGAGGGTGAAGAGTATAAAAGTGGAGGGAGAAATGCGAGCAGAACTGACATACAGTGGCATATAGCCATTTTGTGAAACTTCGCAAAGCACAGAGGATCTGGGGGCATGCGTGCATGCACTCCCAATAAAATTTTGGCATTTCGGAGCCTCTCACTGTAGAAAACACTTAATTGGGTCACAGCAACCATATTATTATCTTGGTTGAACCAGTGTGACAATAATTCATGCTCACGGGCCAAATAGGTTTTCTTGAAAGTGTATAACATGGGCCGGTATGCCCTAAGCTAATACAGTAATAGATGCATAAATTTCAGTACATGCATGCAGCAGCAAGCATGCTACTACACTCATCTACTCCCTATATATTTTCATTATGCGACTAGTTTAGACTTACGTGTGCATGGCTCAGTAGGATCAATCCCGTAGAAGGTGGCAACGCCGAGTCCAACTAGAAGATTCGACAGAAGAACTAACCCGCCATGCTTGAGTAGTATTAAGGCAAAGCGATACATATTGCACGCTAAGCTGCAGCGAACGTTATGGTGTGTAGCCGTAGCCGAATACCGCACTTTCCGTTATAAAAATACGCGTATACAGCCTACTTCGGAGGCTTCCGGTATATTTCCGGTAGGCGTGGCAATGCGGTTACTTACGCTACGAAGGCACGTTCCAGAGCTCTGCCTTGCTGTACGCTGGCGAGAAAGACTAACCATAAGCTGGTGCTATACATACCAGGGCTATTATAATGTCCAGTTGTGGAATCAACCAGCGGCGACGGACAATCTTGTGTGAGAGGCACTGATGCGAGCGTTGAGTAAATTTTGTACAGTCCAGGTACTATATAGATGGTTTTCATGGGGCGTGGCTTCCCTTCCGGAGGGCAAAAGTCGGTGTCTGGGTTTAGTGCAGCTGCGTGCAAAATACAGGCTAGTAAGTGCTACATCGAGTCCTTACCATTAGTACCGAAAGATAAAAGAAGCTGGTTCTCTCAAGGTGAAAGGTCCGCTGTACAGCTGCCTATCTATCGCGCGTTTGCCCTCCGGAAGTAGGACGCTTAATTGACATTTGGAAACCATCTATAGCGGGACCAAAAAATCTGTCCGCTTTACGTAATAGCGAGATCAGATGTCCGCGTTTGGGAATTTCTTATTGTATTATTAATGGAGGGACCGTGTCAAGTGGCCGCGTAAGCGGGGTGTGCCTAAGTGGGCGTGGACGTTTACAAGTGGCAGTGACGTCACGGGTGTGGCGCCAGTATTCTGATGACGTAATGTAGGGCAAAAAATGGGCCGGGTTAAATGGCTCTGTGAACGGCGACAGCGACGAGGTTGTGAGCTGCTGAACGTTACCATGAGCCGCATCTAAAATCGCTGCAGTATGACATACATCGCTACGTGAGCCACTAAGCGATCCAGCTGTCAGTATTGCTGGTAGGGAGCCAACAAGGGGTCCACGTGTACATTACATGATTACTGCTATTCTACTGCCCTACAAAATGGCGGTGAGTATGCGGAAAATCGTATACTTTTGAGTATAATATACGGACCACGCCGACTGGTTATAGGTACTTCCGGAGGGCAAACGCGCGATCAAGACGCAGCTGTACAGCGGACCTTTCACCTTGAGAGAAGCAGCTTATTTTATCTTTCGGTACTAATGGTAAGGACTCGATGTAGCACTTACTAGCCTGTATTTTGCACGCAGCTGCACTAAACCTAGCCTGGTACCTGGCGCGGAGGAAGAGCGCCTGGTACACACTGATGCGCTTCCGGTTAATTAAAAATGGCGTTGCTCACGTTTATGATGTTTACACTGTTTAGGGGCGTGTGCTCTGACAAAATTTAAGTAGTAAACATCCCGACGTGGACCAGTTAGCGAAAATGGCATCGGTGTGCCGCCTTTGCTGATCCTCTGTGGCTTATAGCCACCATAGAGTAGCACTGTTTGGTAAAAAAAGCTAGCCAGGAAAGACTAGCATCAAGGATAAGCGCTCTGTTGGATATAACGTTGAACCATGACGACGGCTTACCGAATCTCATGTGTGCGAAGTGCAAGCGGAGAGTTGAAAGTTTAGAGTACCATACTTGGGGTCGCAAGTCGCTGAAGGGCTTGATAAATTACTTGCTGAAAATCCGAACTTTCATTATCCTGACAAGTTTACTATATCGAGTCCGAACTCTGACGTCACATAACACGGAAGAATCAGAAAATAGTCCGGAGTCCCCACATCTTGGGGAGATTAAACGCATGCGCAAACAGTGTGTACAGGCGCTTCTCCGTTTTTCGCGCGCGCCAGACACCGACTTTTGCCCCCGGAAGTGAAGCCACGTCCCATGAAAACCATCTATAGCTACCTTCTGGATGGAATAGTATCCACCGCCTCTATGGTGTGTAGTCTCGTGCCCAGCCGTCTACGCCGCCAGGAATCTCGTTATGTACCTGAGACATAACTCATGAGAAAAAATTACTTGTTTGCCCCAAACTTATCATAGGGTGGTCGTAACTAACAACCGTGCGGATCCAATTCTTGCAAAAAGCTGTTCGTTGTCATGAACAACTTGGGTCGATGATCCCAAGCCATTTACTTGGAAGCCTCAGGGCAGTGCGCCCGTATTTACATTGCACCAAGAAGCTGTTTTTTCTCAAAGAGTGGCTAAGTGCGATTTACCTAACTGCAAAACTCGGCCTGTGTTCACCTGAATCGCAATCCCGGGAAAACTGCGAAGCGCGTGCTTCTGTTTGTCTTACGATGAGGCTGCTCTTAGCGATTCCGGAAGCTCGTCGCGTAGGCATGAAATTTTTCCGTTCAATTAATATGCAGGAAGTGGTCACGCGAACCGTCGACATTTCGAGCAAAGGTGCTGCGTGCTAGTGAGAAGAACCCCCATAAACTATATATCGTTCCGATGCTCAATGTCTGTACTCTCAATTGGTGCTAGTTGGCAAAAGTTTGGGTAAAGTATGTTTTTCCCGGCGAATTTTTCACGCTTTAAAAGAGCGTAAACAAAAAAGTAGAAGCGATACGAGCTACCAACTGCTATATTCGAAATCCTTGGCCCCGAACGCCCCCAGAACGACTATTTTTAGTAGCATTATCTTTAGTGTAAGTTAGCACAAGTACTGTTTGTTCAACACATTTATTGTTGTGAACCAGTACAAAGCCACATTGCAGTAATACTGACAAAGAGACACATGCCTGCAAGCCACAAAAGTTATGCAGTGTGAATAAATAACATCTTGTGCAACTACAATTGCATTATCTTGAAAATCAACTTTTCGATCCTCCATCGCAGACTATCTATGAGAGAAGGAATAGGAAAGTCTTGGTTACAAACCTAATAGGGATGTATGCAGGTACAAGAGTAAAAATTCATGCATGTGCGCACACATGGTGCTGGAAAACATCTGATGTGCTGTGGATTTCACCTTGCTTCAAATGAGTGGGAACAGGAAGCATAAGCATGAAGCGTCAACACTCAGTATGCAAGTACTAGCAAGTGTACGCTTGTACTTGTACAAGATTACGCATGCTGATACGCTCATGCCACACTATTAGAATCAAGGCAAAATTTTTTATATCCATTAAAAAGGATCGGAAAGATTTTCGTGTGCAAATCCTCTTTCAAGTTACGGATCTCGGCTTCTACGCAGCCGATTTGCACGGGACAAGAACCATTCAGCTCGTAATTTAGCGACGACTTTTCTGGTGAACGTCCTGATATACCTACATTAATCTGAAAAAACCGTCCGGAATCGCTACTGCTCTACTGTTCGGCTTGTGGACAACGTAGATTCATATCGCCGAGATACAACCTCTCTAGCAACCTGCCGCCCCCCCCCCCCCCCCCCCAATTAGTTTCGACCACCCTCAATTAACCCTCTCTTTACAAAACTTCAACGAATTCTTGCATACAAGCATGTGTTCTGAGAGTACGCAGCACATTAAGGGAAAGAGGACAAGTAAAAGCAATCAGCATTGAGTGACGGCCTGAGAAGGTATGTATTCCTGGCAGCTTTGTGGGAGGGAATACAATCTCTTCAGAGCAAGCTTCATACGTACGTAAGCTCATGGATATACCCAAGAGCGCATAAGAACGGGCGGCTTGAACCGTACTAAAAATAGAACACCCGGTCACGTGCGCGCTTAGCATAAGGGCGCGCCTAGCTATGTCAACGCAACGTACCGTGCGCAGGGCGTGTTACTATTTTTAGTACTGGCGGTAAATTCCGCCTGATTTCGAATTTTACGTAGTTACACGCTCTTACTCTAGCCGCGGCCACCCGTTCTTATATTATGCGCTCTTAATATACCGTATAGCGCTAAATTTTCGCGGGTCTTTAATTTCGCGAATTTCGCGAATTTTCAACCATTCGCGAAAATATTTCAACGAAAATTTTTGACACGCGGCGTGCAGTGTGCGTGCAGCGAATTCACGATATTATTTCAACGAAATCTTCCAAAAAAAATTGCTATTCGCGAAAATTTAGACCCTCGAAAATTTTGCGCTATACGAAATTCTTAAGTGTTAAAATTGAGCTCAATGATTGATCATGAACAAATAAATTAAATTCTTAACAGAAAATCAAAGGCCAAGTGGTCCACAAACCACACCCTCTCTGGGAAGAGCGTGGCTTGCAAGACTAGTGGTCCACTACACTATATTGAAACCCTAAACAACAAACAACTGTGTATGTCTGTTCTAGGGGTGCAGGGAGAGCCTGGGAACAAGGCTACATCCACATGCTATCTTTAAGTTTGACAAAGTCTGATTATGTTTATGTACTATTTGTGAATGTGGTGAATTTTTAGCAGCGGAATGAGCAGAAATTATAACAACAAAGTGTGCATTTTTTCAGAGCTTCAAGTTGGACCTTCGTTGTGACAAACTATTCTTGAAATGCGTATCTTCTCCATTGACTCATACTGATCACTTAAAGTGCTTACTTGGTTCTGTTTCATCCTATATACATCACATTCTCACTCCACATATCAAACATTGCACTAGCCTACTTGCATACATGCACATATATACTCAAGGTGAGGGGAGATCATAGGTATGAGGCTATCATACAATTCTCCTGGCTACATGTTCAGATATCCATACAAGACAGTTCATAGGCGTAGGAACCGGGGGGGGGGGGGGGGGGGGGCACCGGGGGCATGTGCCCCCCCCCCCCCCCAAGTTTTAATAAATTGTTATATAAATTGCTCACAACTCTATGCGTAGTTTCAAGAGTGCCCCCCCAATCAAAAAGTCTTTCCTACGCCACTGCAGTTGGCTACTTCTGCTGCAGTCAATTCCCTATGGCAGTTACCAAGTCCCTGAGTTTTGGTGATAAGGATGTTCAGCTATACTTCTCTGCAACTGCAGTCAGTATAGTGGATACAAGCAGCAGATGACACATTAATTAAGCCAAGGCCTTCTTGGAAGGTCAGTGTATATTTCCGCCAACTGCAATGCAAAACTACTTGTACTTGAGATAATGACAAGTTCTGATTCCAATTGTAAATTTTTTCCCTCACTTTTCCGTGTTTATTCCAATTATCAATTTTCTTACCTTGTATTTTGGATTCCAATTTACCAATATCCAAACTTTAGCATAGAACGGTTGCGAGCCATCATGAATATTCATTATTGAATGGTAATTAGAACGCAGGTACTTTCTGTTTACGGGTGAAATGCTGACCCTAACCCTCCTGAAGACTTGCCTTTGGGGCAAAAAGGTTTGGAGGTAAAATGAATACCTTTAGCTTTATAGTATATAACGTGGGTGAGAATGGTTTCATCAACAGTACATAATATATTTATATGCATGTTTAGATGTGTATACACAGAGGTTTATATATACTCTTCCTTCTCAGGAGAGGGAACTATTGCATGCAGTTAGCTACATGTCGAGTAAGGTCTCCAGATGTAGCCTCGTTCCCAGGCCTGGTGCATTCGTCGCGCTTGCAGTACAAAATTCGCGTACGGGAACAAGGCTAATGTGTATCGGTATCAACTGTCTAGGCCTACCTATTTTTCCAGGGTTCACTAAATGTTCAATCACGTGTTAAGACATGCAGAAGCACAGCTATAATATAGAGCTCCATCAAAACCTGGATGGTGGGAAGGCCTGGGAACGAGGATACATGTAACCTTGTCATGTTTTGTTAACTAAAACAGCACTACCCCCCAGCAAATTAAGCTGATTGGAACTGGTATTGGGCAAAATGCTACTGTACAATTGACCGCATAACATCTACCCTGCAAACTTTATGACTGTGCGATGTGATACTGTACATGTTATTTACTCTTCCAGGGATTCTCTCGGTTGGCTGGTATTCATGATTTTTGGTTTCTTCAATTCCAACCCGAATTTTTACATCAATGGAAATACTGCTTAAGGATTATTGTACTTAAGCAGTATTCCCAGTGTTGTATGTAGCTAGATGTGCCCTGAAGGAGACTACAGCACTGTAGTTGAAACATTGGCAATTGATGACAATTGATGAAAAAATTCGACAGAACTTGGCAGTGAGATTGAATCCTACAAGCGAGGAGAGAGGTTTAGCAAGGAGGTACATACCTTGTACTGCTTGTGAATATGCTGTCTATATATATATATGACTTACACATCATGCATACAACAGACATGAAGTTTATAAGTTCAGTTCTTGCATCAAAAGCTCAATTTTCCTTGAAGCTCAAAAGGTTTGGCAATTTCAGGTTAGTTGAACTTTGAGTTAAGTTTCAAGCTTGTGCACTGAGCTTTTGAAGCTCTCAAGATATGAACTACACTTGCTGGTATACAATCTTGCTTTTTGTTCGCTAGTATTGTTCCCAGACCATTACAAAACAGCTAAGGGAACAAGACTACTTTGTAGCTTCACTCAAATTATACTGGTAATACTTTCCTCTCTACCTGGGTCTTCCAATAGGTTCCTACATGGCACTTCAATGGCCTGGACTACCCGTACTATGAGGTAGTGATGGGAGGGGGAACCCCCTGTAAGCTCATAAATGGTGAGCCTCGTGTCACCAGGATCATGTTCATCTGTGAAAGAGAAACACCTTCCGTCGGCATGGTGAGTGCGTGTGATGCAGTGTAACATACGACTCTATCATGGCGTACGGTAGTACGCCATATCATGGCGTACGGTAGTACGCCATATGTAGGGATGACCCCGAAAAAAAATGGCGGCCACATTCAAAGTGCACAAATGACACGCTCGAAATGTCCGCGTTAGATAAGTCAACGGCCTCCATGAGCCATATCAGACATTATCGAGTGCTTCCATGGGCAACAGGATCGTTAAATTTGCTGGAAAGCATCGCTAAGTACCTGACAGTCAAGTCGCTAAAAAAGGCAAATCGTCTATCTTCTGACTTCTTCTTCTTCTTCTTCTTCTTCTTCTTCTTTTGCTCACCACGATAGCACGACAACGGCTGAAGCTATTACAACGATTCAAACGCGAAAGATCAGCATAAATTACTGGGTATTGTACCCACCACTCATCGTTCTCAAAGAAAGAAGTCGAATTAATCGGCGATTCTCAGGTAACCCCACGCTTATGCTTGCTGCTATACGCCATTTTGTTAGAATAGAATATTCATAGCGATTACGTCAACAGAAGTTCAACAGCTACAGCACGTGAAGTTGGCATGCAGCTGCGGTTATTCTACTTCCGTAGAGAACTTGACGATCGATTGATTCCCAAACGATTGCATATGTTGCTACTTTCATACAGCAGTTGACGTACTTGTGCTGGATTTGACAAGGAACGCAGTATGCGTAACGTCCACAAGAAACGGGCGCGGGATAAGCAGAACTATCTGCAAAACAAAGAAAGCAAAAGGCAAGCGTCCCGTAACAAGTACTGGAAGAACCCGGAAAAACACTCTTACTCTCCAAGGGTTCCTTTACCACAGTTATGCCTTACCTCTTTATGACCTATGTACCTGCCACCCACCATACACAACCTACACACACCTGCCCACAATGTATAACCAGCTATAGAAACTGTTCCTTGGACAACACACAACATACAGTGTTACAACCCTGTCATACAACAGAACAGGTAGACAGTCATGTATATACCACAGTGCCTTAGAACAACCACTCACACACACATGCACATACCCAATTAGACAACAGTTACACCCATGATTCCATTGTCAAGTGGATAAGTGCAAACAGCTAACATCCTCCAGAAATCCATCAACATCAACAATAAACTACATAACAAGTCATTTCACTTGGGGTGTGGTTACACAACAACAACAAAAAAAAACAACAGAAACAAGTCACAAAAAAGTTTGCCAAACGCAAACAAGCACATGTAGGGATGAAATCCTCAAAAACCAACCAAACAAGACGGGAATGACACCACAATACTTTTACACCATCCCTACATCTTGTGCCATTTTGCCACCTGTACACAACACAAAACCCTCTACATTTGTACTTATTAGCCCACACCAACCACAAACAAACATAGTACTTCACTCCATTCAACTATCTCACAAAATAACCCATCCTTCACAAAGCATTACAAAATTACCACTACTCACTTCACAGCCACCTGTATACAAGACAACCCATATCTATCATGCTAAACAGGCATAAAACTTAACAACATAATGCACATTCCAACATAACACACACACTCACCACTCCTCACTCACTCCACACCTTCTACACACAACTTGGACCATACCTGCTACACTCAGTAGCAACCACCAACAACACAACATACTCACTATGCACAACACACCCACGCCACACCCTTCCATCTACAAGACAACCCTCTTCTACACACAACTAAAAAACAAATACAAACACACAGTTTTGGCAAAATGGCACAAGATGTAGGGATGGTGTAAAAGTATTGTGGTGTCATTCCCGTCTTGTTTGGTTGGTTTTTGAGGATTTCATCCCTACATGTGCTTGTTTGCGTTTGGCAAACTTTTTTGTGACTTGTAGTATAGACCCTTCACATAAGGCATAGCTCTCAATTGACAAAAAATTTTCGCGCAAGTTTCTTCGACTTTATGGAACTAACGGCAGCAAAAATGCACCAATCCTAATATTGAGTATAAAGCTGGTGTGCGGTTGGCGAAGGAGCAGATAAAACTCCAGAGCGAACTGAAAAGGCTACAAAACAAGCGCAAGGAGAAATCATTTTTGAAGGCGAACAAATGGGGAACATCATCGAGAAATTGGCTGCTGCATTGACAGCACTTAAGGAAGTCCTCAGCTTTTTAAAAATATCCCCCCCCCAAAAAGACTAAGCCTTTTTAAATTGCAATCCTTTGGTGTTCTGTGGTGGTTGGCAACTTTTCCCACTTATATTGCTTGTGTGTTATTGCTCTTCTCTTGTTCATCCTCACTTCTTACTCCTTCCCACCTCCTCCCCTCCCACCCCTTCATCCCTCACATCACCTCTTTCTCCTTTTTTTTCCCTCTCAGTTCCTCAACATCGAGGAGGTCACAACCTGCCGGTATGATGCAGTGGTCTCCACTAGACAACTCTGCCAGAACAAAGCTTACAGGTGCGCTTCAGAGTCTGACCAATCATATGGCTATATTCACTTTGTATACATGACGTATACTAACTTCTCTGCACATTATTTCTCAGGTTAAAAGAGAGTCCTGTACACACAATAAACTGTTTTGCACAAGACAATTCTCCAAGGTACACCACTTGTATATAATCTCCACAAGTAGCTCCACCTACTACCATTCCTCCCCCCTCTTTTCATTTGTCCCTCCGCTGTTCTCTGCTCCCCTCCCCACTTCCTCCTCCTCCTCTCTTTCCCCTTATTTCAGGCGTCCCAGAATTTTACTTGAACACGAGCTAGCTACCAGAATATCAAAAACAAAAGTAGACACAATCCAGCCACCTCCTCCCAGGATGGACACTACGCCAGTGGATGTCAGTCTCGACTCACGATTTGTGGAGACAATAATGACAGGAGAAATGTGCCTCAGGGGGGTAAGACAGTCCCAAGTGGTGGGAGCGGCTATGGGGGTGGAGGGTGGAGGAAGGGTATGAGGTGGAAAGGGAGGAAGGAATGAGGGGAAAAGAGGGAGGGGGAAAGCTTCCCTTTCTCCCTCCCTGCCCCTTTCCTCCTCCCTCTCACTCCTTTTTTTCCTCTCCCACCCTTCTTTCCTCTCCCTCTCTCAGTTTGAATGCAAATACATCACTACTGGTCTCCTCTCCCCCAGGGTGCTGGCTGGTGGCAACATGAACTGTGTTTTGGACAACATGTCAAACAGATACACACGGTGTGTGTACATGTATATGTTAGCCTCATTCTCAGGCTGATTTTTCAAATGGGCCTGGGAACAAGGCTAATGTATATGTGTGAATGTGTGTGATTTGTATTCTCTCACAGGAAGGAGGAGGTATCACAAAAACTACATTGTTCCTTGGCTTTTGGGATGAAGAAAAACATAAAGAATGGTTCGCTAACGCTGGGAAGAAAAAGCAAAGCAAAACGTACGTGTTTCACAACATGCTGTGGCCACACTTGCTCTAATTATTTACTAGTGGAAATGTTTTCCTTCAGTCATGTGACCAACCTGTATGTGGGTGGAGACACATGTGATGTGACGGGTGCTGCAAGACAGTGCCAGGTTCGCTTCAGGTAAGTCAATAACTTAGCTCCCTGTCTTTTCTTAGCCTCGTTCCCAGGCTCTCCCTTCGTCTCGCGAGGGGAGAACCTGGGAACGAGGCTAGTCCTTTTCCTTTTCCAATGGTTGATTGCTCAGCATGTTAAAGTTAAGGAAACGACATTGGCTACAATGATCATATTGATTTGTCAACAGATGTTTGAAGACCAGCAAATCCAGTCAGATCTCTCTCTACCTTGAGGAGCCGACCACCTGTTCTTACATTCTGACAGTGGAGGGAAGCTTTGTATGTCCCCTGCTGGACACCACAGATGAATATGGTATCATTCATTACAGAGAGCAGACTTTCTGAGAGAAGCTGGAAGACTCTGAAGAGGAGAGCAATTCAGACTAGTCATGTTAGCCAGCACACAGTGTACCGTGTCAGGTAGCAAGACGTTCTCTGTTGTAAACAGTTTATGAATTAAGTTAACTCTAGATCTGCTCCTGGCCTGGGTCACATTGGGGCTATCTTAATTTTGTCATTGTTGTCAGTAGGAATGGAATGGCTTGTTATTGGTGGTTGGAGTGGCCAGCTTGGACCCTACAAATAGTTTGCCAAGCTTAACTTGTAATGCACAGAAGGTGGGCAGGAGCTAGGGGGTTCTGGACCTGGCATGCTTCCCAGCTCTAAAAAAAAAAGAAGATATCTGAGGTCACTTCTGAGGCTCTTGGAGGCGAACTATATCAAATTTGGCAGGAGAATGAAGGGGAAGTTCTGGTATTTCAAAGGCACGGGAATGCATCCCCAGAAAAACAGGGGGTTGAGGCTAGCATATTTGCACACAGCCATGCACTCTGCACATCACATATAAAGCTTACATTCAAATATTGCTTTCTCTTGGCATGTTGCAATTGCATGTAGTCAAATTACATCAGCTCCATCTCAGATGCACATACCTGTGTATCCTGCATGGGTCCACTGTGTGTGTGCATTATTACTAGGCTGTACAATGCATGTGACCCATACCCTACGTATATCCCCTATCATTATCACTTGTCACTTTATCAGGCTATATATTTAATAGGGTGGTCTCACATAGCCAGACTCTCACACGAAAGGCTAGGGCTTGCTGACAGAAGACCAGACTCTCCCATTTTTCTTGTGAGAGTCTGCATGGCTCTGCAAGACAAATATCTGGGCTCGTATCACTGAAAACCGTGGCTTGAAAACTATGATAAAGGCAATCATTATACCTTTGTTCGAGAAACTAGCCAATATTCTCGGAGTCACGCACGCAGCTATAGCGCTACGCCCTAGCTGGCTCATGCACAAATTTCAAAGTCAAAGTACAGCTAGCTTGCAGTCTTCAAATTTCCGCTATTACTATGCCAGCTCGAGCACGCAAAGGTGTTACAGTAAGTATGCAGTCTTTGAAGTATAGCTAGCCAACTCAAGCATCAACAATCTCATCTCTCGGGCCTTAAGTTAGCATGCAGTTTTGCAGCTACGCCCACATTCTTCTATGCACGCGCGCGCATTCGCGCGACAATTCACAAAGGTCAGAGTACAAAAATTTAATAATACAGCACGTCAACACAAACCTCGTTCCGAGACCAGCAACATGTGGCCTGGGAACGAGATACAACACAAAGTTAGTTCAGAACAGATGCCACATCGATTCGGCTAGTTCGGCCATAGCTCCCTCCTCCTCCAGCAACCAGCAGCTCGCCGCTGGGTAGCACAACACAGGAACAATACTCGCGTGCATTAGGTAAGTCTCCAACCTTAGTCCATTGCTCACTCTCCGGCTGGTAGAGATGGATGTCTGTTCTTGTACGGTTGTCATGGCGACCTCCCACGGCTATGAGGTAGCCGCGGAGACTGATGGCGGTAGAGTAGCTCAGCGGAGTGTCAGGGAGACGACACCATAGTGCGGGTGACTTGCTAGCGGTGGACTGGTCAACAGTTTGTGATACAATGTCAGGGAGGGAGACACGGTATACTTGCTTACTGTTCATAACGATGTAGCCATGGTCGTCCACAATGGCTGACGTCAGCAAGGTGCACGGCGTGGGTAGGGAGGAAGCAGCTAGCCACTGGTTCGTGGACGTGTTCAACAGTTCAACTGTGGATAGCTCAGTGAAGCGACCACGCCCACCTGCCACCAGCAGCCATATGTCATACATGACTACAGCTGGTCTGAAACGAGGTGTGGGCATGGGGTGGTAGGGGTATGTCCAGTGCTGGGACAAGGGCTCGTATACTGCAAGCTGGTTGGTCGGCTTGTTAGATGGATCACAGCCACCCACTAGTGTAAGGCAGTTTTTGATAACAGTGACAGCAAACCACTTGTACTGATACTTTGGTAGACGACTCCAGTTGTCTGCCTCTATGTTGTATACTAGTACTGTGTAGGAATCGTTGCGATCAACTGCCTCACCGCCTCCCACATACAAGCTCCTTTCCAGTACAACAGAGCGTGGGTAATGTGACATTGCATACTCCATGTCTCTGCACCTCCTCCACCTCAGTTGTAGAGGCAGCTGCAGGGGAGGACACGTCTGGAACAGAGAAGAATTTATTATTACGTAAGACGAGTCACAAAATGAATGTTAATTAGAAGCAGCTGGTATTTTGATCTTCAGCGCAGCATTTTCTACTCTACACGGACACACGCAACAGCTGCGGCCATTATGTAACAGCAGAGATGATGTAAACATGGAAGTTCTGGGCCTGTATTTTGTATGGTAATGGCGAGGGCATATCAACCCATGGTGGGGAGAGTGTGGTAGACAGCAGAATACTGTTCAAAATACATCCTTTACACTAGTAAAGGAGAACACAAGCAATATTTTAGTGTTTTCACATCAGCACAAGGTAGTAATTTTAGTTTACACACTCCACCACCTTGGAAACTTGATACGCCCTTGACAATAGTTAGACCATGCCTACCAGGGCTCAGTAAGACCTAGAACTTATTCACAAAGTACACCAGTAGGCACGGTCTGTGGTACTGTTGCTGTTTTTCAATAGTATGACTTCCCGCAATAGTTGGAAATAGCTCCGCTAAATTTTTACAAGCTAATTAGAAAGTTGATATTCATACTTGAGTAAAGTGAGTTAACAAGTCATGAATTTACACTTTTCCTCAGGCACAAACTGAACTGCACAAATTTTGGCAGCTGTACATGGAGCCATCCAACTAGCTAGGGATGCATACTGAACAAAGTTTAGACTCACCTTTTTTTGCTAGCAACTAGCTAGCTCTTGGGCAATTCTTTTTAAATAAACAACATAGCTAGTCTAAAATACTAGACTACTTAGAGCCTAGTCAACTACAGAGAAAGAGCTTCTCTATGCAAACTAAACTTCAAGAAATTTGAACTAAACTGAACAGCAGCTGCACTGTGTCTAAGACTATGAAAAAATTGCGCCTTTGGATTGTTTACAGTCAACCTTTGTGGAGCCACAATCACATGTACAGCATGTGCTGCAAGTGTGCACAGTGTACTAATGTCAGTGCATGCACTAGTGCTCAATTTTCTGATTTGGAAACTGTTCTACAGGCCTGGGAGTTGATCCACATATGTCTTGAGCTGTCTAGATCTAAAACAAGTAGCAACTACTTCAATCAAACCTTCAGTGCAGTGGTGACTATTCATAGCAGGCAGACAAAAGCAGATCAACTAACCTTGAGATTGGCTGCTTTTGAAGTTTCATTACCAGCACAGTTGCTGATGACACAGCGGTAGCTCCCTTCATTGGATTTCTGCACCTTAGGGATGGTTAGTGTAGCACCACTGCACCACTCTGCAGGACACGGCTGCCACTCCCCCTCCTCCTCAGCTGGCTTCCATTGCCAGTGGTAGTTCAGAGGTTCTGTTCCAGTGGCTTGGATGGTAAAGTTTGCGGGTTTCCCTTGAATAGCATCCTTTATTTCTTGTGGATGAGTGGTGATTCTGGGAGGGTCAGCTACAGGTTTAGACAGGAATTAGGTGCAACACAATCCTCATACTATGTTTATTATGTTAATGTTGAATTCTTACCAACACTAAGTTGAGCTGGATTAGAGGTCTGGTTACCAGCATAGTTGCTGACAACACAGCGATAGCTGCCTTCATTGGATTTCTCTAGCTTGGAGATGGTTAGTGTAGCACCATTGCACCACTCTGCAGGATACGGCTGCCACTCCCCCTCCTCCTCAGCTGGCTTCCATCGCCAGTGGTAGTTCACAGGTTCTGTTCCAGTGGCTTGGATGGTAAACTTTGCGGGTTTCCCTTGAATAGCATCCTTTAACTCTTGTGGATGGGTGGTGATGCTGGGAGGGTCAGCTACAGGTTTAGACAGGAATTAGGTGCAACACAATCCTCATACTATGTTTATTATGTTAATGTTGAGTTCTTACCAACACTAAGTTGAGCTGGATTAGAGGTCTGGTTACCAGCATAGTTGCTGACAACACAGCGATAGCTCCCTTCATTGGATTTCTCTACCTTGGAGATGGTTAGTGAAGCACCATCACACCACTCTGCACAACATGGCTGCCACACACCCTCCTCAGCTGGCTTCCATTGCCAGTGATAGCTCAGAGGGTTTGTGCCAGTGGTTTGAACAGTGAATATCACAGGTTTGCCTGGCCAGATTTCTTTCAAGCTTTCGGGATGATCGGTGATCTTGGGGGGTTCATCTAAAGGAGAGGAGCATAGTGTTTGAATTTGTGCCCACATAACCACATTGCTTTCTGACAACTTTCAGGACGAGACCAAGAAAGTTAAATGCTTTGCACTAAACCTTAGTCAAATCATGTCTTACCAAGTTGCACATGTAGCAGTGTTACAAAGTTCTGCATGGCTTCCACCTCCTCAATGGCAGCTTCTCTCTCTAACTCTGCTTGTAGCTTCTGGTACTCAGCTTCCTGCAACCTGCGCTCTAGTTCAACAATCTGAGGTGCCAGTTTGAGTAACTCTGATAGAGTTTCTGGAGTGGTAGCAAGTTGCTCATGTGACTGAAGTTTACACTGAAGTTGTGTCACTGTAGCTTCCTTCTCTTGCAGACAGTGTGATAGACCTTCAACTTCTTCTCTGAGACGACTGATGTTTTGTTCACAGGTTTCAATTTGTTTGGACTTGCTGTCTGACTCCTCCTTTATATCAAACAGTCGTTGCTAGAGGGCCGAAAATAAAAGGGGTCAGTAAAATATGCAAGACTTAATAATGAGATACATCTGGTGCTTACCTCTATTTCTAGTTTATCAGATCTAAGATCAACTGTGAGCTGGATAAGCTTGCTGACTTGCTCTTTTTCAATGCTGTAAGAACAAGACAATTTTTCATTCTCCTTTTTCAACTGTATAACTTCTTTGTCTCTCTCCTTCAGGTCTGCTCGAGCTTTTAAGAGTTCTTCTTGCCATTTTCTGGCTTCCTGCTGGGCAGACTCGAGGTCAGACTCCCTCTTCTGTAGCTCTTTTTCTAAAGTTTCAATCTCTTTCTCTTTTCCATTGATTTTCTCGTCCAGCATCGAGCTGAGGGATGCATCTTTCTCCTTCATTTCAGACAGCAGTTGGCACTCCTTTTGTTTGGACTGCAGTTCAATTGTGAGAATCTTCTTCTCTTGGACAATCTTTCGTACTTTCTTCTGTAGCTCCTCAAGCAGACTCATCACCTGGGAAACTTTTTCATTCACTGCTGATCTTGACTTCTGTGAATGCCTCAATTGTTCTTCAGTATCTGCCAGCTTTCTACGATCTTGTTCAAGACCCCTTCTTCTGTTCTCAACCTCATTAAGAAGCTTGGATTCAGTTACCTTTGGTTCAAGAGAGACATTGTGGATACATGGTTGCATGGTTACAGTATTCACCTTCTCACCTCCTCTTGCTGGGGAATGTTTGTCACCTGTTCCAAAGGTTTGAATTCATCATCTGAAAGCGTAGGAGGAGGAACTCCTGCAGTAAGTGGCAGAGAATTGGTATCAAATGTCAGGGTATGTATTTTCATAATATATTTCTCAACCAACCATGTTTTTGTGCTAGCTCAGAAGCAAGACGTCTCATCCCTATTTCCACCAATGCCTTGACCACAGCAGACCATGTGGGAGTCACATTGTTCTGCCACTCTTCAAGCATCTGAGTACGACGCTTTCCAATAGTCAAACACTCCTCCTCGATGGCCCTTAACCTCCATATCTTAATCTCCAGGTAGAGACCCAAGGTCACCCAATCATTGACCTCCTGCAGTTCACTCACGAGATCAACTAGCTCTGCAGCTGGACATTGAAAAGTACTTACATTAACAGTTGAATGAAGTGTTTTAGTGGTTACTGATATGCTTTCATACTGGCAACTACAACACATACTTACCAACAGTGAGGCTGGCAGACTGTGAAGTATCCCTCCCAGCAGAGTTGCAGACCACACACCGATAGTTGCCCGCGTTGCTCGCCTTGACTCCAGTGAGCCTCAGTTCAGTTCCCATCTCTTGAAATGTGCCACCGTCACTGGTGAGATTCTGCCACCCATCCTTCTCACTCTCGCATCCAAACTGTTTCCACTGCCACTGATAGCTCAGCTCTGTTCCAGTGGCTTGCACTGAGAACGTAACTGCCTTCCCTGGAAGAACGTCATTTTCGCTCGTTGGTTGGGATGTGATCTTGGGAGGTTTGGCTGCAAAATGAATTAGAATTTTATAGACTAGAGCTACTTGACCTTAAAACTTTAAACTTGCAGTTTGGGCCACTACTCTTTGTTTGGCTGTATACTACAGATTGATAACAGTTATCTCCTATAGTCTATACAAACTGTGGTTTCACACAGTACTACAATGTTTTAGTAAACTAGACGAATGCAGGGCATTGTGGGGCGAGCCTGAGCAAGCAATATGCCAAGGACTACAATTGCGCATGCGCAGTTCGTATACACGCGTACCCTTTCACACTTCTTGTCGAAGTGTCGAAGTTGGCGTGGCGTTTAGTAAGAAGTAAAGTTGCTGTTTGTTTACTGTGCCTCATCCGAGTGTATAAATGACAAAGGCAGCGTTGTACATTATTCACACAGGAATGACCTCGTAATTGAAAGTCTTCAATTCTTGGCCAACCCACATCTAGTTTGCTGCTTAGGGATGAGAAACAATGAATTGATTTGGAAGAGGCTAACATGCAATTTTTTGTGTACACAATCACCGTTATGGTTTATCAATTAGTAAATGAAACACACAACCAAGATGTACTCAATATTCATACAACAATCTACTTTAATGTGGTCCCGAACATTCTACCAAGCTTAATATCATCATTAGCTCCACTGACTCATAGAAACTGGTTGGTGTGTTGGTGGGTGTACAGGGCCTATCGTATTAATTTAGTGTTTTCCTGCCAACCCTCATTATCACCCTAATCGTAGCTATTCATCCCAGTTTGGAGGAGTTGAATTCATTGCTCCCCACCTGGAGGGCCTAAGGAATGACTGGCCTTCAAAAGATTTCTTATCTTTCTAAGTATGGGCCTCGTACTATCATGTCGTAAATAGTGGATGAAGCAGATGAACAAGATATACCTAATATTCGTTTAGGACTCTTACCTCACTTGTGTTGAAATAAAGAGAATTTAGATGTTTTGAGGCTAAAGTAGAGGAAAGTGAAAAGGTCGGCAGTTGCTGGGAATCGAACCTAGGACACCTGGCAGCCACTCTAAACATTTAGACATTTCGACTGAGAAAAACACTCAGCATGGGTTCCCTCCTGATGGGAGAGAATTTTGCGGTCAACCCCTAACGGAGTTCTGATGGTACATACTGAGTGGCTGCCAGGTGTGCGACTGGGGCATCTCAGCACCTGTGCAGTACATATAGATGTAGCTCAGTGGCAGAACTGTCCTGGCTTCAATTCCTGGCAGCTACCGGCCTTTTTAATTTCCTCTATTTTCACCTCAAAACATCTAAATTCTCTTTATACTTAATATTCATACAACAATCTACTAACAGAGATAATTATCTCTCAATCAGCACAAGCTTGTTACACTGGAAAACTGGAGGTTGATTTAACCTAAGATGGGTCACCTCAGTTGCAGCTAGGACCTTGGCCCATACCACCTCCAATAAAGGCATGAATACTTATTAACAATACGTGAATGTTGCCCAGAGATTAGCCCATAGTACATGACTTGCCGAGTTCATCCAATAAACATGAATACAGCCAGAGTTCCACCCCTTTTTGGCACAAACATGCAATTACAAAATGAATTTCATTTGCAACCAAATACATTTTTATGCTGGAATCCTTGACTGGACAAGGGATGTAATTACCCCGTAACCATCTGGATTAACCCAAACCGCAACTGAAATGACAATTTTTTGGCAAAATCAACCTCCAATTTTTACAGTGATATATATATACTACTCCAGGAAGTACACATATTTGAAACCACAGATTGCCAGTTGGCTCAAGTTTGAGTACTTCATTAGGTCACAGTTTCCAGATGATGTAGGGCAACTGCGAGATCCTTGTCAACTAAGCTGAGCCTCATGAACTCAGTGAGAAACAGTTCAGGAAAATATAAAGGTTGGTGTGACTGGAAATTTCCTACCACCTACACTTTACCTACACTCTCAAGATCCATAGCTACCATATTAAAACAATGGTGCAACATTACCTTCCTCCTGATACAGTGCTCCAAAGTCAAACAGCTTGCTGTCCTTCCACTGGGTTACAATGCTGGAGCAGTTCTCTCTTGTAATAAGATGGACTTTTGCTCCCTTTGTCTCTTGCTGATTGGGGGAAACCAGAAACAAGTCAGGCTGGACTTCAACAGTTAACTGTTGGGCTGATTCTGCTTGTAGTACACTGTTCAGGAACAAAGAATGAAGTTTTGTCTCCAGGGCAGACTTCACCTCTCCCATTGCAAGAACGAAGTTCTTCAAACATGACTCAGAGGAGAAGACGACATGAAAGAGTGGCGACTGCTCGTAATAGAACGTATCCACGTGGTAGACCCCAAACTGTACCAAGATAGGCGAAACGATGCTTGCCACCAACCGAAGCTTTGTGCTGAAGGCGCTACAAGAATGGCGGAAATTCAGAGCTGGCCCCTCGTACTTGCCTTCCTTGACGGACCTGATCTCCGTATTCTCTCCATCCACCAGCACTCTTGTTCTCAGCAGAAAGAAGTCATTATGGTAGCTGGTGTGGATCTCGAAGTTCGGATCGACGTCTATTTCAAAGCGATGCACCGCCATTGTTGTTAGCCAGCTCAGCAATCTTCAGCCCCACCCACTCAAAGGTTCATGATAACGCCCAACATGGAGCACGATTGCTTACATACATCAAACACATACATTAAAAGACAATTCCAGAAGGCATACACAAATTTAATGTCGTCAGTAATGAGTCTTTCCAGTGCAATCATCTCATTGAGGTTCAGTCCATTCGGATGCTGCTCCAACACATGTTCCAGCACAGAAGTAGCCAGGTTCACTTCCTTCCTCGGCCATGACTACTGATCAACCTTGACATCGATCACTTGCAGGCCTCTAGTGTACCACAGTCCCAAGTTAAGAGCCATATCCCGCAACCTCAACCATCCTCTATTTCTTGCCACCGCTGCAATCTGTGGAGCCTTCCATTCACACAACTCAATCCTCTTCTCTCTGTCCATGCAGCTGCCCAATCACCTTCACGTTTCATGTTAATCTGGTCTGCATCTCCACCTAAGATCTTATCTGTGAACTGAGTCCTGAAACACTCTTCAAGTTCCTTACATTCCTGACCAGACATGCAACCACAACGCGCATACACACAGGTAACTATACCTCGAAAGGAGCTTTTTTTACAGGGGATCGGGAAAGTGATACAAAATTTTTTTTTTAAAGATGGGAACAGAAAAAGAATCAAATAGAACACAATTTTTTGTTTCATGCAGAAAAATATAATTTATCCGATTCACAACAAACAAAGGGAGTCCTCAGCCCTATCTATTCAACAGAACTGCCTTGAGTGTCAAACCACTCAAATGTATAAAACGTATGTGTTCAGTTGAGAAGCTGTTAAATTAGATAAACTGCTGCAGAATTTCTTGCATTTCAGTGCAGTCTGGAGGTGGTGGGTTGGTGTAAATACTTGCCGAAGCCTTGCACGTAATGGTGTTTCCAGCAATGGGTGCTTGTGCATAAGGAGGATTAGCGTTTTCAGGATAACTTCCTTGAGACGAAGGACTGCTTTCCCAAGCAACGACATCACAAAGGATTCTGTCCAGTTCGGGATCAATGCCCTTAGCTTGTTGGTAAGTGGAGGGGTTAACTGGTGCAGCTGTGGGAGGTTGTGTCATCATGCTTGGCTGGGGGTAAGGGGCCGTGACAAACTGAGGTGTTCCGCTGGAGACAGCAGGCTGAACACTGAGCGGCATGTTCACTATGCCATTGGCAGGAGCCTCACGTGTAATAACGGTAGGCATGACAACGTTGCCAGCAGTGGCAGGTGAAAATCCAGGAGGCATTGGTGAGAAGACAGCGTTGGTATGTGGTTCAATATAGACCTCAGGGCTTGATACAAGGGGGCTGTTTCGGTGGTCAAGAGGGCTGATGGTCGAGGGAGGGGAGAATATACTAGTGGAGCTCCCAAACCCAGTATCGTGGCTTAGGTGTGAGGTCGTGTTTGATGGTGGGCCACAGATGGATTGAGCAGTGGGGCTGCCTTTAGGGTTGGGGTCAGCCGATGGAGGGCTGAGGATCGATTCTCCACTGGGGATGCCACATTCTGGAGAGCTTGAAGTTGATGTCTGCCTGACAACAGTGTCCATCTTGTCGTGAGATAGAGGAAGAGTTGTATCAGTGTGTGGGGGTTCGGACGTTCCATCAACAGCTACCGACGGTGGTTGACTCGCACTATTTGTTGGGAGTGGTTGTAGTTGAGCAGGGGACGAAAATGTGCTAGCCGTGGTGGATGGAGGGGATGTCCCTGCCTGATCAGGACTCGTTGAAGTTGGAGTTGAGCTCTGCATGGGCAAAGGACCATTGTAGTGTTCATATATCATTTTCTCATAGTTGGGCACCTCTTCGCGTTTTGCTAGACACTGCACTCTGTCTGGTAGGGCCTGAAACGCAAGCTCACGACCGTGAAGAACCGAGTCCACGGCCTCAGACGACATGTTGGTCTGTCTGAGAGCAGCTACAATCGGCTCAGCTGTCTGTGGGCATGGCTTCGTTGGCATTTGGTCCACAAAATATTTGTCTCTGTGGATGTTCATGAAGGCTTGCTGCTGGGGGTCTGGGTCCTTGCTGGCAGCGTACAGCTCCTTTTGTTCAATGAATTTCAATTGGCCGTCAAGTCGGCTGTTGTGTGTGTGTGTGTGTGTGTGTGTGTGTATGTGTGTGTGTGTGGTATGTGTTTACACAGTGGTGTTATGACATGAAAATCAATTAGTTTACAGACTCCCTTGCCCCCTGAGCTGGGCGAGACTACCTGGCTAGATTAATGGACATTGCTATACTTTGTATAGCTACAGGAAGTTATTACTAATCTCTCATGTAGGGTTTCATACAGAGGGGGGGATTCCCCCTCCCCTCTGAATTTTGAAAATATGATGTCATAATTGCCTCAACAGCTACAATAGGGTATACAACACAATAACAAAGAATAGTAATTATAGGCTTAAGCTGAATTCCATCATCTTCTTTGATGAAAGTTGTTCAACTACACTCTGGAAAATGTTGATGCTGAGGGCGTCACTCAATCAAGTAGCTACCATTCTCGATTTTATACATGTACAATGCCATGATCATCAAAATATGTGAGTGCAAAAATTTGTAACACCCACAAGATTTTGCAGCTACACCCACTCCCACCCATCAACATGCCCCATATCTCCCTCTCCTAACTAAGGCTCAGTTTGTTTTCCACTGTTTTCTACCGCTTGTTTGTATGTTGATCGTTAAACACAGTGGACTCCTTCTGGCTGGTTCACCGCAGACTTACTACATACAGGGTTTCATACAGAATTTTTTCCTTGCATGGGGTGGGGGGTGGGGGGGAAATTTACATGCGTGCAAAGGGTGCATGTGCGTGTCAGTGCACCCACTAGGTTTTAATGAAATTCTGGACATATTTAAGGACAAGAAGCATCAGATTCAGCTGTAATACAGTAAGTCTATAATTATGCTCCCTATTGTATATAGCTGTTGAGGCAATTGTGACATCATAATTTTCTCAAATTTCTAGAAGGGGGGATCCCAGCGCCCTCCCCTGTATGAAACCCTGCAAGTTACTATACACTTTCCAGAACATTAGCTAGTAAATACCATTGAGGATAATGCAACAGTTCAATGATGCACAAAAACCGTAATTGTTATAAATGATGCAGGAAAATAAACAATCCCATGTTTTTTACAGTTAATTTCTAACCTCCTGAAACAGTCTCAAGTCGTATTTGTTGTCATCGTCTGCAAAATACACCACTCCACTGCTGTTGCCATGGTAACCTCTCAACCACTTGAGGCCTGCATTGTGCTGCACAACACCCCTTGCACTTAGCCGTCTTCCATGATTTACAGTAGGAGATCCAGGAGGTGTTGCAGCATTCAAGTGGACAGAATTGACCTTACATCTCTCGAGTAATTGGGTCACAGATTTGGTCTTAGACTTAGAATCCTCTATCACTATCCAAACTACATTTGGAACTAGCATGAGTGTGTGACATATCGTTGTTAAGTCGACTCGTTGTGTGTAACGATTATGAGTAGCAGTTACCACCAGTATAGTCGTACTAATACTTAAGTCCCAAGCATCATAATCCCTGGACAATGGAGATACTGTGTATGTGTGTGTGTGAGTAGGTATGTATCAATAAAAAGCTAAAGGGAGTTTGCCAATACCGTAGTCTCGGGAAAGAGCACCCACTCACGAAAGAGCACCCACCCCCTACTTTTGGTTCAATTTCCTGTATAGGGTCCAAGTCTACTCGAATGAGCCCCACCCTGGAGTGGGCTTCGCGTAGTCTTGTGTGGAGTTTGAGAAGCACAGCCTCAAGCGCTATGCATGGGTACCTGAGCCAGAGGTAAGAAACTTTGTTTAACACTTCACCGAAGGTTACTACAAGGCATCTTTGCGTAGACGGACGTAGCTAATGCAGTGCACACCACGAGGTACACTATGCTCACGGTGACATGGTGCTGTTCAGAGTCAGGTTGTGTGCCATCAGGACTCGACTTTGCAGCTAGTGTTTCTGTTGTACATTACTGTTTGTTCATTTATTTGCTTGGAGGGCATTGAGTCGCTGCAAACATGCATGCTCTTTCGTGGTTACATACCATATTTGCATACTTTTTGGAATGCTATTTTGGACTAACATTATAACCTAATTGCAAGTAATCACTCCTTTTTAATCAATACACAAGTTAAGCCAACAAGCACACTGCATGCAACTCCGTTCTGTGGTCCAGGAAATGCAACTGAACTGGAGGCCTGGCACGTATAAACTTGGAGATCTTGACTGCACGTTATAAGCGTAGTAGCTACGTAAATAATGCAAGAAATGTAAGTATATGCATTTCTGCTCTACTATACACTAAGCCTTAATATGATTCCAGCAAGCTATAGTCCATGGATATTCCATCTATAAGTAACTGCTACTACAACACTCCTTCTGAAAGAAGGGCAGAATGAAATGGGCCTTCTCGGCCACCATAGTTTTGTGCTGCAAATTTACCAGAAGTAGGAGGCCTTAAAGTAAGAGTTTTTGTGGCTTCTTAAAAAAAGTTCACCCTCAAGGGAGGAGCCAGACATCAGTTTATCAATTGTGAATAGCAAGGCACGCCTTCACCCTGCTTTATACTCGCGCGCGTGTTGTTAGCTCAATACACGCGGCAACGATTTCGGTCTGCATGCACACAGCAAAAACAACGGTATGGATTTCATGCCAAAATAGGTATGACTTCACTTTTTATACTGGGCATACCATAAAAGGTATGAATTTCATACCATGCACTGATGATCATACCAGAACCCAGAACCGGTATATATATATAAAAAATTATGCATCATCATGATCATACCAGTAGATTTTCATCCATAAATAATTATTGGTGTGATTATCATTTGCTTATAGCAGTATAAACCATGCACGGTACATTCAGCTTGTCCTTGCTGCTAAAAAAAGGATTGACTATTCACAATTGCGGCAGGTAATGAATTTCAAAAGGTATAGATATATATAGCTAGTAACCTATCAAATGTTTTTGCAAAAGAAGTCAAATTTTGCAGTGTGGATCAGTGACCGGGAGAGGGGTGAGGGTGAAGAGTATAAAAGTGGAGGGAGAAATGCGAGCAGAACTGACATACAGTGGCATATAGCCATTTTGTGAAACTTCGCAAAGCACAGAGGATCTGGGGGCATGCGTGCATGCACTCCCAATAAATTTTGGCATTTCGGAGCCTCTCACTGTAGAAAACACTTAATTGGGTCACAGCAACCATATTATTATCTTGGTTGAACCAGTGTGACAATAATTCATGCTCACGGGCCAAATAGGTTTTCTTGAAAGTGTATTATAACATGGGCCGGTATGCCCTAAGCTAATACAGTAATAGATGCATAAATTTCAGTACATGCATGCAGCAGCAAGCATGCTACTACACTCATCTACCCCCTATATAGTTTCATTATGCGACTAGTTTAGACTTACGTGTGCATGGCTCAGTAGGATCAATCCCGTAGAAGGTGGCAACGCCGAGTCCAACTAGAAGATTCGACAGAAGAACTAACCCACCATGCTTGAGTAGTATTAAGGCAAAGCGATACATATTGCACGCTAAGCTGCAGCGAACGTTATGGTGTGTAGCCGTAGCCGAATACCGCACTTTCCGTTATAAAAATACGCGTATACAGCCTACTTCGGAGGCTTCCGGTATATTTCCGGTAGGCGTGGCAATGCGGTTACTTACGCTACGAAGGCACGTTCCAGAGCTCTGCCTTGCTGTACGCTGGCGAGAAAGACTAACCATAAGCTGGTGCTATACATACCAGGGCTATTATAATGTCCAGTTGTGGAATCAACCAGCGGCGACGGACAATCTTGCGTGAGAGGCACTGATGCGAGCGTTGAGTAAATTTTGTACAGTCCAGGTACTATATAGCGGGACCAAAAAATCTGTCCGCTTTACGTAATAGCGAGATCAGATGTCCGCGTTTGGGAATTTCTTATTTAAGTATTGTATTATTAATGGAGGGACCGCGTCAAGTGGCCGCGTAAGCGGGGTGTGCCTAAGTGGGCGTGTTACTGTTCTGTGCGTACGGCGCGCGCGTAGCAATAAATTAAGATACCGTAATTCCTAATTGAACGTATATATGCGCATGTGCTATTCACTTTGAACTTTGAACTCAGTCGTTACGGTACTAGTTATCGAACTTTTTTGTAACCAAAAATAAAGTCGTGGAAACTGATTTACAACCAGCGAAGACGGTGAAACTACGCAAAAATACCGTGCGAAGGGCGACTCGAAGCAGTTTTTGCGATATCGCCTTCCGTTGCAACATTACGTCCCGTTGTTTCAAGGAAATTTGGTAAGACAGTAAGTTTTTCTCATTCAAAACTTTCTATTTCGAGTACCATTTATCGTAGCGGTAAAAACGTTTCGAGCCGCCCTAGAGTTTATTAATGCGCATCTCAAACAGCGAGATCAAGTCGCTAGCGTACTTCGTACTGTAGATTTTTGGTTAATAGTCTGCGGGGACACTCGTGTGCTTACTGTGGCTACAAACTGTGCTATTTCAACGGTTTTTCCTGTACACATTCACTACCCTCCCTGCTTCATATTCAGTAGGTTTTGTTGTACTGGGATGAATTCTGTACGAGAAATTTTATGTTAATATATTTCATAAACCACGCCCACCGGGACTATCCCGCCACCTTACAAGTGGCAGTGACGTCACGGGTGTGGCGCCAGTATTCTGATGACGTAATGTAGGGCAAAAAATGGGCCGGGTTAAATGGCTCTGTGAACGGCGACAGCGACGAGGTTGTGAGCTGCTGAACGTTACCATGAGCCGCATCTAAAATCGCTGCAGTATGACATACATCGCTACGTGAGCCACTAAGCGATCCAGCTGTCAGTATTGCTGGTAGGGAGCCAACAAGGGGTCCACGTGTACATTACATGATTACTGCTATTCTACTGCCCTACAAAATGGCGGTGAGTATGCGGAAAATCGCATACTTTTGAGTATAATATACGGACCACGCCGACTGGTTATAGGTACTTCCGGAGGGCAAACGCGCGATCAAGACGCAGCTGTACAGCGGACCTTTCACCTTGAGAGAAGCAGCTTCTTTTATCTTTCGGTACTAATGGTAAGGACTCGATGTAGCACTTACTAGCCTGTATTTTGCACGCAGCTGCACTAAACCTAGCCTGGTACCCGGCGCGGAGGAAGAGCGCCTGGTACACACTGATGCGCTTCCGGTTAATTAAAAATGGCGTTGCTCACCTGTCACGTTTATGATGTTTACACTGTTTAGGGGCGTGTGCTCTGACAAAATTTAAGTAGTAAACATCCCGACGTGGACCAGTTAGCGAAAATGGCATCGGTGTGCCGCCTTTGCTGATCCTCTGTGGCTTATAGCCACCATAGAGTAGCATTGTTTGGTAAAAAAGCTAGCCAGGAAAGACTAGCATCAAGGATAAGCGCTCTGTTGGATATAACGTTGAACCATGACGACGGCTTACCGAATCTCATGTGTGCGAAGTGCAAGCGGAGAGTTGAAAGTTTAGAGTACCATACTTGGGGTCGCAAGTCGCTGAAGGGCTTGATAAATTACTTGCTGAAAATCCGAACTTTCATTATCCTGACAAGTTTACTATATCGAGTCCGAACTCTGACGTCACATAACACGGAAGAATCAGAAAATAGTCCGGAGTCCCCACATCTTGGGGAGATTAAACGCATGCGCAAACAGTGTGTACAGGCGCTTCTCCGTTTTTCGCGCGCGCCGGGGACGAGGCTACACTAAACCCAGACACCGACTTTTGCCCCCCGGAAGTGAAGCCACGTCCCATGAAAACCATCTATAGCTACCTTCTGGATGGAATAGTATCCACCGCCTCTATGGTGTGTAGTCTCGTGCCCAGCCGTCTACGCCGCCAGGAATCTCGTTATGTACCTGAGACATAACTCATGAGAAAAAATTACTTGTTTGCCCCAAACTTATCATAGGGTGGTCGTAACTAACAACCGTGCGGATCCAATTCTTGCAAAAAGCTGTTCGTTGTCATGAACAACTTGGGTCGATGATCCCAAGCCATTTACTTGGAGCCTCAGGGCAGTGCGCCCGTATTTACATTGCACCAAGAAGCTGTTTTTTCTCAAAGAGTGGCTAAGTGCGATTTACCTAACTGCAAAACTCGGCCTGTGTTCACCTGAATCGCAATCCCGGGAAAACTGCGAAGCGCGTGCTTCTGTTTGTCTTACGATGAGGCTGCTCTTAGCGATTCCGGAAGCTCGTCGCGTAGGCATGAAATTTTTCCGTTCAATTAATATGCGGGAAGTGGTCACGCGAACCGTCGACATTTCGAGCAAAGGTGCTGCGTGCTAGTGAGAAGAACCCCCATAAACTATATATCGTTCCGATGCTCAATGTCTGTACTCTCAATTGGTGCTAGTTGGCAAAAGTTTGGGTAAAGTATGTTTTTCCCGGCGAATTTTTCACGCTTTAAAAGAGCGTAAACAAAAAAGTAGAAGCGATACGAGCTACCAACTGCTATATTCGAAATCCTTGGCCCCGAACGCCCCCAGAACGACTATTTTTAGTAGCATTATCTTTAGTGTAAGTTAGCACAAGTACTGTTTGTTCAACACATTTATTGTTGTGAACCAGTACAAAGCCACATTGCAGTAATACTGACAAAGGGACACATGCCTGCAAGCCACAAAAGTTATGCAGTGTGAATAAATAACATCTTGTGCAACTACAATTGCATTATCTTGAAAATCAACTTTTCGGTCCTCCATCGCAGACTATCTATGAGAGAAGGAATAGGAAAGTCTTGGTTACAAACCTAATAGGGATGTATGCAGGTACAAGAGTAAAAATTCATGCATGTGCGCACACATGGTGCTGGAAAACATCTGATGTGCTGTGGATTTCACCTTGCTTCAAATGAGTGGGAACAGGAAGCATAAGCATGAAGCGTCAACACTCAGTATGCAAGTACTAGCAAGTGTACGCTTGTACTTGTACAAGATTACGCATGCTGATACGCTCATGCCACACTATTAGAATCAAGGCAAAATTTTTTATATCCATTAAAAAGGATCGGAAAAATTTTCGTGTGCAAATCCTCTTTCAAGTTACGGATCTCGGCTTCTACGCAGCCGATTTGCATGGGACAAGAACCGTTCAGCTCGTAATTTAGCGACGACTTTTCTGGTGAACGTCCTGATATACCTACATTAATCTGAAAAAACCGTCCGGAATCGCTACTGCTCTACTGTTCGGCTTGTGGACAACGTAGATTCATATCGCCGAGATACAACCTCTCTAGCAACCTGCCGCCCCCCCCCCCCCCCCCCCCCCCCCCCAATTAGTTTCGACCACCCTCAATTAACCCTCTCTTTACAAAACTTCAACGAATTCTTGCATACAAGCATGTGTTCTGAGAGTACGCAGCACATTAAGGGAAAGAGGACAAGTAAAAGCAATCAGCATTGAGTGACGGCCTGAGAAGGTATGTATTCCTGGCAGCTTTGTGGGAGGGAATACAATCTCTTCAGAGCAAGCTTCATACGTACGTAAGCTCATGGATATACCCAAGAGCGCATAAGAACGGGCGGCTTGAACCGTACTAAAAATAGAACACCCGGTCACGTGCGCGCTTAGCATAAGGGCGCGCCTAGCTATGTCAACGCAACGTACCGTGCGCGTGCGCAGGGCGTGTTACTATTTTTAGTACTGGCGGTAAATTCCGCCTGATTTCGAATTTTACGTAGTTACACGCTCTTACTCTAGCCGCGGCCGCCCGTTCTTATATTATGCGCTCTTAATATACCGTATAGCGCTAAATTTTCGCGGGTCTTTAATTTCGCGAATTTCGCGAATTTTCAACCATTCGCGAAAATATTTCAACGAAAATTTTTGACACGCGGCGTGCAGTGTGCGTGTGCAGCGAATTCACGATATTATTTCAACGAAATCTTCCAAAAAAAATTGCTATTCGCGAAAATTTAGACCCTCGAAAATTTTGCGCTATACGAAATTCTTAAGTGTTAAAATTGAGCTCAATGATTGATCATGAACAAATAAATTAAATTCTTAACAGAAAATCAAAGGCCAAGTGGTCCACAAACCACACCCTCTCTGGGAAGAGCGTGGCTTGCAAGACTAGTGGTCCACTACACTATATTGAAACCCTAAACAACAAACAACTGTGTATGTCTGTTCTAGGGGTGCAGGGAGAGCCTGGGAACAAGGCTACATCCACATGCTATCTTTAAGTTTGACAAAGTCTGATTATGTTTATGTACTATTTGTGAATGTGGTGAATTTTTAGCAGCGGAATGAGCAGAAATTATAACAACAAAGTGTGCATTTTTTCAGAGCTTCAAGTTGGACCTTCGTTGTGACAAACTATTCTTGAAATGCGTATCTTCTCCATTGACTCATACTGATCACTTAAAGTGCTTACTTGGTTCTGTTTCATCCTATATACATCACATTCTCACTCCACATATCAAACATTGCACTAGCCTACTTGCATACATGCACATATATACTCAAGGTGAGGGGAGATCATAGGTATGAGGCTATCATACAATTCTCCTGGCTACATGTTCAGATATCCATACAAGACAGTTCATAGGCGTAGGAACCGGGGGGGGGGGGGGGGGGGGGCACCGGGGGCATGTGCCCCCCCCCCCCCCCCCAAGTTTTAATAAATTGTTATATAAATTGCTCACAACTCTATGCGTAGTTTCAAGAGTGCCCCCCCCCCCCCCCAATCAAAAAGTCTTTCCTACGCCACTGCAGTTGGCTACTTCTGCTGCAGTCAATTCCCTATGGCAGTTACCAAGTCCCTGAGTTTTGGTGATAAGGATGTTCAGCTATACTTCTCTGCAACTGCAGTCAGTATAGTGGATACAAGCAGCAGATGACACATTAATTAAGCCAAGGCCTTCTTGGAAGGTCAGTGTATATTTCCGCCAACTGCAATGCAAAACTACTTGTACTTGAGATAATGACAAGTTCTGATTCCAATTGTAAATTTTTTCCCTCACTTTTCCGTGTTTATTCCAATTATCAATTTTCTTACCTTGTATTTTGGATTCCAATTTACCAATATCCAAACTTTAGCATAGAACGGTTGCGAGCCATCATGAATATTCATTATTGAATGGTAATTAGAACGCAGGTACTTTCTGTTTACGGGTGAAATGCTGACCCTAACCCTCCTGAAGACTTGCCTTTGGGGCAAAAAGGTTTGGAGGTAAAATGAATACCTTTAGCTTTATAGTATACTAGGACTACGCATGCGCATGATGCCTCGCGCCGCTCCATGGGGCGCGCGGCGCAGGTGTCAGGCGTTGCTCGTTTAGTATGGTGGGAGTCCAAAGAACAACGGTAGCGTGAAGAGTGAGCCTAAATACCTGGCTTGTGAAGAATCTCCAGTACGTGCTTTCTACTTTTGAACTCTTTCTTGTTCTTCTGTCGCTCTCTTGGCTTTCTACGGTGGGCTGACTTTTTTGCTTTTTTGTTTTTTCTCAGCCGGAGTCAGCAGCCGTCGGCTGCGTTCAGCACTCGTTTATGCACTTCGCTCCGCAAATACGTACGTTGTGAAGGGCCAGTCGCGCTGTTCTCCCCGTACTCCGTCGGCAAGAAATGTCGTCCCGGCTTCGTCGTGTAATGTACGTATCCGATATCCTGCCTGGGCGTGAGCGCAAATTGACATTCCGAGCGTGACCTCAAATTGACATTCCTAAGCGATACCGCAAATTGACATTCCTAAGCGTGACCGACACGTACGTACGTACGTACGTACGTACGTACGCACGTACATTGCGAGAATAGATCCCTCATTCAGAGCCTCGCGCTAATGCGCTCGGCAATAACGTGGGTGAGAATGGTTTCATCAACAGTACATAATATATTTATATGCATGTTTAGATGTGTATACACAGAGGTTTATATATACTCTTCCTTCTCAGGAGAGGGAACTATTGCATGCAGTTAGCTACATGTCGAGTAAGGTCTCCAGATGTAGCCTCGTTCCCAGGCCTTGTGCATTCGTCGCGCTTGCAGTACGAAATTCGCGTACGGGAACAAGGCTAATGTGTATCGGTATCAACTGTCTAGGCCTACCTATTTTTCCAGGGTTCACTAAATGTTCAATCACGTGTTAAGACATGCAGAAGCACAGGTATAATATAGAGCTCCATCAAAACCTGGATGGTGGGAAGGCCTGGGAACGAGGCTACATATAACCTTGTCATGTTTTGTTAACTAAAACAACACTACCCCCCCCAGCAAATTAAGCTGATTGGAACTGGTATTGGGCAAAATGCTACTGTACAATTGACCGCATAACATCTACCCTGCAAACTTTATGACTGTGCGATGTGATACTGTACATGTTATTTACTCTTCCAGGGATTCTCTCGGTTGGCTGGTATTCATGATTTTTGGTTTCTTCAATTCCAACCCGAATTTTTACATCAATGGAAATACTGCTTAAGGATTATTGTACTTAAGCAGTATTCCCAGTGTTGTATGTAGCTAGATGTGCCCTGAAGGAGACTACAGCACTGTAGTTGAAACATTGGCAATTGATGACAATTGATGAAAAAATTCAGGTTGGAATTGAAGAAACCAAAAATCATGTTATTTACATCAATTAGTTAATATTGCACCATAACAGCAGGGTTTATGGCAGGGCAATGTGGTTTACTGATTGTTTATGCATATATATACTACATTTTTGCTGCATATTAGAATGAGCTCCTTTGGTAAATATATAGATACATACATGTACACATCTGTCACAATAAATAACTTGAACACAAAGTTATGCAATACAAGATGCGTTAGAACTCAAAATGGGGGTCTGATGGGTTTTTCCTCTCATATCCGGTGTATAGAAACTCAGGGTCAGCAGTTTTAGTATGCCATACGTAGGCCTGCAGATAGAAATAGAAACTAGCACAATCTAAATTAACAAAAATTTTTTTTTATTTTTTTTTTTTTATGAAAAAATTGTTAATTTATTATTTCTTTTGCCCTCTCATATGAAGTTTTCTGAAAGTGTATACAGGTAACAGATGAGGTCCTTTCTTTGTCCCTTCTGCTCCCTTCTGTCCTTTCTCCCTCCCTCCTTCCCTGCTTGTCTTTGCCTCTTTGCAACATCCTCCACCAGATACAGCTTGATGAAAAATTAGCAGGTAAAGTCCTTTCCTTCCCTTTCTTCCCTCCCTCCCTCCCTCTCTCCCTCCCCTTCCTTCTCTTCCCTCTCCCTCTAGCCTCGTACCCAGGCCGTTAATTAACGGCCTGGGTACGAGGCTACTCTCCCTCCCACCCCTTCCTTCTTCCCTCTCCCTCCCACTCCTTTCTTCTTCCCTCTCCCTCCCACCCCTTCCTCCTTCCCTCTCCCTCCCACCCCTTCCTTCTTCCCTCTCCCTCCCACTCCTTTCTTCTTCCCTCTCCCTCCCACCCCCTTTCCCTCCCACCCCTCCCACCCCCTCCTCCCTCCTCCCCTCCTCCCTCCTCCCCTCTCCCTCCCACCCCTCCCTCCCTCCTCCCCTCTCCCTCCCACCCCTCCCTCCCTCCTCCCCTCTCCCTCCCACCCCTTCCTCCCTCCTCCCCTCTCCCTCCCACCCCTTCCTCCCTCCTCCCCTCTCCCTCCCACCCCTTCCTCCCTCCTCCCCTCTCCCTCCCACCCCTTCCTCCCTCCTCCCCTCTCCCTCCCACCCCTTCCTCCCTCCTCCCCTCTCCCTCCCACCCCTTCCTCCCTCCTCGCCTCTCCCCCCACCCCTTCCTCCCTCCTCCCCTCTCCCTCCCACCCCTTCCTCCCTCCTCCCCTCTCCCTCCCACCCCTTCCTCCCTCCTCGCCTCTCCCCCCACCCCTTCCTCCCTCCTCCCCTCCCACCCCTCCTGCTTGCCTCTTTGCTAGATCCTCGGCACTCCACTGATTCTCTTGTTACAAACTTCTGCAGTAGTCTTGTCTCCAGGTAGCCAAGTGGATTGGGTTGCCCATTTGGCTCTAGTCCAACCTGAATATCCGATTTTTCCAAAAGTCCTCTGAGATTTATGGCAAATCCAGCCATGTCAAGTGGAAATTTCCTGTCAGGACGATAATTTTTAGTAAAATGTTTTTAGGTGACTACTTCTCACACAGTGAGTAATACCAATGATTGAATGATTACATAATCATTATATCATTGAACCGTACTAAAAATAAAACACCCAGTCACATGCTTAGCAACCATGGCTTATGTCTACACAGCATGCGCAGTACATGCTACTATTTTTAGTACTGGTGCTAAATTCTGACCGGTTTCAAATTTTACAGAGTTACACGCTCTTACTCTAGCCGCCCGTTCCTATGCGCTCTTGGAGTGATATAATGATTACATAATCATTAAGATTATCAACTACAAACTAAGAAATTTGTAATCGATTACACCTAAGGAAATTGAAAAAATTTTATCAATAGTTAACTGTCTAAATCATTATATTTTCAGTAAACAAGATGTCAGTTTGCGGTGACAACAAATAGCGTGCAGATGGCCTGGAAGCTGGAAGGATTTGGGGAATGATATCGACCATTGCAACATCTCTCTTGCTTGGCTGATGAGTGGCCTAGCTCCAGTTATCACTGCTTGCAGCAAAAACAGTGCAGAGAAGACCTTCACCTGTGAACGTGCCATCACTTGCGTTACGCAAACTGGACACAGAATGACTTGTGACATTTAAACCAGTTGTGGGTTACGTCAGTGGCTGATATTATGCGCCAAATCCTTCTAGCTTCCAGGCCATCTCCACGCTATTCGTACTGCAAACGACGATAGCTATGGTGGAAGACAGGAACAAGGCTAGCTAATGACTTTCTCAACTGGTGCAGATGAAGCGCAGAAAGGACATTTCTGACCTAAATTTTGGTAAACATTTTGCTTTCATCCAAACTGGATGTAAATTTGCGTTCCAAATCCAATTACAAAAACAAACTACACGATCTTTACACTGTTTTAATTACATTATGATTAGTGGTTGATATAATCGGCAGGACATAGATTGTTACCTAGGCAATACATAGAATGTTGCTCATACTTGTCTTCTACAGTTGTATTGCCTAGGTAACATGTTATATGATCATAGCCCTACACCAATGTGTAAAACGACCAGTAAGGATGTTGGAGAAGAAACTGTGGCCTATGAGCTGCTGCCAGCCGCTTGACGTTCATTAATTGTGCTAGTCGTCACCATCAGAATCACCACGTAGCCAAGTTTCCGCAAAACTTTAAATTAAATGATGCAATTTCCTCAGAGAATCTGCCTATTATGCTCGTATCATGCTCAAAGCTTTTGCAAACCTACTATGCTCATTTTAATGCCGGCATAATCCGCACACCCCTACCAATGTGTAAAAGACTACCCCAGGAATATAACATAAGGAATATTAGAAAGAAAGTACGAGTTGAACTTTGCATTTGTCAGTCCAGAGTACAACAAAATAGAAGCTATATCAATGCTGCCTTATGCAAGTTCTGGCCTCCAGTCCTTGGACAGGCATTACAACAAGGAAACTAGCCCCGTACCCAGGCACGATCAGGTGAGGAGGAGGACGCATCAGGGTATGGGGCTACGAAGGACCTTAAGAGTCTTCACTGGGCACCAACTCCTGTGTCTACCTTCTGTGTAACTGCCTGATGTTACCACATGTGATGTGATTTCCCATGTCCAGAGGAGGTTGGAAGCTAGTAATTAATGCTATGTGAATGACGTAATCATACGGGCTGCCTTAGAGGCCCATAGTGAAATGTGAAATTGATTTACACAATGGCGCCCTCGCTTGTTCGGAACGAAAGTCGCTCAGTGGAAACTGCGAGGTGCGCTCTAGATTACCCGCTATGGCATTTTATGACACGCAAAGTAGTCTAAGGGGATTCCCAAGGAACTGCTCAAATGCTTCACTTGTAATGAACACTGTTGTGTAAATCAATTTCACATTTCACTATGGGCCTCTATGGCAGCCCGTATGATTACGTCATCACGTAGCACTAATTGCTATCCCGCAGCGCATCACTAATGACTAGCTTCCAACCTCCTCCGTCCCAGGCCTTCCTCATACGGAAGTGATTAAACACTATAGGCATTGAAGGCCTGGGAACAAGGCAAGTGTATGGACAGCACATGTATATTGAACCCATTAAGAGTTGCAGCTTTATCACTCTTGTTGGTAAACTAGACTTTTCATTCTTAATGGTTTAATCAAAACTTCTGCCACAGTTGATCCAACATGGCACAGCTTAATACTCTATTTAGGGTTACACAATTATGTTACACACACATTGTACTTGTGTGAGCAGCAGCACATGACAGCTGTTCTGTGTACATGTGACAGCTGCCCACAATAGCCTTCATGATTACTTGCACTATGAAAATAGGCACATTGTACATCTGTATACTGCACCGCCATCTTGGAGTACAGCTTTATACATGGCAGTGTATGCGATATTGATAGAAAATGAACTGGCCTCACAGATAAACTTAATTTAGCTCTTCTAACTTACAGAGCAGTGATTCCGCCCAATTCAACACATACTAGGAGCATTCTAAGTGTCTCTTTGCATTCACCGAGATCACCATAGAAACTACCATCTCATTTTTATCCAACATGGCCGCTGTTTTCCGTATATTTTGGTATATTTTCGTATTCTTAAACGTGATGATGTCATGTGAAAACGCTCTATGTGTTCCTGGAAGGCCTGGGAGATTTAGTCAGGGTATAACATCAGGTCGACAGAGGGTAGACGCATAGGTACCTCACTGTTATAATACATTTCTCATCATTTCATTGTGGTATTGAAGCTGCCTTGCAAACACTCCAAGCCCCCAGCCCCCTCCTCTCCCACCCCTCCCCTCTCCTCACTTCCCCACGTAGATGTAGTATCCAAATACTGAGTGGTATTGAAGCTGCCTTGCAAACACTCCAAGCCCCCAGCCCCCTCCTCCCCCCCCGGGCAAAATTACTGAACCGTACTAAAAATAGAATGCCTGGTCACATGCTTAGCAACAATGGTTTGCGTCTATGCAGCATGTCCATTATGTGTTACTGTTTTTAGTACTGGCGGTAAACTCCGCCTGGTTTCATACACGCTCTTAGTTTAGCTGCCTGTTCTTATGCGCTCTTGGCATTGGAAAGGCAGTACAGTGAATGAAAGGGAACTAACAAATGGTCAAGCAACTGCCAACATGTTGCTAAAATGTTTTGCTATCAACGTACCTTCTAGGATCCCAAGTGACGTGCCAATCAACTGCCTTCCCGTTGACGCACTTTGGCCCCTCGTACTTTAGACCCCCGGCAAATGCCACGGGATAGACTGAGGCAACTTTTGTTTTTCTCATCTGGAGGGGGGAAGGAGAGAGATACAGAGGGAAGAACGAGGGGTGAAGGAGAGGAGAGATGGTGAAGAACAGGGATAAGAGAGAGGAAGAAGGGAAAGGGAAAAGAAACAAATGGAGAGGGATGGGGAACAATGAGAAGGGAGGGAGAGGGATGAGGAAGAAGGAGGAAGGAGGGAGAGGGATGAGGAAGAAGGATGAAGGAGGGAGAGGGATGAGGAAGAAGGATGAAGGAGGGAGAGGGATGAGGAAGAAGGAGGAAGGAGGGAGAGGGATGAGGAAGAAGGATGAAGGAGGGAGAGGGATGAGAAAGAAGGAGGAAGGAGGGAGAGGGATGAGGAAGAAGGAGGAAGGAGGGAGAGGGATGAGGAAGAAGGATGAAGGGAGGGAGAGGGATGAGGAAGAAGGAGGAAGGAGGGAGAGGGATGAGGAAGAAGGAGGAAGGAGGGAGAGGGATGAGGAAGAAGGAGGAAGGAGGGAGAGGGATGAGGAAGAAGGAGGAAGGAGGGAGAGGGAGAGGAAGAAGGATGAAGGGAAGGAGAGGGATGAGGAAGAAGGAGGAAGGAGGGAGAGGGATGAGGAAGAAGGAGGAAGGAGGGAGAGGGATGAGGAAGAAGGAGAAGGGAGGGAGAGGGATGAGGAAGAAGGAGGAAGAAGAGAGAGGGCAGGGGAAGGGTAGGAGGAATGAAGAGGGGAAGAAGAAAGGGAAAGGGAAGGATGGGTGAAGAAGGATGGGTGAAGAAGGAATGAAGAAAGGTGGGTCGTTGGGGGGATGGGGGTAGAGAGAGGAAAGGAGAAGTGGAGAAGATAGCAAAAGGTAAAGACGGGGAGAGGAAGGGGGAGGAAGGGGGAAGGGGGAGGAAGGGAGAGGAAGGGAGAGGAAGGGGGAGGAAGGTAAAAGACGGGGAGAGGAAGGGGGAGGGAAGAAACGTGTACACACATACTAAATCGACACCGCAAAACGTACCTCTTCGAATAATCTCATATCATATTTATTGTCATCATCACCAAAGTAGACAACACCGTTGACGTTGTCCACTGTATAATGTTCTCGTAACCACTTCAACCCCGCATTCCTCTGCGTGATACCTCGAGAATACGACCACGTTCTCTTCTCCATGCCTGGTTTCGCACGAAACTTGAGTGGAGTCCTTACGTTCAAGTGGACGGAATTCACCTTGCATCGGCTAAGCAATCTCTTCACAAGGTTTGATTTGTGATCAGAATCTTCGACAATGATCCACGTCACTTTTGGCACATGCATTAAAGTATAACACATCGAGGTAAGGTCTACTTTTTGTGTTGTTCGTGCGTAGGTTGGTGTTATGATGAAGACAGTCGGCATGTTTGCAGTATAATCTGGAATACTTGGTGTGACTAACGTGGTTGGTGAGGGTGGAGCCGAACTTTGAACAGCTGGGCTCTTTGTGATGTCACAACTACAAAACGTTCTGTTTTCATAAGCTGAGAGTAATTTAGAGAGTGTTGCTAGCAATCTTGTTTCTTCGGCTTTTGTTTCTTTGCCAGGTGTTGGAGATGACGAGGGGGAAGGAGGAGGAGGAGTTAACTTTTCTGGTGGTAATTTGACATGAGCACCTTCGAACTCTTCGTTAATGGCACATAATGGGGCTGTGTGTGTGTGTGTGTGTGTGTGTGCATGTGTGCATGTGTGTGTGTGTGGGTGGGTGTGTATGGTTGATAGCCTTGTCCCCCCTATTCACTATGCAAAAACGAAGGAGAAAGGCCCAGAACAAGACTATGTACAGGATGAGTGTGTGGATCAGTGTGTGTACTTGTGGGTGTGTACATGTGCATGTGTACTTGTGGGTGTGCACATGGCATGTGTACTTGTGGGTGTGCGCCTGTGCATGTGTACTTGTGGGTGTGTACATGTGCATGTGTACTTGTGGGTGTGCACATGGCATGTGTACTTGTGGGTGTGCGCCTGTGTACATGTGTGTGCGTATTCATACAATGGTAGACAAAACAGATCCCTACAGATACCCTCACCAATACATCACCATCCTAGTGAGCTTACCTCCAATCTCTGCTCAAAACCACTTCAAACATCATTGCAACTTTGAAGCCAAATAATCAAATTTTCTTTCACTTTCAATTAAGTGCCCACTTTTTGATAGGCCTTGGAAAATTATGCCAGCATGATTTTTAAGCATACAGGCATAATTGGGGTGAGCCTGAGTGAGCCACACACTAGAGTGGTCTACCAATAAACGTGGTCTACCAATAAACGTGATCGACCGACTAACTGATTGACCATCTGACCGACCGTCTGACTGACCGTCTGACCATCTGACTGACTGACCGTCGATCTGACCATCTGACCAACCGTCTGACCGACTAACTGATCAACTGTCTGACTGACCGTCTGATCGACCGTTTTATCGACCGTCTGATCGACCGTTTTATCGACCGTCTGACCGACTGACTGACCAACTGCAGGCCCATAGGCAGGGGGGGTTTGAGGGGGTTCGCTCGAACCCTCCTTTTGGCCTCCAAAAACACCGCCTAGCTATACATTATAAGTGCCCTACCACTTGCAAATGGTCCACTAGCATTGCTGCCATCATCACTGCTGTCCAAAACAGTTTGGTTGCAGCTATGCGGCACCCCGTTTGTTCATGGAGGACCAGCAGATGCTTGTGGAACGCGCACGTAAGCAATTTACGCCGATGCGATGAAAGGACATGCGTAAATATTGATCGCTATTTCAGGCACTCAAGAGTTCATCAGTTGACCTTCTAGCCGTGACGGTGAGTTACCAAAGCGGCAAAACTGAACAATCTGGAGTCGTACCATCTTTCTGAAAACGTATGAAAACGTACGGTATATTAGGGTAGTCTGTAGACATCTTGTCATACAAGCTTGATGCTCTTCTGACATACTTTTAGTATCCTCTGCACTATTCCACCATCTGTCACCCCACCTGCTGTTCTACCACCCGTAGTACCTTCTATCGTGGAAATTTGATGTGCTTATCAAATGCATCATAGCTATGGACAGCCAAAAACTGGAGGCAATACCCTGCGAGCCATGTATACACTGTAGGAAGGGTTACATATTTAGTTCACATCAGTTGCATTCCTTGTGTGTGCCTGACACGTAAAGTTCAAGGAGTGCTTGCATGCAATTTGAATCAGAGTGTAGTTGAGAAGCTTCTCTCTTTTGTTAAATTAGTATTTCCTTTCAGAAAGCCTATAAATCAGCATTTCTGGTGCATGAGGTTCCAACGGTTGTTTCAACTTGTTTGTATCTGCCCTAGCCTAGGCTCCTCCCCGTTTTTCTACATGGGGAGGAGCCTGGGTACAAGGCTATATCTGCCCCTGGAGAGTTCCTTGGTTGCATGCATGGCTGTGGTGGAAATGTCAGGAGTGTAGCTAAATAGGTCTTCTGCATAAAGAGACGAGCTAATGTAACTAAAGGAGAAGCTCCTCAATGAACTTTCAAAAAAACCTATTTGGTAGCATTCCTTGCATGGTACCATCACACATTGATGCAACTGAGACAACCTAAAAATGTGGCTGAAGTAACTTAAGTGTTTTCGCAGTGTAGCTACTATGGCTCTGCTTCTGTCCCAAAATGGCCTCAGAAGCAATCTCAGAGCATAAAAATTCTCTAAAGGAGCATGCCCCCAGACCCCCCCAGTCATACATACACATCGGACATCCATGTAACCCCCCTTCTGAAAATCCTGGCTATGGGCCTGAACTGTCTGACTGACCGTCTGACTGACCGTCTGACTGACCGTCTGACTCACCATCTGACTGACCGTCTGACCAACTGTCTGACTGACTGACCATCTGACCAACTGTCTGACTGACCGTCTGACGGTCTGACTCACCATCTGACTGACCGTCTGACCAACTGTCTGACTGACCGTCTGACTGTCTGACTCACCATCTGACTGACCGTCTGACCGTCTGACTCACCATCTGACCGACTGTCTGACCAACTATTTCTGTCTCAGTCACATGCATGCCAAAGACGTAACAGACAAACATAACGGATTGTGCATGACAGCAAGTACTGTACTGTACATGTGCTAGGGCAGTTGCTGTAATCCAAGCTGTTCACAGAGCGCAGAGGACAACTGCAAGTGTGACAGATAAGCTGGTCTGCTCAAAGGTAGCATGAGATTTGTAGCCTCTAGTTTTGTGCACGGCCACGCCATTGTGCCAGTCAGTACATAGCTATATCACGCTATGCATGCACAGCAACTAACCCAGTCCAAGCTACCTCAAGATAGGATGATGAATGAGACGAAGAAGCTAGCTAGGCTGTGTGCTCACAGACGGCCTAGCTTCTTGTCCTAGCTTCATAGTCGTGTGTCATAGCCTCAATGATGTGTGTCGTGTAGGCCTACTTCTGGTAAAGACGGTCTTTGCTACTAGAAGGATCAACAGTGTCGTCATTCAGGCTTGAACCACAATGATCAATCATTGAGGCTGAGAAAGCTCTAGACCGAGCCTTCTTGTGATGTGGACATCAAAAAATGACAAGTAACTAGTATGGTACTGCCACAGCTAGTATTGTTGACTTGTACAGATGGTTCTCGTTCCCAGGCCCCACCCAGCTTTCCGTCACTTATAGTACGGTAACGCTTTACCGTACTATAAGCGATGGAAAGCTGGGCGGGGCCTGGGAACGAGGCTAGGTTTTCATGGGGTGTGGCTGTATTTCTGTCAGGATTTGCATGTAGTGCAGCTGTGTGCAAAATACAGGCAAGGAAGCGTTACATCGAGTCTTTACCAACAGCTGCTTCTATCCAATCAAAATGCAAAACTGTGTAGCTGTCTCCTGTTTGCCCTCCAGAAGTAAGATATGTAATTTAGAAACCATGTTGATAAACAAGTTTCATTCCAAGGTGGGCGTACCCTGGTATGATTATGCAATCAGATTAGACAACCATACATTCAGGCAACTAGGGGTGTAGTATATAACAAGGTGGGCATTAGTTATGGGAAATGTGCCATATCTGTTCTGATCAATCCACCTTTCCAACGAAGGTGACCCCCAGGAACTGTTTCTGTCACACGCAGCATACCGCAGCGGAAGTCAACAGTTTGAACCCGGGTAAGTTACCAGGCATTCCCTTTTTTAATGAATGCAGATATAGCAAGTTACCAGGCCATTTTTTAATGAACGGCCTGGGTACGAGGCTATAAGAGGAGACGTATGCCAAAAACAAATACCACAAACACGTCTATTTGAGGGGCAACTTCTAAAAACAATACCATTAAAATATGCAGTGGCTTACTGCCCTCTGTGTACTTACAGAAACGAAAAATAGTTTTAATGTTCAGACTAGTAGTTTCAGTTTCAGTTTAGTTCAGTTAAAGACTGAAATTGGTAGTTTATTTTTAGTGTTGGTTAATAAAAGTGCTTTTGGTTACGCACCTATCAATGTTATGCCCCACTACCCCCCTATTGGGCAGTTGATGGTGATTATATGGTGGGTTGACTGAAGACAGGGCCTTAATAGTCGGGAATTTGATTACCTCAGACTGCATAGTTTAACAGTATGTGTCAAATTCCCAGTAATCCCCCGTCTTTTTCAAGGGGATTAGATTACAGGGTCTGCCCCACTATAGGAGCAATCAACGTTTAATTAGTCAAATCCCCACCTTGCCCTACTATAGCCCGATTTGGGGGGTGGGGCATAACATTGATAGGTACATTAGATGAACTACCATTTTGACTGATAACTACTGAACGCAAATTTGTAAGGCATGTTTCTCTGTAACCTTGGGTTGCTATGCCAACCTCTACCAGGACCTAATACCAAATAGTGTAATGTTGATTTCATCTCGCTTTGAATAGCATGGCGTGAGCATATCAGTGCATACTTCCAAGTACTAGCTAGTCTCGTGCCCAGACCCCACCCGCACCGAGAGGGTCTGGTGACATCCGGCTGATTCCATGGGCTTCATTAAAAATTCATAGCTTACTGTATGCATAGTTGAGAACTGATAACTAATTTTACACGCCAAAAAAGTGCTGTGTCATCGTGCTAAAGTAGCCAAGACTTTCCGGTGTTGCAACCACAGATTGTGTTTTCTGCAATGCGATTGGCAGAAGCAAATTCCTTGCCGAAAAGCAATCAACTTTAATGAAGCCCGAGGAATCGGCCAAAGCTCACCAGACCCTTTTTTCCTCGTGAGAGGGTGGGGTCTGGGCACGAGACTAAGTACTAGCATGCTGAGCGTTAACACTCCATGCTTACGCTTCATGCTCAACGCTCATTTGGAAATCAACAGTATGTCATAATTGCTGCCCTTTGCACAAGTGCAAAGAACAGCGCTAATTAATCGGTAATTATAATGGATAGGGGATTAAAGGTGAATATATATTTCATGTCCTGTGATTGTCTCGCGTGGCCACACCCCGTTCCGCAAGAGAGGGAAGGTGTCTGGTAACTTCTTTTACAGCAGTTTGTTGCGCCGCTCTGTACAGTGCGTGACCAATCACAGCGCAGTATTCTGTCACATGAGTGCTGTTATCACAATTTCAATAGGAAATTACAAGGAGTAAATCAACTGTGAAACCACAAGCAGCTGCTTTGTCAGTCTTTTCGAGATAATTATGAAGCCTTAGCGCTAGCGCATGGCGAGTAAATGAAATTCCTGTGTAACAAGCGGCTGTGGCGAAAGTTACCAGACCCCTTCCCTCTGTTGCGGAACGGGGTGTGGCCATGCGAGACTAGTCCTGTGAGTGCCCCTAATTGGAGAGACACCTTTACTAGAATGACATGTACTGACTTTGAAAAGTGGCCTCGCTTGCATGCAGGGAAGCACCAAATTCTATTATGACTGAACCCATACTGGTTTGTAGTCTCCCAGGAAACCTTAGTTATGGGCGCGTGTCTACAGCAGCTGTTACACACTTGAAGAGTTGGCTCCCCCGGGTCCCCAAACCATCCCGTAGCTTTGCACTCTACTACTCACCCGTCTGCGTGTGGAAGAGAGTCACGACCATTATACTCAAGAGGTTTGTGATTATCAAAATCCCACCCCAACAGAAAGTTCTCGCTAGAAGGGTCATGAGTAGAGGTGTCTCGATTCAGCCGTCAGTGAATACTGCTCAACATGTCCCAAAAGTTAAATAGCTTGAGTGTAAATAACTGTTAACGTTTAACTGTTAACTGTTTACACCCCCTTTTACAATATGCAGGTTCATAATATTGTTTGCAGTTCGCTAATTTAGAAGATTGCGTAACAGAGGTTCTAGATGCTGGTTGACATGACGTCTGTCACAGACTATTTGCTGAATATGACTCTATATCATTTTTCCTAGGAAATTTGCAATCCCTTAGGAAATGTTGCATCTTGTGAAATGCTAAGAGTCACAGTTTCAGGTATGATGTATGCTCTAGATCAGTCCACACTTCGCAGAAATGCCTTCACCAAGAGTGCATATAAGGAACTGTGAGATGCCCGCCCATATGGCTTCACTAAGTAAGTGGGAAATAGCACAAAGGCTGAAAGGATTTAAACTACTCTATTTTTAGTACATGCGGGAGATTGTCTGTTTCACAAAACTATGAGTTACACGCTCTTTCCCTCCTTCCTCTTGGCACATAAGAGGACAGTATTATCGTGAAACCATTATTTATGATGATGTCAAAATGATGTCATAAAATGATGTCATTATGCACTTGAGCTACTTTCATAAGCTTATTATCGGCAGACTGGCAAAGCCAGACCTTTAATAGCAAGCATTCTCATGTTGTCAATAGGTAAGTGAATTCTTAACACATTGTAGCTACACTGATTAACACATTAGCTACCCACTAGTACAATGGCTTGTCCAAGTGAACACAGCAATCAGTGGCCACAAATGTTTACTTAGCACTACACCTGGCTTCATGTTAGTCTCGTGCTCAGCCTGTGTGCACCTAGCACCTCCCCGTGAGAGGGTGGGGTCTGGGAACAAGACTAACAGGGGGGTAGCTTCATACCATAGATAATAGAGTTATGACTATTATCTATGCTCGTACCCAGGCTCCTCCCCTGCAGAAAAACAGGGGATGAGAGCCTGGGCACGAGACTAACAGGGGGTAATCAAGTTCGAGTTGGTCAAATAAATGGAAATTGGACCCAGATTAATCCCCAAGCAAAAATGAACATGAATTTGGCTCAGGAATGCAATTAAGTGGCCTAACAGCCTTGTGATACTCTAAGCTTGTCCTACCACCCACCCTCTGATGCAGAGCAGCTGTTATGGAACAACCCCACCTTTAACCTCGTCCCCAGTCCTTCACTGACTCTAGAATTTGATCACTTCCTGTATGCAAATTATTTTTTTGCAGCAACCAAAAACTGGTCAGTGCGAAGTCTTGCAAGCTGCACCCAGTGAAGGGTGTTGCTTGCAAGACTAAGGTATTTGTTCACCGGCAAGCATGGAGTGGTAAAACCCATAAAGAGGTCAGTATACCTCCCATGACAAGGTCAGTATACCTCCCATGACGAGGTCAGTATACCTCCAGCACACTCCCACCACGAGGTCAGTATACCTCCAGCACACTCCCACGACGAGGTCAGTATACCTCCAGCACACTCCCACCACGAGGTCAGTATACCTCCAGCACACTCCCACGACGAGGTCAGTATACCTCCAGCACACTCCCACCACGAGGTCAGTATACCTCCAGCACACTCCCACGACGAGGTCAGTATACCTCCAGCACACTCCCACCACGAGGTCAGTATACCTCCAGCACACTCCCACGACGAGGTCAGTATACCTCCAGCACACTCCCACCACGAGGTCAGTATACCTCCAGCACACTCCCACGACGAGGTCAGTATACCTCCAGCACACTCCCACCACGAGGTCAATATACCTCCAGCACACTCCCACCACGAGGTCAGTATACCTCCAGCACACTCCCATAACGAGGTCGGTATACCTCCAGCACACTCCCACGACAAGGTCGGTATACCTCCAGCACACTCCCACCACGAGGTCGGTATACCTCCAGCACACTCCCACCACGAGGTCGGTATACCTCCAGCACACTCCCACGACGAGGTCAGTATACCTCCAGCACACTCCCACCACGAGGTCAGTATACCTCCAGCACACTCCCACCACGAGGTCAGTATACCTCCAGCACACTCCCACCACGAGGTCAGTATACCTCCAGCACACTCCCACCACGAGGTCAGTATACCTCCAACACTTATCAATCATCAGCGTATGTACTTGGATCATTGAGGAACTTTTTACATTAAACCAGTCTCTTCTTTCCGAAGACCTTGTTGGCTACATTCCCTGCATATATCTACCAAGGTAATCCTGCAGGAACAGGTGTGTAAGATGAAAGCCAAACCTCCCAAGAAATGAGAACATTATCTGTTATCAACTTGAACTCAGAAAATAACTTGCCAACGTTTCGACTGAATGTTCCAGTCGTCATCAGAGCGAAACAGATCTTCATTTATGCAGAAGCCACTGAAAGTTTATCTTCCAAGAAATATGCTGATTTATAGAAAGGAGAACAGCTGCTCCACTACGTAGTACTACTCAACTTTGAATTGTTTTGTGAGAGACAAAGCCCCCAGACAATTATTAAGGCGAAATCATGTGTACCATGCACAAGATAATAAAACAGTTTAATTAGTGTCCATTTATATACTTAGTCTCATCCCCAAGCTCCACCCAGCTAGTATATATGGCATTTGGAACATACCCCACTCCCCCCCCATCCCCTTTGCTTTTCAATAATAGCTATTGGTGCAGATGGTTCCCGTGCCAAAGTTTCACATCACATGAGGCTAGTTCGATAACTATTATAATAAAGTACAACATTACACAAAGGGGAATTTTAACATTATAGCCAAAGCATGGTGTGCGTGGTTTTTAATAGGGCTGCTGTGAAAAATTAGTTAAAGATCTCAAAAACATGCTACTGTGTATCTAGTTATTAATAATCATGATTTGTGTATATATACAAACTAGAAGGATAGGAATTGAAAATGTGTTCAGGTTAGAAAGCTGTGGCTTCATCTGCAGGCCCTTCCAAGCTCTCTAGCTCCTGGAGACATGGGAAAAAGAAAAGAACATGCATGAACAATCAACGAACCACATCTCCCTAGATGTTACACAAAGCAGTGTTGTTTTAGTTAACTAAGGGTTTTTTCATTGTAGTAAGTAAAACTAAAACTACCTTTGTCTGCTACTACCAAACTAATTCAAAAACAGCCAAAAATGGTAGTTGAAAAAGTAACTGGCACTAACTCTTTATTTTATATTAAATTAGTAATTTTATATTTAGTAATTAAACCTAAAACTAAACTATATACTAGTCTGAACATTAAACTAAACCAACGCTGATGCTAAGTCACCCACTGCGCAGGATGTGTTTCATCAGCCACACAGGGGATGACTGGAAGATGGAGACGGCAATCTCGTGCAGAAAAAGCAGCCAGCTAGAATTTCAGGCCCTATGCATGACCCCAACGTGTGAAATACCGTACCTTTTGTTGGACTTGGTCGAGTTTCTCCAGAGTCTCCTTTTGCTTGTCTTGCAGCTTTGTACGCTCTTGTTGGTGCACCTTTGAAAACTGGTTAGTGAGAAAAAACACACAAACCAGTGGTATATATTTGTTGCACACATTTGCAGTTCAGGGTTTCATACAGGATTTTTTCCTGGGGGGAATGTAGATGCGTGCAAAGGGCGCATGCGCGCGTCAGTATACTCCCAGTAGGGTTTTGTAGATTTTAATGAAATTTATGGACAAGAATCATCAGATTCAGCTATAACACATTAACCCTATAATAATTATGCTGTACTCTGTTACTGTGTTATATATCCCACCTAGTATAGTTTTGCCTATACTACAGGTGGGGTTTTACTGTGATAATTTCCCTCCCTGAGGGCTACAAGGGAAATTATTCCCTCTGCATGTATTTTTAGTTTACAGTCTACTACATTGTCAGACTATAGTAACAGATTTTACATCATTTTACTGTGACAGTAAATAATAATATTGTAAACACTTGCACATGTACAGATGTGTTTACAGTAATGACAACAAAGGACCAATCAGGTGGGATATATAATAATTATAGCACAGGTGGCCAGGGACTTATGGAATTTTCAAATTTCTGGGGGCAGGGGGGGAATCCCTGTGCCCCCCCCCCCCTGCCCCCAGAAATTGAAACCCTGCAGCTTGTTTGATCAGTTATAGTATGCAAAAACAAAGGGGGATAATGCGCCTAATACTTGGACCAAGAGCGCATAAGAACGGATAGAACGGATGGCTGGAGTAAGAGCGTGTAACTCCAATAGAAGCTCGTAGTCTGGTCAAAATTATTGAACCATACTAAAAATAGAACATCCAGTCACGTGCTTAGCAGCAATGGCTTACGTCTCGCAGCATGCACAGTACATGTTACTATTTTTAGTACCGACAGTAAATTCCGACTGGTTTCAAATTTTATGGAGTTACACGCTCTTACTCAAGCCACTAGTTCTTATGAGTTCTTGCAACGCAGGAACAGGTTTCATAAACCAGTTCTTATGAGTTCTTGCAACACAGGAACAGGTTTCATAAACCAGTTTGTTGCTGTGCTGACTGACCTCATTCCTTGTCTTCTTCCCCAGAGATATTGTCTGTTCTTCAATGTCTCTAAAAGCAGCTCTCTTGTCTGATAAGTCAGAACCCTTCCTGTGAGTCTTCATTCTGATTCCAAGATCCTGAGTCATTGCTTGTAGATCTCTGACGATGGGAGGGAGAGAGGAAGGAGGAAAGGAGGGAGGAAGAGAGGAGGGAGAGAGGAGGGAGGAAAGGAAGAGAGGAGGGAGGGAGGGAGTGAGTGAGTGAGTGAGTGAGTGAGTGAGTGAGTGAGTGAGTGAGTGAGTGAGTGAGTGAGTGAGTGAGTGAGTGAGTGAGTGAGTGAGTGAGTGAGTGAGTGAGTGGGTGGGTGAGTGAGTGAGTGAGTGAGTGTGAGGGGGGAGGGAGGGAGGAAAGGAGTGAGGGGGGAGGGAGGAAAGGAGAAAGGGAGGGAGGGGGGAGGAAAAGGAGAAGGGAGGGGAGGGGAGGGAGGAGAAGCGAAGGAGGGTGTGTATGAGGGAAGGAGAGGGAGGGAGAGGAAGGGAGGGTGGATGGGTGGGAGAGAGAGAGAGGAGGGAGGAATGGAGGAGAGCAAGAGAAGGAAGAAGGGAAAGAGAACAAGGAGTGATACAATTCTTGACTATACCAGATGACAAATTACTGACTCACTCCTTATGCATTTTCGCCATGTCTTTCAGCTGAACGCTATGCACAAACTCAAGCAGTGACCTTTGCTTCTCATGGCGCTAGAAGAAGAGGAGGATACAAACACATAATTTGAGAAAGGGGAAGGATTTCAACTTCCACACAAAACATGCGGTTTGTGGCTATTTCAGTGCTAGTATAAACTTCACAAACTTCTACCTGTCTTGCAAAAACGCACCTATGAATGGGTACCTTACAAATTCACCAAAGATGGGGGTGAGCTAGTCTATCGAGCTAGACCAACCTTCTCTTGCTTGCCGGAAGTTGGGGACGGGGTTATGGAAAGGCATAACCCTGCCCCCAACTTCCGGCAAGCGAGAGAAGGTCGATAGACTAGGGGTGAGCAGAAGTGTTTGTACATTAACCTATGAAAGAGAACCCACCTTTATTATACAGAGCTTTGCATTGACCTTGCAAAATTTGAATTCTGGCTAATACAAACCACGAAGTAGATTAGGTAGATTAACCTTTACATGTATAGCTAATGACAGGCCATCTATAGTTTGTAGTTATTTTTTTGTGGGTTGGGTGTGTTCTGATATTGCTAGGTCACCACAAAACACTAGCAACTCATTGCAAAATTCTTGACAGACAACATTTGTTTACAAAACACTAAAACATAATTATGTGGTTTGATAATGCCATTTTTCTCATTTGCTATAGAGGCAGCAAATGCGGACGGCACCTGTCGCACACTCAGCCACTATGCCTCGGAGACCTTCTCTTCATTGCTAACATCATTCCAACACGGCACCTGTCGCACACTCAGCCACTATGCCTCGGAGACCTTCTCTTCATTGCTAACATCATTCCAACACGGCACCTGTCGCACACTCAGCCACTATGCCTCGGAGACCTTCTCTTCATTGCTAACATCATTCCAACACGGCACCTGTCGCACACTCAGCCACTACGCCTTGGAGACCTTCTCTTCATTGCTAACATCATTCCAACACGGCACCTGTCGCACACTCAGCCACTATGCCTCGGAGACCTTCTCTTCATTGCTAACATCATTCCAACACGGCACCTGTCGCACACTCAGCCACTATGCCTCGGAGACCTTCTCTTCATTGCTAACATCATTCCAACACGGCACCTGTCGCACACTCAGCCACTATGCCTCGGAGACCTTCTCTTCATTGCTAACATCATTCCAACACGGCACTGGTCGCACACTCAGCCACTATGCCTCGGAGACCTTCTCTTCATTGCTAACATCATTCCAACACGGCACCTGTCGCACACTCAGCCACTACGCCTTGGAGACCTTCTCTTCATTGCTAACATCATTCCAACACGGCACCTGTCGCACACTCAGCCACTATGCCTCGGAGACCTTCTCTTCATTGCTAACATCAATCCAACACGGCACCTGTCGCACACTCAGCCACTATGCCTCGGAGACCTTCTCTTCATTGCTAACATCATTCCAACACGGCACCTGTCGCACACTCAGCCACTATGCCTCGGAGACCTTCTCTTCATTGCTAACATCATTCCAACACGGCACTGGTCGCACACTCAGCCACTATGCCTCGGAGACCTTCTCTTCATTGCTAACATCATTCCAACACGGCACTGGTCGCACACTCAGCCACTATGCCTCGGAGACCTTCTCTTCATTGCTAACATCATTCCAACACGGCACCTGTCGCACACTCAGCCACTATGCCTCGGAGACCTTCTCTTCATTGCTAACATCATTCCAACACGGCACTGGTCGCACACTCAGCCACTATGCCTCGGAGACCTTCTCTTCATTGCTAACATCATTCCAACACGGCACTGGTCGCACACTCAGCCACTATGCCTCGGAGACCTTCTCTTCATTGCTAACATCATTCCAACACGGCACTGGTCGCACACTCAGCCACTATGCCTCGGAGACCTTCTCTTCATTGCTAACATCATTCCAACACGGCACTGGTCGCACACTCAGCCACTATGCCTCGGAGACCTTCTCTTCATTGCTAACATCATTCCAACACGGCACTGGTCGCACACTCAGCCACTATGCCTCCAGCGAAGTTCCTCTGAATCACTATGAACTGCAAAGAGCAAAATGCGCCTGCTTGTATCTGCCACTTGGTGAGCTGGCAGCATGTACACTGGGTGGACAACAGCAGAACGGAGCCGCCCGCTTGTTATGTAAACTTTGACCTTATGTAGGAAATTTAGTCAAAAGTTTGGTGTGGGTGTCTTGTGCAGGTTGGTCCTCTTTAGCAAGAAGCTAAGTGCGTTCACCAGAGAGAAACCGTACCTCAGTGATCGCCTTTCTCTCAAAGGCAAGTAATTCTGCTCTCTGTTGCTCCTGCAAGGCTTTCACTGCTGTTTTGTCAGGCTTCTTTGACTTGGCTTGCTTGTCCTGGGCAGACTTGAGCAGCTGAAAAAGATTGCAATGATAAATGAGAAGGATTAGGAGAGAAGGAGGAGGAGAGAGGAAGAGAGGGGAGAGAGGAAAGGAGAGGAGAGAGGAAGGGAGAGGAGAGAGGAAGGGAGAGGAGAGAGGAAGGGAGAGGGAGAAGAGAAAAGAGGTGAGTAGTGAAGAGGAATGAAGGGAAGAAGAGAGGGTGGGAAGGGAAGGAAAAGAGATAGAAAAGAGAGAGGAGGAAATAACAGAGGGCAGAGAAGGGAAGAGGAAGGGGAGGGGAGAGAGGAAGAGAGAGAACTAGGGTGGCAAAAGTTCACATTACCTTATCCTGCTTCTTCACAATCGTTGATTTGTTCTTGGCAAGTTTCTGGCAGAGCTTCTTGTACTCCTGCAAGTGAACACAACCATGACATGTGTATCAACAGATCATTACCATTTGTATCCTAGCAACAAACCATGACATGTGTATCCTAGCAACAATGTGTATCCTAGCAACAACTATCATCCAAAGAACCCTGGTACTCACTGGATGATCTGTGATGACCTTGGAGTCGTACACAACTGCCATGGGCTCCTTTCTCTGTTTGGCCTTCTCAAGGCATGGGAGAGTCTCATCGTATGCAAAGGAGGCGCTGGCAGGGAGAGTGGTGGACTTTTTGCTTGACAGGGTCTGTGAGGATCCTGGTGTGTGTGTGTGTGTGTGTGTTTGAATCATGACAATGTGTATGAGTATCTCCTTATATATCTCCCTCGACCCCTCCCCCCCACCTCCCGATCTCTTCTTCCCCCACCTTTATCCCACCTTCCCATCTTCTCCCCACCTTCCCTCCACCTTCCCATCTTCTCCCCATCTTCCCTTCACCTTCCCATCTTCTCCCCATCTTCCCCCCACCTTCCTCCCACCTCTCCCACATACACACACAAACCTGATGCTGGTAGTTGCAGTGGGAGTGGCACCCCCAGATCACCGGTTGCTATGGTAACATGTTTGGGTGTATTCTTCAGGCTGCCATCCGGGGCAGTGGTGTCAGAGGTGCTAGGAGTGGTGGAGGCTGGGCCACCAGCGTCTACTGCGTTTCCATTGTCCTCCTCCTGGTGGTGAAAGTCAAAAGCAGAAAGACATACGTGATCCTCTCAGCGAAATTGACCACTCTGCACACTTTGTCACAAATGAGATCATTACACTGGCAGAGATCGAGTGCATTTGTTGCTGATCACAATAATGCTTTTATCTTTTGAATCGGCCTTACCGTTCCAAAGTTACGCGTGTTTAAATGCAATCAGTACACTAGTTTATTTCAATTGTACGCAACGTTTCAAACATGTGTAAATCCCGAATACATATAACCAAGTTACAAAGCCGAAGTCCTACGCATTCACTCGCTATGAGTGCTCAAGCATACCAGATGCACACACAGCATACTGAACTTTGAACTCACCCCTCCCCCCGTGGAAAAAACCCTAATAGATGGTTATACAAAGTTGTAAGCTGTAATGAGAATTGCACCTCTAAATTAGCAGGCTGCTATGTAGCTTTCCTGAAGAACACTGTTCCTGACACTTACAAATTCTCCCATGGCTAGATTCTCAAGTGCTTTTGATGCAAAGCTGATCGGGTCCATCAGGCTTGCTACCACGTCTGAGGAGAACGCAATCAGAGGGAGAAGGAGGAGGGAGAGAAAGGAGGGAGAGGAAGGAGGGAGAGGAAGGAGGGAGAGGAAGGAGGGAGAGGAAGGAGGGAGAGGAAGGAGGGAGAGGAAGGAGGGAGAGGGAGGGAGAGGGAGGGAGAGGAAGGAGGGAGAGGAAGGAGGGAGAGGAAGGAGGGAGAGGAAGGAGGGAGAGGAAGGAGGGAGAGGAAGGAGGGAGAGGAAGGAGGGAGAGGAAGGAGGGAGAGGAAGGAGGGAGAGGAAGGAGACGGAAATGAAAAAAGGGGAGGGAGAAGAACATACTATTTACAGTATCAGGTTCATCCTCGCTCACACACCCACACCCATACACTCTCACGCACGCACACGTGCACACAGACACAACACACACACAACACACCACACACAACACACACACACACAACACACACACACACACCTTCCATGTTATTAGGCACCCAATCTTCAACCTTGATTTTTACGAACAACATCGCCAGTGGAAGAGGTTGGTTATGCTTGTCACGCAGTGGAATGTGGCGGAACCCGGGACGAATGGCATTCACGGGGAGGAATCGCTGACCAATCATTTCACGGTCGTCATCGAATACAACTACTCTTAACATTGCCATTTCTGGAAGTAGGATCTGTTGTGTGTGTGTGTGTGTGTGTGTGTGTGTGTGTAACCAGCTGAAAGCAATTAGCTTACATGTGTACATGTACTTGCTTGTACATAAAAATCTTGAAAGGGTAAGGAGGAAAGGGGGAGGGAGGAGGGAGAGGGGAGGGGGAGGGAGAGGGGGAGGGGGAGGGGGAGGGAGAGGGGGAGGGGGAGGGGGAGGGAGAGGGGGAAGGGGAGGGGGAGGGAGAGGGGGAGGGGAGGGGGAAGGAGAGGGGGAGGGAGAGGGGGAGGGAGAGGGGGAGGGGAGGGGGAGGGAGAGGGGGAGGGGAGGGAGAGGGAGAGGGGGAGGGGAGGGGGAAGGAGAGGGGGAGGGGAGGGGGAGGGAGAGGGGGAGGGAGGGAGAGGGGAGGGGAGGGGGAGGGAGAGGGGAGGGGAGGGGGAGGGGAGGGGGAGGAGGAAGGGGAGGGAGAGGGGAGGAGGAGGGGGAGGGGAGGGGGAGGAGGAAGGGGAGGGAGAGGGGAGGAGGAGGGAGAGGGGAGGAGGATGGAAGGGGGAGGGAGAGGGGGAGGGGGAGAGGGGAGAGAAAGGGGGAGGGGGAGGGAGAGGAAGGAGGGGGAGGGAGAGGGGGAGGGAGAGGGGGAGGGGGAGAGGGGAGAGAAAGGGGGAGGGGGAGGGAGAGGAAGGAGGGGGAGGGAGAGGGGGAGGGAGAGGGGGAGGGGGAGGGAGAGGGAGGAAGAGGCCTTACTCGCTTGAACATGAAAGTCTCGTCGTTCCAGAAGGGGTGAGGGGCCTGGACCTTTCTCGTGTAATATTTGTGACGGACGGTGTCAGCGGGGAGTCCGTACATCTCAGCTTCAACATAACAGTTCGTGTTCTTCTTTGTCAAGAAGAATCCTGAGATGATCTGCGCAGTTATGAGAGAGAGTGAGAGAGAGAGTTTGGAATTGTGCAAATGTCCATGTTCACATCATGTGTGGACTAGGGGCTGAAGAAGATATCTTGTAACCACATCTCTCCGGAAAGAGACAGGCCAAGATGTTATGCAAAGTCACCTGCTGTGCAGGATACGTTTTGGTCAATACCAGGCCTCATCAGCTGCACTGTGGTGACTGGGAGATGGGGACTGCTATCTCATACAAGAATCAAGTGGCTGGCCTTATCCATATATTGAAGTAGTCTCGTGCCCAGCCCGTGCGTGCCTCACGGCGAGAAACAGTCTGGTGAACGAAGTCGAATTCCTTGGGCTTATTCCCCGAAAGTGGTAAGGACCAATGAGATTGTGAGATCGGTAATTATTACGTATCACTTCCCTTACAACAGTAAAATTATCTCTGCTCGAGTATCCGTACCTTTTTTGAGCGGGTTTGGTGTTGAACATTGCTAGGTGACACTGTCCCAAAAGTGTGCACTAGCCCAAGAAATTCGACTTGTCCGTTCTATCATGGGTGTCCGCTGCTGAGGGGTGTCCGTTAAGTGGGGTTCTACTGTAGCTTATTGCTTACATACGAGTAAAGCAGGTAAGGTATATAAGCACTTGTAAACATCTTGGGGTGTGGTTTAGATTTGTTAACATCTTGGGGTGTGGTTTAGATTTGTTAAACATCTTGGGGCGTGGTTTAGATTTGTTAAACATCTTGGGGCGTGGTTTAGATTTGTTAAACATCTTGGGGCGTGGTTTAGATTTGTTAAACATCTTGGGGCATGGTTTAGATTTGTTAACATCTTGGGGCGTGGTTTAGATTTGTTAAACATCTTGGGGCGTGGTTTAGATTTGTTAAACATCTTGGGCATGGTTTAGATTTGTTAACATCTTGGGGCGTGGTTTAGATTTGTTAACATCTTGGGGTGTGGTTTAGATTTGTTAAACATCTTGGGGCGTGGTTTAGATTTGTTAAACATCTTGGGGTGTGGTTTAGATTTGTTAAACATCTTAGGGTGTGGTTTAATTTGTTAACATGATTAATTTTCAGGCCTACCAATTTTCACCTTGATGGACAGTTTTGCAGGGACTATATCTTCTAGCTTGCTCTGTGTGAACGGGTTGAAGGCCCCGCCCCTCACTTTCTCAGTCAGCATCACCCATGGTTTTAAGATGTACCCCGTCGCACCGTTGAACTCAAACTTAGCATGGTTTAGTTGCAGGGGGAGGTCTGTGTGTGTGTGTGTGTGTGTGTGTGTGTGTGTGTGTGTGTGTGTGTAGGTAAGGGATATAAGGGTGTGATGGTGTGAGAGTGTGAGTGGTGAGGGAGGGAGGAGTGTGTGAGTTGTGTACCTGAGGTCTGGTAGTTGAGAGCAACCAGCTGACATCCAACATTCCAAAAAATCTAGGAAAAATAGATATTGTATTAGTCTCATGAACAACGCATGCGCAACAAATCCAATGACATGTGGCAGTACTGCTAGCCTCTCTCCCACGCCTTCCCACCGTCCAGTTTTTGATCACTTGCAGTATGCAAAAATGTCGGGGGAAGGCCTGATCACGTGAATGACATTTTTGTCTACTTAGGTAGACAGAGGGGGGGTGGGGTCCCCCATCGAAAGAACGAGCTTGAGGACTTATGTTGTAGTTTCTGCCTCAAGTGCTGGAGTTTGGAACGTTCGCGAAGCGAAAAACGTATCACTCCTGGTTCAAAACGAAGAACGCATGCACGAAATGCATTCTTTCGATCGAGGACCCCTCCCCCCCTCTGTCTACATAGGTAGACACTGACATTATTCACGTGGTAAAATCTCCCAGGCCTTCCTTCTCCGTTTTTCACTGACGGTTTTTGTATACTGAAAGCAATCGAAAACTGGAGCCATGGAAGGCCTGAGAACAAGGCTAATTTGCTTACCTGGGGCATATAGTTGCTGGAGTTGAATCTGTTTCCCTGAGGGTAAATTCGGCTGAACTGGCGCATGTTGTACTTAACGTAGTCTTTCGCTTGTGTCTTGATGAAATTCAGACCTTTCTCCTCCACGAAGGAGGACATGTAAAAGCTACAGTTCAATCCTGGGTAAAGAGAGGGAGGAGGGAAGAAAAGGGGGGAGGGGAGAAGGGAGGGAGGAGGAGGAAGAAGGGAAGGAGGGAGAAGGGAGGGAGGTATAGAGAGTGGGAGGAGGGAGGGAGGGAAAGAGAAGGGAAACAGAGGAAGGAGGAAGGAGGAAGGAGAAAAGAAAACAGTGACAATTGCATCATTGTGAAATGAAATGTTGCAAAATGGCCACACACACACACACACACACACACACACACACACACACACACACACACACACACACACACACACACACTCCACCTACTCTCTGCAGCAGGAAATCCTTCAAATGAAATCCCGGTACAGTAGTTGAGGAGGTCAACAAGAGGGCCACTGATGTGCGCTTCCACTTCAACATGACGAGGAGGTACGAGTCCAGCCTGGAGGGAGGAAGGGAAGAATGGGAGGAAATAATGAGATGGGAGGGATGGCAGAGATGGGAGGGAGGGAGGGATGGCAGAGATGGGAGGGAGGAAGGGATGGCAGAGATGGGAGGGAGGAAGGGATGGCAGAGATGGGAGGGAGGAAGGGATGGCAGAGATGGGGAGGGAGGAAGGGAGGGGGGAGGGAAGGAGGGAGGGGGGAGGAAGGGAGGGGGGAGGAGGGAGGGGGAAGGAGGGAGGGAGGGAGGAAGGGAGGGGGGAGGGAGGGAGGGAGGAAGGGAGGGGGGAGGAAGGGAGGGGGAGGAAGGGAGGGGGGAGGAAGGGAGGGGGGAGGAAGGGAGGGGGGAGGAAGGGAGGGGGGAGGAAGGGAGGGGGGAGGAAGGGAGGGGGGAGGAAGGGAGGGGGGAGGAAGGGAGGGGGGAGGAAGGGAGGGGGGAGGAAGGGAGGGGGGAGGAAGGGAGGGGGAAGGAGGGAGGAAGGGAGGGAGGAAGGGAGGGGGAAGGAGGGAGGAAGGGAGGGAGGAAGGGAGGGAGGAAGGGAAGGGGGAGGAAGGGAGGAAGGGAGGGGGAAGGAGGGAGGAAGGGAGGGAGGAAGGGAGGGGGAAGGAGGGAGGAAGGGAGGGAGGAAGGGAAGGGGGAGGAAGGGAGGAAGGGAGGGAGGGAGGAGGAGGGAGGAGGAGGGAGGGAGAGCTAAGAAAGAAAGACAGGAGTTGTAGTTGCCTATACCATATCATCAAAGTCAGGGTTGGACTTCTTGTGGGTGGGGGTAGGGGTCGTGTCACTATCAAACGACGCCAAGCGGAAGGCTTTCATCTTCTTCGAAGACTACATGTGTGTGCATGTGTGGGTGTGTGCAGTGTGGGTGTGTGTGTGCGGTGCATAAGTGTATATGTGTACATGTGCAGTGTGTGTGTATGTGTGCGTACGTGCACACAATGGAACACGGTGTTTTCACTCACCTTGGAGTCACCGTTCTCATTCTCCTCGCAGTTCTCCCCCGCAGTAAAGCTCCGCTCCTCGGTAGACTCTGTGAACTTTGACCCCTCTTCCCGGGCAGTTTTATCCTCCCCTTCTTCACCACTGGGCTGCTTGTCCAGTACGACTTCTTCAGGCTAAGATGACAAAATGATTATAAAGATGGAAAAACAAATTCTATTTCACTGCACACTAATCCCAGCGCTACATTCAGGGTGTTGTATCACAGCCTCATTGCCCAGGCCTTCCCGCCAACCAGATTTTGTTTGTTCACTGTTTGCAACAGGAGGGAAGGCTGCTGGAGGGGAAGGCTGCTGGAGAGGAAGGCTGCTGGAGGGGAAGGCTGCTGGAGAGGAAGGCTGCTGGAGGGGAAGGCTGCTGGAGGGGAAGGCTGCTGGAGGGGAAGGCTGCTGGAGGGGAAGGTCTAGGAGTATTTATCTTCTAGTGTCTGGTGTTCCGAACCTTTGCAAAGCGGAAAGCTTACCAGTTGTCGTTTGGGATGAAGAATGCCAACACGAAATGCATTCTTTTGGACAGTGAGTGTGTGGTAATAGCACATTGATATCACTCATGCGATAAATCAGACCAGGCCTTCCCCACCAATTTTTGCATGCTGTAAGTGATAAAACAGGACAGTGGGAAGGCTAGGGAATGAGGCTAATTTCATCACATATGTTGATCGCATTAATTTCTACGTTCAAAACATTGTATCCCAGAACATTAGCCACTACCTTCTTTGTCTCCTCGTCCTTTGGTTGCTCTGCCGTCATGTCCCCCGTCTCGTCCTTCTGGTCTTCAACAGGGTCATTTTCTGACGCATCTTAATGATGGTGTGAAGGTGTGAGGGTGTGAGGGTGTGAGGATGAGGTGAGGAGGTGAGGAGGTG
>OX422192.1:7977084-8139936 GCA_949130485.1 Agelas oroides | reverse complement strand
CCTCTTTCCCCTTCCCTTCTTTTCCTCCTCCTCCTCCCCGCTCCCCTTCCTTTCCCCCTCTTCCTCCTCCTTCCCCCCCACTCCCCCCTCCCCCTTCCTTTCCTCCTCCTCCTCCTCCTTCTTCTCCTCCTTCCCCTCCTCCCTCCCCTTCCTTTCCCCCTCCTCCTCCTCCCCCCCACCCTTCTATTCTCTTCCTCCTCCTCCTTCTTCTCCTCCTTCCCCCAACTCTCCCCTTCTCTTCCTTTCTCCCTCTCCCTTTCCCCCTCCTCCTCCCCCTCCCCCGCTCCCCTTCCTTTCCCCCTCTTCCTCCTCCTTCCCCCCCACTCCCCCCTCCCCTTCCTTTCTCCCTCTCCCTTTCCCCTCCTTCTCCTCCTCCTCCTCCCCCTCCTCCCTCCCCTTCCTTTCCCCCCTCCTCCTCCTCCTTCCCCCCCACTCCCCCCTCCCTTCTATTCTCCTCCTCCTCCTCCTTCTTCTCCTCCTTCCCCCAACTCTCCCCTTCTCTTCCTTTCTCCCTCTCCCTTTCCCCCTCTCCCTTTCCCCTCCTCCTCCTCCTTCCCCCCCCTCCCCTTCCTTTCTCCCTCTCCCTTTCCCCCTCCTTCTCCTCCTCCTCCTCCCCCTCCTCTCCCTCCCCTTCCTTTCCCCCTCCTCCTCCTCCTTCCCCCCCACTCCCCCCCTCCCTTCTATTCTCCTCCTCCTCCTTCCCCTCCCCCACCCACTCACCTTTGGAACCTTTCCAGGTCTGATATCACTGATCAGAGAGATGTCCCAAATGAAGGAATCCTGTGTATGTGTGTGTGTGTGAGGAGTGTGTGTGCACATGTGCGTGTGTGTGTGTGTGCGTGAGTGTGTGTGTGTGTGTGCGTGCATGCGTGTGTGTGTGTGTGTGTGTGTGAGGAGTGTGTGTGCGTGTGCGTGTGTGTGTGTGCGTGAGTGTGTGTGTGAGTGTGTGTGCGCGTGTGTGTGTGCGCGCGTGTGTGTGTGTGTGTGTGTGTGTGTATGTGTGTGTGTGTATGCAAGTACCCGAGACCCAAATTAATGCAAGTACCCAAATAAATGCAAGCTAGTACCCAAATAAATGTAAGTATAATAGTGAGGGTTAAACTTCTTGGAAGTAGGAAGTTAGGTTAGGGTTACGGCATGTGAACTACCACTTTTCCAGGAAAAGGAAGGGTGTGCAGATTAGAGTAGGGTAGATCTGGTTGTAAAACCTTTTCGTGGTTTGCGTAAACCACGAAAATAAAAAACACGAAATATGTTTTACAACGGATATTCATTACATACACACGGTTTCACAGCACAGCTAGCTAGTTATTTCGCGCGAGACAGCCTCTTCTTTGATACCCGCAGGTGACTCGTGGCAAACGCGTGACAACTTTCTTAGTGTCCGATAAATCGCTCTTCTTTCCTGGCACAGTACTACCTACAGTGCATCCTGGTTCTCTTTCACATGCGAATAGTTTGCGAGTGGTAGCCACGAACGCAGTAAGCTGTTCGTTCTCCACATTTTCTTGGCGTACGTAGTCTCGTTCCAGATCACTAAACCTGGGAACGTAGAATAAATCTAATAGCGTAAAAAACTTTTCGTGGGTATCCGAGACCACGAAAATAATTTTACACGAAATACATGTATTACCAGATCTACGGTATACCTGATAACTACATGTAACTGTCTAGCAATTTGGGCTTGCTAGCAGAGATGTTCAATTTATTATTATTATTAATATGATAAGCACACCGAGAAGGGTGCAAAGATAAGGTACATAGAAATTATAAAGATACAGCATCTGATACAATTGTTTCCAGTTCACTGTGGCTGAAATGAGGAATAAAAGTGTGCATGGAGCGAATTTCTCTGACTAGATTACCAATGGCAATGTGGTCACGTGCATAAGACTTACAATGACTAGTGCCATACAAATAGTTGTATCCAATAAAGTTTGAATTACAGGCGCGAGAGCTGTCAGTAAAAATTATACCCAATCATAGAAAACCGACTGAGACCGTCATTTATACGACCTAGGACATAGGCACTTGCATTTGTGTGTGCTTTGTTTGTACAAGCAAAGCACACACACACACACACATAATAGCAACGTGGTGTTGGTCATGCACTTACGTAGATTTTCGTTGTGTCATCTGCCCGTGCGTAGAGGTAAAATGCATCCTTGTCAGCGTAGAAGTCCAATTTGTGAAGGTTGGGGTCTCCCTGGAAAGGTGTGGGAGGAGGGGAGGAGTGTGAGAGGGGAGGGGTGGGAGAGGGGAGGGGTGTGAGAGGAGTGCGAGAGTGGAGGGGTGCGAGACGAGAGGAGTGCGAGAGGGGAGGAGTGTGAGAGGAGGGATGTGAGGGGGGTGTGAGAGGGAAGGGGTGCGACAGTGGAGGAAGTGAAAAGGGTGTGGAGAGGAAATGTGTGTGCACAAGGGGTTTGTGAGGAAAGGGGAGGTGTGTAGGAGGTATGGGAGGAATGGAGGAGGGGAGATGTATGAGAGGTATGGTAGGAATGGGGGAGGGGAGGTGTGTGGGATGTATGGGAGGAACGGGGGAGGGGAGGTGTGTGAGAGGTATGGGAGGAACGGGGGAGGGGAGGTGTGTGGGAGAAAATGGTTAAATTTTCATTTATAACCAGGAAGCCCCATCAGCCTATTCAAATGAAGATCTTTGCTAATCGGAACACACTTTTTTCCCCTATCAGCAATAGAAGTGCTTAGTTGAATTCCTGTGAGATGATTCACACACAAACACATAAGTGCTTACTGTAAATTCCATACATACTTAGCATGGACACTGAGCTCATGTTTACACATAAACAATTATTACAAGCAATTTACAACTAGTGAACAACTACCCAATGTCCTCATGCACTTAGCAGGCAGGGCTACTGCCAGAATGCAGCGTCGGCAACCTTACTTCTTGTTTGTAGCGGAGAGACGGCTCAAGTTGAAGCATGTACGTCACCTTACTTCTTGTTTGTCATGGCAGCTACAGACCGACCATCAACAGCAGGCTGCTCGCAGACCATACAAATTATACATGCCGGGTTGAGATCGCTTCAGGTAAGGGTCGTGCATAAACAGCACTCATAAACGCTAGCGATTCAGCTCATGATTTCAGCGTGAAGCTTAGTCTATTCATGTGTAGCCATAGTAGCTGCTTGCTCAGGCTCGCCCCCACAACGTTCTACATTTTCTAGTACAACATGTACATGTATATTATGTTAGCTCTGTTTTTCACATATACTGTGAAGCAATGGAGTTGTGACTACAAAAAAAAGTAGCCATCGTCCCTGCCTTTGTCTACTGACTAACGAGCTCCTAGACCCCCCTTGCGTGTGAGAGGAGAAAACTTACTACCACGGTGTTTGGTTACTAAATGCCAGCAAGTATTGTCTTCTCGAGGTAATTTACAATTTCTGACAGTCTACACAATTCAGCTGGTGGGCTGTTTGTTTCATGTAGTTACAAGTAGACTAAAGTTATCACTTCAATCAGACAATTTAGATGGCTTGATAACTTGTGTACATGTACACAACAATAAGGGTGAAATCTAGAGCATGTGTAGCTGAAAATGGTTAAAGCACCTCTTTATTTTATTTAGAATTTACAGACAATTCTTATAGTCTGGTTTACACGCCTCCCCCACTGTTTTACTCTTTGGCTTGCGTTCATGGAGCGTAAGAGTGTGGCAAAACCCGCTCTTCCACTTCCGTGTATTATTGTGAACATAAACTGTGAAGGGTAAAAAGCAGGGAGGCCTCCATTACTTATTATCGGAGGGTCTCGGGATTGTCCCCATATCCAGACCACAAAGTCTTTGTTCGGGTATGAAACTGCGAGTAAAACAGGAAAGTGCATTAAGCTCTGCAATTCCAAGAAAGTACGTGGGCAAATGCTCTACCTCTCAAGTTGATGTCGTTCTTTGTGCTGTACACTTGCAATGGTCAATTTCACACAGTGATTTCCCCATACCTTTCTCATTATTTTATCTTTGAAGTTAAAACTTGTCAGCGAAAACTACCAGTAAAAATAATTAAGATAATTAGTCATGCTGTGTGCTCAGGGACAGCAGGAGCAGCACAGAGCATCCTAGCCTCTTCTCGTACCCAGGCCGCATGGGAGGAGAGAAACGCGGCCTGGGTACGAGGCTAAGCGCATCCTAGCTTCACGTGTCACAGCTATGTGATAGATCACGTACGCACGTGTATCTGGCAAGGACTACCTTATTCGTAGGTTTGTGTACATAACGCTTCAAATTTCAAACATTTTTCTATTCGAACTTATTGGATTTTACCCTAATATGCTCTATATAGAAGCTGATTATGGTCATGCACTGTTATGCTCAGAGTCCCTCCCACTTAGCACATTTAATTAAGGGTTAAACTGGGCTGCCAATTGATGCCCCAAGAACTAAATCACACACACACAAAGACAAGCAACCAATGAAATGAAATTTGTATCAACCTCCCCTCTTGCACCCTTCCCCTATCCCACCCCTTCCTTCTCGCACCCCTCCCCTCTCGCACCCCTCCCCTCTCACACCCCCCCTCCTCCCACACCTTTCCAGGGAGACCCCAACCTTCAATCCATATATTGTAGCATAATAGGGTCCTGGAGTGAGTGATGGTGTTTAGTCTCATTCCCAGACTACTTGAATGCAGTCTGGGAATGAGACTAGATGTTGTTCTTCGACGTATTTTCCACACTGCAGATTTCTTCTGTAGTATTCCAGCATTGCTTTTGCTGCCCAGGTATAGCCCCAATAGTCTATGCTGGCAGGACAGACTCAAGTCTGCCTGCTAATGTTGCCATGACAACATGTTATTATTGCTACCACTGTGTTTACTACAAACACAGATTCATTTGACTGCACAATAATTATTTATGCAATGGGATTTGTCTATTGCAAATATGGGATAGCTGCATTATACAGTAAAGTGCTAGTGGCTAATTGACTCTCATTTAAGGTAACAGCATACAACAGACTGACCAACCATAGGCTTGGGCCAGGCAACATGAGAATTCAGCACACCTGCCAATATCTCCCGCACACCTTAGACCCGAACACGACCACAACGACAACCACCGTGACTGAACTGCCCATCCGAATCCCGAGCGCAGTAACGCCGACGACCAGTTCACCGACTTGATCGTATTCTCTATACCCACAACACCGGAACGGAACGCTTGAACAAAGTTTGCACGCCAATGCCAACAGTCACCTGAGAATAACTCGCACACCACACACACTGATATTTATACCTCACAGTCTTACATTCCAAAACACGATGCAAACACCATGCACTGCCCTCAGATACAGAGGCATGCTCACCTGTTTTAGAAGCCTGTCTACATGCACCAACAATGAGAGCCTATTTCCTGTCTAATTCATTAAGCTCAAACGACAGAAAAAACATTTTCCAGGTAGATCTTACATTTGTCTAGCCTTGTTCCCAGGCCCAAGTAGGCCTGAGGCTACCCTCCTGAGGCCTGAGGCTACCCTCCTGAGGCCTGAGTTTACTTGATTCTGTCTTGGAATGCGACTAGTTCTAGTCACAGTTTGAGTCTGGTGGACGCGAGGTGGACGTAGGGAACTAGTGCTTCCTCTAGCCTCGTTCCCAGGCTCTCTCCTCGAAAAGCGGGGGAAGGAGAGAGCCTGGGAATGAGGCTAGGGACAAACCTGAGTGAGCTCCTTACTAACCCAACGATGAGGAAGCATAGCCTCGTTCCCAGGCTCTCTCCTCGAAAAGCGGGGGGAGGAGAGAGCCTGGGAATGAGGCTAGGGACAAACCTGAGTGAGCTCCTTACTAACCCAACGATGAGGAAGCATAGCCTCATTCCCAGGCCTACCCCGTTTTTTGTTCTTCGGTTTGCGTTCAATATAATACATGGAGGCAGAAGAGCGCGAAAAACGGGGAAGGCCTGGGAACACCTGTCACGTGAATAATGTCTGGTGGACGCGAGGTAGACGTAGGGAGGAGGGGTCCACATTCAAATAATGTACTAGACTTCATCATCGAGTGCTCCAACGATAGCCCGGACCCCAGACGTTTACAAGATCGACAGTACTTGACTTCACCGGTAAGAAACTCACTCTATGGTTTATTGCACACGAATTTGTAGTTGGCCACTGCCCCCCCCTACGTCCACCTCGTGTCCACCAGACGTCATGCACGTGACAGGTGTTCCCAGGCCTTCCCCGTTTTTCGCGCTCTTCCACCTCCATGTATTATATTGAACGCAAACCGAAGAACAAAAAACGGGATAGGCCTGGGAATGAGGCTATGCTTCCTCATCGTTGGGTTAGTAAGGAGCTCACTCAGGTTTGCCCCTAGCCTCGTTCCCAGGCTCTCTCCTCCCCCCCCCGCTTTTCGAGGAGAGAGCCTGGAAACGAGGCTAGCTTGCGCCCACATTAATTGACACTCTACTCAACAAAGGCTTTCTTTTACAAATGGGGGGAGGGTCCGAAGCTGACTGTTAAAAGATTTTGAGGGGCAACACCCTGTGTTGGTATGCTTTGTGTAACAGCTAGAAAGGGGGTCTGACCTTTTGAGATAACTTGATCTATAAATGGACTCCAGTCACATTTAGGCATATCTGCGAGTCACTCAAGTTTCAAGGAAAGGGAGGTACAATTAATTAAGCCCTACATACATGTACATACATCATCATTCCTGCAAATTGAAATTATGTCGCAGTACATGTACACATGTGGCCAGATTCCTGTGTACACCAATACGCATGTACTCTTCTGTCTGGAAACAACTTTACCTGGTTAGGTTTAATCACCAGTGACCTCATTTGAAGCCATCTGATTTCATCATGATGATGTCGCTCCGTGGTGAGATTAGAGATCCTGCACTAGCAAATAGGCAGTCTTGCAAAAAAAAACTAGACTCTTATTTCATGTGTGAGACTACAGAGTGGGTGGGATGGGGGGAGGTGGGTGGGATGGGAGAAGGTGGGATGGGGGGAGGTGGGTGGGATGGGAGAAGGTGGGATGGGAGGTGGGTGGGATGGGAGAAGGTGGGATGGGAGGTGGGTGGGATGGGGGGAGGTGGGTGGGTTTAGGCATGAGGTGCTGTGTACATTGTACCATGGCAGCTGTTGTAGCTGGCCGATGAAAGGCTTTCAGTTGGCATTGGAGGGGGAAGGGAGGGGCATTTTTTCTTCACCATTGCATAAATTGGTTTAGAAAATGAGGGGCTCATTTTCTGGCCAACAAGATGCAGCTCAGTGTAGCCTCGTTCCCAGGCCTTCCCCCCCTCTGTCTACCTAGGTAGACACGTCATTGATGATAAAATGGACCAGGCCTTCCCCCCCTCTGTCTACCTAGGTAGACACGTCATTGATGATAAAATGGACCAGGCCTTCCCCCCCTCTGTCTACCTAGGTAGACACGTCATTGATGATAAAATGGACCAGGCCTTCCCCCCCTCTGTCTACCTAGGTAGACACGTCATTGATGATAAAATGGACCAGGCCTTCTCCCTCCGTTTTTGAAAGAGATCAAAATCTGGACAGTGGGAAGGCCTGGGAACGCAGCTAGCATAAGTGAACATCAACCCACCAGATACACCAATACACATGTACTCCTGTTGTCATGGTAACAGTTGTGTTCGTCTGGTGGGTTTGAAAGGTTTGTTGTGGCTGAATTCTCATTTCTAGACGAACACAACTTCAACTATACAGGAGGAAACCCCAGTGGCTAAGTTTCCGCTTCCTTCCAGTACTTGTCTAAATGGGTTGCCACACAAACAGCAATATTTTGAGGGCGATTTTAGACAGGTGGTATCTTTATACAAGGTAATTTTACACAGATCAGTACAACTGGGACCAGGCATAGCGGCCATATTGAAGCAGTGGCTGTGAACACTATACAAACAGGGCTCACTGCACGTGTGTTATTTCATCTGACTAGATTTATCCAATGGTGGAGTACAAGAGAACGCTAGTGAACTGTGGCCAGCTGCTGGAAATCGAACCCAGGACCTCTGATACACAGCACGGCTTCTCTCCTGACAGATGTTTTGACTAGAAGTATTGAAGAGGTGGCCGCCTATAACACTACCACAAAAACCTGGACAGACATTCTCTATAGCGGACATTTCGTCAAATTGGACAAAACCTTGCAGTCCTCCATTGCACATAATACTCTAAAAGCTCTCAAAAATGAGGACACCTCATATTGTATGTAACAAACACTAAACGCCGTCTCAATTTTACCTAACGACCTCTGTTTGGCAGGTGCTCGTCTACCTTGCCTACAAAAATTGTCAGCCATTGCAGCTGGATACATGACTGGACTGCAGTTTTATTATTCCAAGAATGAAGCTATTTGAGATTAGTGTGGGTTTGTAGTTTCAGGAACATGTATATAGAGGTGGTAGTAGAATAATGTATGCACAGCTTATCTTTGGGCTAGTAGTTACTAGGCAGTTGCTAAGGACATTATTAAATGAGGCCGATCTCCAGACAGATCTCTTAAAGTGATCTTTTATGGCATAAACTACCAGTTCTTGGCAGCCATTAGGAGCAGCAGAGCCAGTCTCATTCCCTCTCCCTCTCCCACTTTACTGGGATTTCAAGTTCCCTAAAATTGGTGTATGGACTTGTTCCCAATTGCTCCTGACCGTTCTTGCATCCCTATAGGAATCAGCACCCTTGTCAATTACAGTTATGATCTGCTTATAGCGTCTGGCCCGTGGCTCAACAGCTCTCTCAACTGAGGCAGACAAAAGGTCAGATAATGAAATGGTGCACCATTTTTGAGAACGACAAGTGCTGCAAGTGGCAGAACGCTGGGTGGAGATAGCTTTCTTACCCAGGCTCTCGGTGGGCCCACCAAGAGCCTGGGTACGAGGCTAGGGTGGGGAATGAAACAAAGCTACTAGCATGTAGCCTCGTTCCCAGGCCCTCACCCAGCTTACTGCAAGCGACAGGAAGCTGGGCGAGGGCCTGTACTGCAAGCGACAGGAAGCTGGGCGAGGGCCTGTACTGCAAACGACGGGAAGCTGGGCGAGGGCCTGTACTGCAAGCGACAGGAAGCTGGGCGAGGGCCTGTACTGCAAACGACGGAAAGCTGGGCGAGGGCCTGTACTGCAAACGACGGAAAGCTGGGCGAGGGCCTGGGAATGAGGCTAACTAACATGTACATGCATGTTTGTTAGTAAGGTTAGGCTTGTCTGCCCGTGACAATCAACACTGTTTGTTTGGTGCATTATTGCACATTCATTGTGCATGTATCAAACACACATTCCTCTCATATTTCCATCCAGACCTACAACAACAGTCTGGGTGTTTCATTTGAACACAGGCAAATGTTTTGTACATTGTTCACCCAAATACATGCTCAATGCTTGGTATGTACAAATACACAGGTAAGGTAAGCCCAGATGTTGAAATGAGATAGCCTCATTCCCAGCCTGGGAACGAGGCTAGGAATGAGGCTGGATAAAAGCCTTGGAATGAGGCTGGATAAAAGCCTCGGAATGAGGCTGGATAAAAGCCTCGGAATGAGGCTAAGGTGGAGGTCTGGGAATGAGGTCAGGGATGGTGTGTGCAAATGAAACTGTTTGCTCACACAAGCTGCAACATTCATACCCAGACCATCAACTTAGCTTTCATTAGCCTCATTCCCAAGCCTTTCCACAGTCTACAGTATATCACATAAGTGTCTACCTAAATAGCCGAGGGAGAGGGTCACCTATGCCTTTTTGTCCTATAACATTAAAAATGCTTTCATTTCCAACTGAAGCAAGGCGCTCAAAGCAGCTCAAGATTGTTCACTGAAATGATTTTCAACTCAACTAAAATCATTTCTTGTCCTCCTACACAATGCAAGTGGGCGACTTGTAGGTGGATTTTTATAGGAGATAATATTATTCATTAACTATATTTCCTCATATTAAAACTAAACATGCATTCCACACCCACATCGCAAGGACTTCGCACAGAGAGTTGTTGACTAAACAAAGTCATAGAATTGAAGTTCAACTTAACTAAATAATAATTATCTCACTATTCAATCTTCCCAGCTTCGTTTCCATGCCTTCACCACTGACCAATTTTTGACAGTATTTGAAAAAGAAGGGATGAAGCGTTTACAAGTTGGAAAATGTACGACTCGTTCTTCAGACTGAGAGTAATTTCATTTAGTAATCTATAAAGAGGTGTTTGCTATAAACAGAAGTGACTGTACATGCAACTATAAACAGCTAAGTAACTGAAGGGTTGCTATTGTTTCTAGTCTCGTACCCAGACCCTCGTACACCCTCAGAGTAGACGCACATCTGTCACTTGCAGAAGCATTCACAACCGGATCAAGATTTTTGGTTGGCAAAAAAAGCATGCTTGATTGTTCTCTTCTAAAGCTCTAAAGTTTGATTTACAGTGGTTCAAAATGGTAGCCATGCCTCTATAGCATCTGAGTATATTTGCTGGCCCGTCGATCTTTGATGTTTGGAGTTCACCTTGATCCCTTGATCAACTCTTAAGAAGTACATTGATCAATGGATTCTACTGTCACATTTCTACAGGTCACATAAGGTTACTATGGCAACACAAACACACACACATACAACTACTGGTAATGGTGTTCACATTGAATATGGAAGAGCATTGTATACCGAGCTGGCTGACATAATGGCCAGTTCATTCCACATAAAGCCTAGTATTAAAATACAGCTACCTGCTAATTAATACAACATGTGCAAACTAAACACTAGACATTAAACTTCACAGTCAAGCAAGTTTTTTTTTTTTTTTTATTTATGAAAATTTTAATGCAAAGGATGCATAAGGGTTGGTGAGATAGCTCAATGGCTAGTAAAGGTGACCTTCCCCAAAACAAAAACGATAGGTAGAGTAACAGCAAACAAATCAAAAGACAGCAAAAGTTGCTAGGGTGAGATAACAAAAGATTACAAGGAAAGGGAGTGAGTGTACACATAGTTCTGCAGAGCAGATTTAAAAGATGAGGGTGACTGACTACTAACAACAGTAAGTGGAAGTATATTCCATAGGTAAATTACATCAATGAAGAAGGAAGATTTGTGAGCTACAGTTTTTACGAGTGGCATAAAAATAATTCTATTATGTGGGTGGCGTGGTGAGGGTCTGGGATGAAGTGTGAATGAGGTTGATGGAATACAAGAAAAATCATTTAAGATGTTGTAACAGACCTTGAGCTTTTGCATCTTTGGAGAGCACCCAGGATAGCGAAACATACATGTAGTGAACCACCCCACATAAAAGCAAAAATAATTATTTTTTTCTCTACCTCCAGGACCTGATTTCTCAAGAATAAAGGGGTAAACAGCTTTACATGGGAAGCAACAAGTGGCTATGGGACACAAAGTAATTTATGCCTCACAATCCACTGCTTCAATCACTTTGGCCACCAGTCAATACCACTTATAAAGACCACCATGGCTGCTATCATGCTATCCACCTCCTCTACACAGACAGTCGGTGCTACACTAAAACTTACCTCTTCCCATCTGTGCAGGGAGGTCCCCTCAAGGAGAATCTTGTCCACCTCGGGCTGTCTCAGAACCCGCTTAGGGACGTGCCCCGCCATAGCCCGGGAAAAAAACTGGCGTACTTTTTACAGAAGCACTATGATATGAACTCGGTGCTTTTACGCTACCAACTAGGCTGTGCTCCTTCTGGTCACTGTCACCGCTTCACATTCTGACAGGGAACCTATTAGATCATGAATATTATTTTTGTGCGGTGTGTGCGGGACGCCCCCTCATATGGTCACGTGAATGACATGTGACGCAGCACTGTCGACTGCCAGTGACAGTGTGCTTGCGACAGAGTTACTGCAGAGGAACCATCAGTAAGTTTAATAGCTAGCAACTAAGTCTTTCCCCCCAGGCCCCGCCCAGCTACGCGCGCATAGGTCCGTGGAAGTGAAGGAAGGGGGAGGGGGGAGTGGGAGGGAACAAGTAGATGTACTGACAGTCGCCCCCTTGTATGCCTTTCAGATTTGGGGATGCCTTCATTGGAGAGTTGCAAGCCTTTTCTCCTTCCATACAAAGGTGATCGAGACCAAGAGGCACCTTAGTCAGAGTTCCCTTAGTTTTGCAAGCCACACCCTTCACAGAACAAGCCGTTAACGACAGAATGTTAGCATCCGTATGCTATACGGTATTTATACCAGCCCTAACCCAACCCTAACCCCACCCTAACCGTATAAATCACTGTATAGCTTACGGATGCTAACGTTCTGCTATTAATGGAAATCTTCACAGAGAGAGGAAGGGTCTGGTCACGCTGCAATGATCGAGTTGTCGCCATGGCAGAAACTTGCTGTGACCAATGAGATCCGCACTCTTCGTAGATTGCATCCGTTGTCACGGAGTAGCAATTTAATACGTCACAACATGTTCAGCAGATGTCTCCATCTTATTATCTAACAGATAATTGTGTTCCTCAGCGACAACTTGTCAGCTGCAGCGTGACCAGACCCTTCCTCTCTCTGCAAAGGGTGTGACTTGCAAGACTACAGTTCCCCTTAAGGTTACTGCTACCCTCGTACCCAGGCCGTTAGTTAATGAACAGCCTGGGTACGAGGCTAGGTTACTGCTGGCTATTACCTGAGTAATACTTCTTCAGATAGCCACCTCTCAATCTCTCACTTTTCCTATACACACCTCTGGCCTCTATTTTGTCATATTGCACAGTGCAAGCGATGATGTTCTGTGGCCTTGTTCCCAGGCCTTCGCCACCTCCATTACTTGGTCATTTCCCATTCCTGTGTGCAAATACGGCCTGAGAGATCTAGTCATGTGCAATGATGTCGTATAATGTCAAGTAAGCAGAAGGTAGACATGCAAGGGCTAGCCTCGTTCCCAGGCTGTGTGGGAGGAGAGAAACAGCTAGCAGGGGGCTATGCCTCGTTCTTAGGCTGTGTGGGAGGAGAGAAAGCAGGGGGCTAGCCTCGTTCCCTAGCTGTGTGGGAGGAGAGAAACAGCTAGCAGGGGGCTAGCCTCATTCCCTGGCTGTGTGGGAGGAGAGAAACAGCTAGCAGGGGGATAGCCTCATTCCCAGGCTGTGTGGGAGGAGAGAAACAGCTACCAAGGGGCTAGCCTCGCTCTCAGGCTGTGTGGGAGGAGAGAAACGGCTAGCAAGGGGCTAGCCTCGTTCCCTGGCTGTGTGGGAGGAGAGAAACAGCTACCAAGGGGCTAGCTGGCTGTGTGGGAGGAGAGAAACGGCTAGCAAGGGGCTAGCCTCGTTCCCTGGCTGTGTGGGAGGAGAGAAACAGCTACCAAGGGGCTAGCTGGCTGTGTGGGAGGAGAGAAACAGTTAGCAGGGGGCTAGCCTCGTTCACAAAATTCATGTTGATCAGTCCAGAGTGCACCTAACAATAAGTTGTATTGGTACTGCTTTGCGAGCACTCCAACCTCCAGTCGTTTACCTGACATTACAGCATATCACCAGACCTCCGAGGCCTTTTTTGGGGTTTCCCCTTCCTCCAGTGGCAGTTGCAGAGCTGCCAGGTTACCCAGGCAGGTGACACACGCAGCGGAGCCGCTATGTTACAGCCGAGTTTTCTGCGCAATATAGTGACCAGAATTTTACCCGGGCAATGCCCGGGCTTGCACGGGTCTGGAACCGCCTATGCCTTCCTCACTTGCAAATGCCTGGAAATGAGTCTAGAAGTACCAGTAGACAGTGGTATATAGCTAGAGTCTGGACCCCCAGACCCTTTCCCACCTGGTCGGGCTCTAGCTTTATCTCAGCACATGATTCAACCACACTGGAGAGGAGAGACATTGGGCTTCATTAATAGTTTACTGTAGGCATAATTGTTGTGTTATAATAGTTTACTGCACATAATCACATACATACATACACACATTTATACATTTACTGTACACATCCGTTGTGAACTGATGCCCCGTATTCTGTGTTGCAGCTACAGATTTTGTTTTTGCTAGGCAATCGGTATTTGCAAATTTCTCTCTGAAAAGCAATCAACTTAATGAAGCCCAAGAAATCGGCTGAATGTCACCAGACCCTTTCCTCTTTTCATGGGCGGGACTTAGCCTCATTCCCATGCTCTTTGAGAAAGGGACTGGGGACGAGGCTAAGCTCTAGCTCTGCAAGGAAGATACACCATTATGTGGTGAGCAGTCTGTTTTCTGTTAGACTGTGACAGGCTTTGTCTCAGTTTTGGTTCCTCCTCATGGATGTTTCATTCAGCGAGCGTATTTAACGTTTTGGTACATCCTCATGGATGTTTCATTCAGCATGAACTCCGTCTTTCCTGATAGCAGCTCTCCTGGCTAAACTAGTGTATCTGGGAGGGAGGGAGGAATGTACGCATTTTTTGGAGGTGTGTCAGAGTTTTATTCTAACGTAGCCTTGCCCAGGCCTTTCTTATGTATCACCATTTTTTTTTCAGTATGCTATGTAATAGACCCCAAACCTCACTCCCAGGCTCTTCGCTGGCTTTTGTCTCTTGCCAGAAACGAAGTAAGGTGGTAAGGGCCAATGAGATTGCGAGATGGGTGATCATCACATAGCACTTCCCTTACAATAGTAAAAATTTTTAGGTATCCATACCTTTTTTGAGTGGGTTTGCCACAAAATGTTTTGAACGTTGCTAGGTTACACTGTTGCAAAAGTGTGTGCTAGCCCAAGAAATTCGTTCACCTGACTGTTTCTCCTTGTGAGAGGGTGGGGTCTGGGGACGAGACTAGGAATGAGCTGAAGCAAACAGCTAGAGCTCTGTTCTTGATCTTGTCCTCATTATTCATTTTTATGGACAATACTAAATATTTACTCTAACCATATTATGTTTTTACACTAGTACAATACTAAATGGAGGCGGAAGACCGGCTCTGCCACTTCTATGGTCAATGTTGAAGTGTAAGCTAAACATTAAAAGCAGGGGCACACAATGTCATGGGAAGGAAGCTACTCTTGAGCCCTGTTTATCCTCTCATCACAGGAAATAGTTAATCTTTCCAAGGAAACTACATCTGCCCTCAAACAGCTACAGGACACTGTGGTTTCTCCTCCCCCATACTCAAGACTGTTTGTCTTCTCATATGTCACTCAGTTACTGTCAGCCATGCCTTGGCAGATTGCACTCCAAGTAGCCAAGCGATATTTTCCCCAAATATTGCTCCCAATCACCGTCACTGTTGGATTTATTGGATACTCCATAGAGACTTATATCAGACCCCCACAGCCGGCTGAAAAATCGAAGAGCGTTTCAGAAATTAGAGAGGAAAGAAGACTGAAGAAATTGGACTCTAATGAAGAAAAAATGAGATGAAAATTATTGGATACCATCATCAGATTTTATTTATCTATCTATCGTCAACCATTGGGTGTCTGGCAGCAATTTCATCAGATTCTATATGAGTCTCAACCATACACTAGTACTACTCTGTTAGTACGAAAAAGATGCAGGGATGGGGTTTCGTATATTCACCTTCACTTTTATATTATTATCAAAATCCTGGGGGAAGTTATTCAAGTGAAAATCAAAATTATTTCCCCTGCTGTTACCTAGGATACTAGCCTTGTTCCCAGGCTGGGAGGAGCCTGCATGGGAATGAGCTCGAGGCAATAGTATACAAGAATGAATGAGAGACATTACTGATAACTTTCTATTTTCTATGAGGTATGTGTAGTATCTTTGCTCTCTGATCCTCAACGATCAGGGGATGATCCTCCGCGATCAATCGTTGCCACCTCGGTGCCACTGCTAGCTCCCCCTAGCCGCACGTCTGTGATGCTCTTGGGCTGCAGCCCACTCTTGCGCGATCCGCTGGTTATAACAAACCAACACAGATCCACACTGAAACACTTCTTACTCCGATAGATACAAGAACAATACAACAATACTGACAGGACTGATATACACAGACTCACTAATCAAATACTACACCTAGGGTGGAAACAGTTGGCACATTAGTGCCTACTGCACTAACACAATCTAGCACGTTTGCACGATTAACACATCTACTACATGGATGTGGGCCTGATCAGTTAGGCTACAGCTGTAAAACATGTTCTATTTTTAGTCTCATGCCCAGACCTCTCATTTGGAAAAGAGGGTGTGGCCTGGGCACTTTAGACTAGATTGTAAATGAAAATATGGTTTTCAAGCGGTGGCAACTATATAATAGGCAGGTATGTTTTGTGCATCGATGTATGAACTCTCCTAGGAATTTGGCTTGAGTATGAGTGTAGAGCTGCTGCCAAAAAAAAAACACACCTCTACATAAATGATGGCCCCCAAAATGCTGGTCCCATGGCAACCATTCTAGACGGGTTTCACTATTTAACCACCCCACTTTGTTCTTTAGAGTTACAGTAGCTGGACTAAGCAAACCGTTAAATGAACTTCCTCCAAATCCTGCATGTATGTATACGTAAACAGTGCAAAACGGCATTGCATGCAACTAAAATTGAAGTTGACACCATGACATTGATATCAGTGTAAACATGGACCTTACTATTTTTGTTTGCTCTATCACATATGAGCATAAACATTTTCAGTAGTTGCTTATATGAGTTCCCATTTTCACTTGTCTTCTATACTGAGGTTTTCAGGTTGCTTGTTGAACTGTACAAGCAGCAAGTGCAAAGTCCACTCAGGAATGCATGACAAGCCAAACAGTGAGTCCAAAGCCAATATAAGTCAGCAGGAGGCCTTACTTTTCCCTGCTAGCTGCAGACACGCACAACCTGTATACTGTAATCTGGCAATGCACTGGTGCAGTCTTAGCTAGCCAAACAATGCTGCTCTGCATTGTTCGCTCAGGCTCGCCCCACAATGTTCTACATTTACACTCGTATATATACAGAGGTTTTCAGCAACAACACTTGCTGCTTGTCGAACTGTACAAGCAGCAAGTGCGAAGTCCACTTACGTAAAACAACGATCTAATGCCGTTTACCAAAGTCTGCTTGTGTAACAATTTAATTAGTCTGCAGCTGATTAGTGGTTGGTTTAAACAAGTGGGCTTTGCATATGGCATGCATGCAGTTTGACAAGCAACCTGCAAACCTCTGTAGGTGCAGGAAGATTTCACAGCCACGCTTATGTAATGGTCTCTACAGACTACAAAAAGATATTCTGTGGGTAGCTGATTTGAAGCTATTCATAGGAGTCATAATTACTGCTAGAAGACCCACACCCCCAGTTTGATCGATTACCTTAATTGGCAACAAATAAATATATTTTGCTCATATCTCCTGTAGCAGTGTTAATTTTGCCTAGCCTCCTCGCAGGTGATCCTCACCTAACACCAAAATAACTACCCACTCGAGGAGGAATATAGTTTATGATACAAAGTAGGTTGAACCATCATTAGCTAGCTAGTTATCTTGCCGTACATTCCAGCTCGGTACATCTTGTATCTTCAGCTGAGCAATAATTAGCCAAGTTATGTTTTAAATATATTCATTATGAAATTATTGAACTATGAAGGCGCTAATTTGCCAGTCACACCCTCAAGCGTGAGTTAGGGAGACAAATCCAGGGCCAAGAGGCGCTCCAAGAGGCGCTCCTAGATCGCTACTACTGAAGGTGTATGAAGAACCAGAGCTAAAAAAATTCGCGTGAAAAGGTGTGCATTGAATCAAGCGGACATCGTGGAAACCATCTGGGCAAGTGCGCCATAGACAATTCTCGCGCATTGGACTCGAACGTGCAGCTACAAAGAAGACTGGGTGCGATGCCTCAAGACTACGTAATCCGCAACGTTCTCAAGTTTGCCTACCGATCGTTGAGAGCGAAAGACCGCTTCGTTGAAGGAAGCCATAGGTCGCCCTACGAAGACTTCTACAGAAAACTGGCGGATTCTGTCAGCGCACACGCTCAGAAGAAATTAGACGCCAGCGTTACGAACAGCGAGGTGGAAGCCTTCTATCTGGGTCGCACGAACGAGGATGAATTTGTTTCAATGGTTGAAAGTAAGATCCTTTCAAAGGTGAATCTCTCCAGTTTGTCTCCCCTCAATTCATTAGTGTGGGAGGTGATCACTTCTGTGCCTGCTCACAGCAGCCTCACTGCAAACATCCCCAATGTGTGCGGTCAACAGCTCTGGGAGATGTTTACGAGACTGGACGTTGAGGGGCAGCAAACACTGCACATTGACGACATCGCTGACCTCGTTATGAGGATCTTTAGGGCAAACGGGCACAATGAGTCCGAAGAAAACATTAAGGAGTGGTTTTGTGACGAGGTGTACATCGATTTCTGGTCTTTCTTCAGCGCACTTGTGGAGAACTACAACCACATGCTCCAGGTAAGTCAACCATGGATTTGTTGCTAGGAAACGCAATTATTGTATAGTACAGTTATGTAAGGCCACTATTTGCTGCATACCAGTTTTACATCCCCCACCTCCACATTTTATGGTTATTGCCATACTTTATCGATCTTGTGTTCTGTGTGTGTCAAATTACTGATTTACATGTCAATTTGGAACCAGAGCACTTACTTCTAGATGTTATATTTTTCACAGGGAGCATGGCTTCACGAGTCCAGGAGCCAAACGTTTTTGCAGTTGGTTTAGTGGTAGTAGCTGCCTGTCTGCATAAACTTGAGAGAACATGCTAATGAGAAATTAATATGCAACAAATAGTATCCTTAATGTTCATGCTGAGCCTGTAACATAACCCAATGAGTACAATCTGCGATAAGGGCAGATCTGATTGGTCACAGCAGCATTTTGCCGTGCCTACATCTCAGTGGTTGCAATGTCACCTTTACTCCCTATGGGAAGGGTCAGTCTCATCCCCAGACCCCACCCTCTCACGAAGAGAAACGGTCTGGTGAACTAATTCGAATTTCTTGAGCCAACGCACGCTTTTGCGACAATGTAACCTAGCAACGTTCAAAATATTTTGCAGCCAACCTGCTCAAAAAAGGTACAGATACTTGACTGTTGTAAGGGAAGTGCTACGTAATAATTACCAATCTCACAATCTCATTGGTCCTTACCACTTTTGGGGAATAAACCCAAGAAATTCGACTTCGTTCACCAGACCGTTTCTCGCCAGGAGTCACGCGCAGGCTGAGCATGAGACTAAGGAAGGTTGTGGCTTGCAATACTCATAGGTCTACGTGCCACCAGCTAGAGTTTCTCATTTGCTTGCCTCAGTCGGAAATAAACTTGTTTAATGCCATGGGGCATGAATAGAGTGAAAAAGCTGGCACATGCTAAATTAATAGTGTGTGACTGAGCATTCTGTACCACCTGTGCAGACTGAGTATATACCGTATAGCGGGTATTTATCGCGGGGCAAAATTTTCGCGGAACCACGTTTTTTCGCAGGTTAAATTTTCGCGGAAGCGAATTTTCTAAATTCATTTATTGACATTGGTGTGCGTGAAGTACGCTAGCTATAGTTTGTACCAGAGATGCTTGCAACGGAGATCTTTGTCAAGTTGTGCAGTATTATGGTTATGTACGCACTCGTTAGCGGCATGCGGACTAGTATCGCTAGCGGAAGTGGGCTGGCTGGCTCACGCAAGACTAGGCACGGACCCCGCAAAAAATACCGCTATACTGTATATAGAGGATTGTGGGGGCTGGTGGTTGTAGACCCTCTGTGAGTCGCAATTATGAGGGAAGAAGACCTTGTTACCATGGTGATGGCGATTTTTTTTGTGTGTTCACAATAAGATGCACGTTTTCAAAATTTTGATGAATTGTTCTTTCACATTCCCAAAATGGATGCATTTGTTGCACACAACTTTGCTGGTATAGGGTACCTGTTGCCATAGGGAAGTGGTATTATGAGTGGTTTGGGCATCCTGTTAATATTCCCTTTGAACACAAGTCAGTCATAGTTCAATACCACCTCAAGTGGCCATAATTGAATCAACTACCAGACTTATCAGCCACAGACCCTCTCTGATCCACTTATGAAGTCAGTGAAATGCTTACTGCCTACAGCTTCAGTAGAGCTGAAATCAACAGTACTGATTTAGTAGCCTTGTTCCCAGTCCTCACTCCCCTTTTCTCCCTCTCCTCCCTCTCCTCCCTCTCCTCCCTCTCCTCCCTCTCCTCCCTCTCCTCCCCCTCCTCCCTCTCCTCCCTCTCCACCCTCTCCTCCCTCTCCTCCTCCTCCCTCTCCTCCCTCTCCTTCCTCTCCCAGGTGGCTATAATCCAGGACCTCCACAAATGTGTCACTTCGGAAATACTGAAGCAAGGCAAGATGATGAAGAAAGGTCACGTTGTCCCCAATTGGAAGGAAAGATGGTTTGTCCTCACTCCTTCTGCTCTCAGCTACTATGAACCTCAAGAGAGTAAGGTCCAGAAGGTATGATCACTCAAACTGGAGTTTTAACCCTCTGCACTCCTACTAGACCTTTAACCCTTTATACTTTTAATGACAGTTTTAACCCATTACACTCCAACTAGAGCTTGAATAAATGGACTACTTTAGTGGTCATTTTGAGTCATATGCTGGGAAGTGTTCAGTGGAGGTATGATTCCCTATGGAGGAATCCGTCCTATGGTAGGGGACCAATAGTCTCGTCTCCAGACCCCATCCTCTCACAAGGAGAAACAGTCTGGTGAACCAAGTTGAATTTCTTGGGCTAGTGCACACTTTTGCGACAGTGTCACCTAGCAACGATACAAACATACGCCAAACCCACTCAAAAAAGGTACAGATATTCAAGTAGCTAGATGTAAAAATTTTACTGTTGTAAAGTGTAATAATTACCAATCTCGCAATCTCATTGGTCCTTATCACTTTTGGGGAATAAGCCCAAGAAATTCGACTTCGTTCACCATGCAGACTGTTTCCCTCCGGAAGGCATGAGACTAGGGGACCACTATACAATGAAAATGTATGCAAGCCTCTCTCTTATCCACCCACTGTTCACACATCCTCATAATATTCAACTGCTATTGGCGACTGCACGACCACTCATTTGAACTTGTGACAGTCTTGTGGACTGCAATATCGTAGGCCTACTTAACTTACAATGCTGTTTGATTAGCATGCCACAATATCCTCTAGAAGGATAGACCAAGAATTTGACGTCCAATAATAATAATAGGATGACTGTTAATGGTATTCATAGCCATGTTTTTCCATGACAACCACACCCTCTTTTCAATCATTCCCTCTGCCTCCATGTAACCCTCTCAATTCACACCCTTCCATTATCTCCTTTATCCATCCTCCACCTCTCACACACACACACACACACAGGGCACCATCACTATCAATGCCCACACACAAGTTCATCCTATGACAGAAATAAAGGGCCACTCATATCGGTTCAAGGTCATTGATGGTGTCAATGCGGTTGCCACGGAGATATCATCACCTGACTACCACTCAATGAAGGAGTGGACTAGCACACTCAAAATGGTAAGCAGCATGTGTAAATCCCAATTCCCTGGCTCTCTCTGTACTGCCAAAGACGGGAAAATGTACCAGGCTCTCCCCTCCTTAGCGGGGAGGGAGCCTGGGAACGAGGCTAGGTTTTCTCCTGATGGAGAGAATTTTTCAGTTGACCTCTGACGGCACATACTGAGTGGCCCCCAGTTGTGCGACTGAGGCATTCAGTACCACCCGTGCAGTACATATAATATAGAGGACTGTAAGGGCTGGTGGTTCTGGTTATTGCACTGGCAGCTCAAGCCGAGTACCCTGAGTTTGATTCGCAGCAACTGCTAACTTTTTACTACCAGCCACCTAATCACCTCATACCATTGTTTGGCAAAGATCTGAGGTATTGTATGATCATGAGACCAATTTCACTCCCACACTATGAGTAACACAATATGCAGTGTACTACTATGTAGGGTATTAAATTACATGGTTACTTGCAATTTTATAATCCATGTGCAATAGTCTCAGAAGTTGAATATTATTCTTTTGCATAATTAGAACACCACCACATTTGAAGCACCATATTGCTGAACTTCGGTTAAGGCTAGGGCGGGGCTCATACATGTATCATAGTAGAATGAATACCTAATGTGTCTACTTAATTGGGGCGAGCCTGAGCGAGCCCCACACTAGCAGGACTGCATTGTGGATGTGTGTGTGTATACGTACGTGCTTGTTTGCTTGCGGCCATAAATTTTAAATGCACGTTTAAATATTTCCTGAAAATTGAACGTCCTCGTGCACTTAGTAGGTAGCCTCAATAGGTGAAGGGCAATGCTGGGCTACTGCCAGAGTGCAGCGTCGGCAACCATAGTGGAGACGGCTCAAGTTTAAGTACGCACGGCACCTTACTTCTTGTTTGTCACAGCAGCTACGGACCGACCATCAACGGCAGGCTGCTCGCAGACCGTACTAAATTATAGCTACACGCCGGGTTGAGATTGCTTCAGGTAAGGGTCGTGCATAAACGACACTCATAAACGCTAGTGATTCAGCTCATCATTTCAACGTGAAGCTTAGTCTATTCATGTGCATGTAGCGCCATAGTAGCTACTTGCTCAGGCTCGCCCCCACAATGTTCTACATTTTCTAGTATATGTATGAACCTTGTCCTTAATGAAGTTGTGTGTCAAGTGGGGGAGCACCAACACCGGCTGACACATCGATGTTCATTAATGTGTAAATGGGTAGGACATTTATGACTTAAATGGGTAGGGCATTTATGGCTTAAATGGGTGTAGCATTTATGGCTTAAATGGATGTGGCATTTATGGCTTAAATGGGTGTGGCATTTATGGCTTAAATGGGTGTGGCATTTATGGCTTAAATGAGTGGGGCATTTATGGCTTAAATGGGTGTGGCATTTATGGCTTAAATGAGTGGGGCATTTATGGCTTAAATTGGTTGGGCATTTATGGCTTAAATGGGTGGGGCATTTATGGCTCAAATGGGTGGGGCATTTATGGCTCAAATGGGTGGGGCATTTATGGCTTAAATGGGTGGGGCATTTATGGCTTAAATGCATGTAGCATTTATGGCTTAAATGGGTGTGGCATTTATGGCTTAAATGAGTGGGGCATTTATGGCTTAAATGAGTGGGGCATTTATGGCTTAAATGGGTGGGGCATTTGTGGCTTAAATGGGTGGGGCATTTATGGCTCAAATGGGTGGGACAGTTATGGCAAAGTGAGTTATTGTTTTGGGGAGATATGCTTGAAAACACCAGTCTTCAGGGGAGTACCCTTTCCACTCATCACATGACCACGGGTTTCACAGCAACACACTCAAAATATGCGACAGAATAATACTGCTTTCTACTTTGGACTGCCACATGTACATACACACACACACACAAACCTCTCATAGCCCATGTAACCACACCTCCACAAATACTAGTTAACCCTTCTCCCTCCTTTCCACTTACTCACAAGTATACTTGACATGTGCATTTCCCTCTCCCACTCCCTCCCCCCCTTCACACACACACAAACACATGCATGCATGCACACACACACACACATACACGCACACACGCACACACACATACACACACACACACACACACACAACACACACATGCACACACACACACATACACACACACACAACACACACATGCACACACACACATGCACACACACACCACATGCACATACACAACACACACACACACACACAACACACACACACACAGGCCATAAGAATGCACACAGTTCATGGCCGAAACTTCCTGGATCGACTTCGACTTGCTCAAGAGAAGCAACGGACCATATCCCCAGAACTCACCCAGAGTGAAAGGAGGCATGTACCGAGACAAGCAAGCTCCCCTGAAAGGATCGACCAACCAGAGAAGGGGATTACAGTTTCCGCCCATCGACAACTCGCACATACAAAATCTGTCCCAATTGACCCATCTCCTCGGAGACAACTGCCCTCCCTGCCCCCCAATGCTCACAGAATCATAGACAACAAGGAAACGTCTGACAGCCCCCCACCACCTATTCCCCCCCAGAGATTTAGACCTGTTGACGATATGTCGGCTGTTCACATGCGACCAAAAAGACCACAGGGTGGGAGAGAGAGCCTAAGAAGACATAGCTCGGTTGAGGGTTTCACAGTTGAGGACCTGCACATGCAACAAGGACAAAGGTTCAAGAAGGGAAGTGTTCCGGACCATGCTATGAATTTAATCTTACAAAAAGATGGCCGATGGTCACCTAAAGATCAGAGGTCACCAAATGGTCACAGATTGCCCCAGGGTCACAGATCCCCTCAAGGTCAAAGGTCACCAAATGGTCGAGGGTCACCCCTAGGTCAAAGGTCACCAGTGGATGCAAGGTCGCCTATAGGTAAAAAGTCGCCGATCCTACCACCGAAGCAGATCAGTCTTGATACTGCCTTGGATACCAATCAGAAAAGCCAAAAGCCCAACGGTTCTCCCAAACCACGCAGAAGAGGAGATTATATACAAATTCAGTTTGCACAAGAGAGTCCAGCTGCGCCAGAGACAGATACCAGTACTCCTCTTCCGAGAGATGCTAAAACGAAGTTTCCTTATTCGACAGTTGTGTTTCAAAAAGAGCCTGAAAAAAATGGAGAGAAAGGGCAAAATTTGAAGATAATGGAACCGGAAAGAGATGTTGAGAAAGCACAAAATTTGAAGAAAAAGAAGCCCCCACCTTCACTCCCACCCAAGTATGACTCATCCGAATCGTCAAAAAAAGGAATGAAAAAGTTTGTATCGGACTCACACATGACTTCAGAACCCTCAATGGGTATGCCCCCCTCAAAACCTAATTCATTACCTGACCTCATCAATGAAGGGGGGTACGAAGTACTAGGATTTTCATCGACATCACCGGAAACTCCGTCAACATCAGACTATAGGCATATACAGCAGCAAAACGGCACCGGTGATATCAAAGATGATCCCCCTTACGTTAATGTGCCGAGACGTGGAGCACCGCAACCCAAACCAAGGTAACCATGGTAACCAAGGTCTGGAGTGGTTGTTACTCCTACACTATAATAGTTGTATGTGTGCTATGAATATGATTAAGATTTGAGGGGGTTACTCACAACCTGCCTACTTAAATCTTTCCCTGTCCTCTCGCCCACACTTGCAGTACAGAGTCAGCAGTAATACCAGTCTGTTGCTGATTAGGTCTCAGACAACTTTGTAGAAGTGGTGGGGTGGGGGGGGGGGGGGGGGGGGGGCTAGGCTTGAAATGGTGCATGAAGCTCCCGCAAAATTTTTTGACCACACTCACCTTTCGCGGGACCACATAACAGTAGTAGCAGAATGCATACTTTTGCCCAGTACACATTGTAAATGTGGATTTTAATTATTATGTTTATTATTAAAATTAATCTGGGATGCTTCAGCACCCTTACGCCCCCCCCCCCCCAACTACATCTTTTGCTCTAGGCCTGGAATAATTAGTCAGTTGGTTATACATGCAACTAGGATAGTTACCTATCCTTTGATAATCTACATGTGGTATAGCTAGCAATGATGCACAGGAGGCAGCTGCCTCCTCGTTTTTACCGCGTAATGAAGTACACACGTGTTTGGTTCATAAATATCTCACACGTGTGTAGCAAAGTTTACACCATTACTGACGATGGCAATGAGGGTGACAGACAACACCTGCCAGTCCCCCTGTGACAAGTCTGTGTCCACAAAGCAGAACTAAAGTTGATTAGAAATAACAAATTGGGTAAAATCTTAGCCACACACAGATATTTTTATTGCTTTCAAACCTAAGGCTCCTACATGACCAAAAGTTTGCGTATAGAGGCGTGGAGGTAGGATTTTGATAAAGAGACAACAAACAGTAGCATCAATAGATGAAAAAGTAAGCTTGTACCAAAGATACACAATGAGAGTTTTGGTTTGGTTTGAAACCATCCAATGCTATTTTTTGGTGTTAATTTTTACAAATAGCTGCTTAAAAAGGAGTAATTTGGAGAAATATTTAGTTCCTTATTAGTCTTGTGACTTCCTAAGCTGTATAAACATTTGCATAGTTATGGACAAGTAGGAAATACTATGAACACTAATACCCTATAAGAAATACCAAGTATGTTCTAATGCACATAAGCAGGTTATTAGTGTCAGATTGGCTGTCCAAACCAGTCTAACCATGTCATGTGACTCAGCTATCTTTGAACCAGCAAATACCAAGCTTAGAATAGTCTCGTGCCCAGACCCAGCCCTTCACAAGGAAATGGGCATGAGTGCTTTCTTGGTTGTGCCGAGTCTCAATTCTGGACAAACTAATGAAGTAATGCAATGTCACACATGCATTGACATTAGCCAATGAAATAGCGCTACGTCATAAAGATATAATCATTCACTTATAGATTACTGACTTGGTGCAACCAAGGAAGCGCTCAATAGCAGAGCGCTAAATTCCAGAATCATTCCAATTCCGAATCCCAATGCCCTGCTCAATAGTCACCAGACCCTTTTCCTCATGAGAGGGTGGGTGGGATCTTGTCATGAGACTACACTTAGAAAGAATGCATTGACTTGCGTAGCCTCATTCCCAAGCTCTGTCCTTCGGGGGAAAAGTTAGGGTCAGGGGTTTTTGAAGAGAGAGCCTGGAAGCAAGGCTAGTTTTGACTAGCCAGTCATTTCTAGCTTTATCGAAAGCCCTATGAGCCCGTCATTTCAGTTAGAGCATCCAGCTTGCATCATTATTTTCCCTTGGAGTGTGTAACAGACCGAGGCCGAATTTGTGAAGTTAAGATAGGTAGGACTGACAAATAGAATATATTATCAAGGAGAAGGTAGCGTACATATATAAAAAAAAAAGTGCGGACACATTATGACAAAAGTACACACTGGGGCCAAGCCACACATCATGGGTGAATGCAACAAAGATCTATTCAAATACAACAAAGCACAAGAGATACAAAACCAGAAGAAAGCAATAAGGACAAACAACAAATTAACACCTAATTAGCACAAACCACCACCTAAAACAAACTAACTAATAAGATAAAGTTCATGATATGTTTTGAGCAAAACACTAGCCAAATTTTTATCCCTATACAAGATAAAGTTCAGTCCACCAAGAGCGCATAAGAACGGGCGGCTAGAGTAAGAGCGTGTAACTACGTAAGATTCGAAACCGGGCGGAATTTACCGCCAGTACTAAAAATAGTAACACGCTGTGTTGACATAAGCCATTATGCATTGTTGCTAAGCACGCACGTGACCGGGTGTTCTATTTTTAGTACGGTTCAATAATTTTGCCCGGACTACGGGCTTCTATTGGAGTTACACGCTCTTACTCTAGCCGCCCGTTCTTATGCGCTCTTGGTCCACCACAGAGTGTCATATCATTCACACGTAATTAATAGACTTATACTATACTTAGTCTATTCCAGCTTTCAGTATTCGCGGTATATAATGGGTCATATTTCCCTGCGCGCGCGAAAGTACCCCGTTGCTAAGCCTAGGATTTGTTGCAAAGCAGCAGACCAATCAGATTCACGAACTGCATAGCAACCGAACGCTTAGCAACCGTCGTTAAGCAGCAGATTGTGCTAGGTAGCATACCATTCATATGTAATTAATAGACTTATTTCCCAAACATCTATCAAGTGTTACCTTGACAACTAGACTCTTTCTATGCAGAGTGGGTTAGTGTGCTGGTATACAGAATGTAGCCTCGTTCCCAGGCCTCCCCCATTTTTGTTCATTGGGTTGTGTTCAGTAGAATACACAGAAGCGGAAGAGCAGCGAAAAACAGGGAAGGCTTGGGAACTTTTACCACGACGTGATGTGAGGTGGACGTAGGGGAGGGCGGTGCCGACTAAAAATACATGCTCAATAAACCTGAGAGCAAATTTCTTACCGGTCAAACGGAGTACTCGCAATCTTGTGAATGTCTGGGGTCTTGCCTAGCAACAGAGCACTCAATGATGAAGTCAGTACGTTATTTGAATGTGGAACCTTCCTCCCCTATGTCCACCTCGCATCCACCTGATATCTCTCACATGATAAGTATTCCTAGGCCTTCCCTGTTTTTTGCCGCTCTTCCACTTCCGTGTATTATACTGAACGCAAACCGAAGAACAAAAAACAGGGGAGGCCTGGGAACGAGGCTATACAGATTCCAATGCCAAGATTCGTTACAGGAAGTGCTCTGTGGACAAATGACAGTGGCTGCATAGGCTTTTTGACAAAGCTAAAGCTGTCTGGTTACCTCTCATCATCTTACAGTTGCCAGTTCAAGCCTTGCTGAGTCCTAAGACATAGTTTTAAGTTTCGTCCCAGAAATTTATGGTAGCCATTCCTAGTAAGTAGTTAGACCTTGCGTACCAGACTGTTTTTCTTGTGAGAGAGTGTGATCTGGACATTACTATACCCAAGTAGAGATGAAAAAGTTTACTGATGTAAGAAAATGATTAATGGTTTTTGCAATTTCATTGGTCCTTACCATGAATAGGCCACCAGAATTTGACTTGTGTACCAGGTTGTTTTCAGCAGGAGGTACATGTACTGTGCATGGTCTGGGCACAAGACAATCTTTGCATTCATTGGTTTGTTTTGTTACTAATATTATTACAGAGCTCTTCCTCGAAAAGGACTGGTTTCTGACAATGCTCCACCCGTACCTGCAAGGAAAGTTAGCTAGAAAATTTTATTGCTGACTTTGTGTTTGAATGTTGTATGTTTGACTGTGTATAATCATTACTAGCTTAAACTTGAAATTTATAATAATATTATATTTTACATATTTTGTGTCATGTCCTTTTCTTTTTTAGCAGGTCTTTGTATTTGTAACTATCATTGACTGGAGTGTTGAAAAGAGTGTCACTTATTGTTAACAATTTTGAGATACTATACTTGGCTCCAATTACGTACTGTACTGTATGTGGCTATCCTCTTTCTGTGCCTTCCTCACTACCATGTAACAAGCCTAATTTGTTGGATGTTACCCTTAGCAACCCACTGCCACACCCATTATCACCTCCTGGTATAGTTGGTGGGTGGGAAGTAATCGATGAAGCCATTTCTATTCACATGTAGCTAGCTACGATCCACCAACTAACTCATGGAAAGAAATTTGCAAGCTGCCAACTGCAAGAAGTTCATAGTTAACACCATGCAGTCCATCATGGAAACAAACTAATGGCAGAAGCTGCTGGTTATGTCAGAAGCCAACATTCATTAAGTTCTAGATTGCTGATCAAAGACTGACTCTTATTTCATGCATAATTACATGTAAATATATTTTTGTGTGGTACACACATCACTGGTGACCTGCATTCCCTTATATTTACACATGTAGTCTACACTTGAACAAGGTGTATAGGGGAGTAGCAGTTGTGACCATGCACACAAAGTTCCCAGGACAGAGGGCAGCAAACCAGCATACTCTGTACCCATGGGAGCATCTGTTGTCTGCATGAGGTTTCAGATTCACTTTACTACTGCAAACAGCAAACACTGGATTGAAGGCCTGGGCATAGTGTTCAGAGGCGGAGACAGCTACCAAGAAGTGGGGGGGCTCATGTTCTAAATGTTCAGCTGTGGGGGTGTGTAAACAAGATGATATTGTATTTCTCTGTACAACTATAGTAGCAAAATTGGGGAGGCTGAGCCCCCCCCCCAATCTGAAAAGTGGAGGGCCTAAGCCCCCCCTGCCCCCCCCCCCCCCCCACCCCATATCTCCGCCTCTGGACTGTTATACAAGACAAAATTATGATAAGCTAGCAGACAGACAGGCAGATACCATGACACTATGTACATGACATAATAGAAGTAATAACTGATTTAAAACACAAAATCATATTACGTCAGTGCATTCAGAGTTACCTAGCTGATATAAGAATAATACCAATTTTTGTCCAGAGTTACCTAGCACTTGTCCAGATAACATACTTCAACAGTTTTAGCTAATGTAGTGATAGAATGGTTAGAAATGACTGACTCGAGCAGCAACCGTAAAGTTGGGTTCATCGGCAAATTAAAATAAGTAGCTAATCACGAGCAACTTGTCTGGCTTTCTGCCTCTACTTTTCTTTGTCCACCCCATGTGCAAACAGCAAAACAGAGCATCCATACTGTATGCACTGTATAGTGTTAGGGAAAGTGTTGTGCAGTAGTAAAAAGAGTTTCAATTGCTCCACTTCATCTGGTTTGAGAGAAAATTAGGGATCAAAAGGGTCTGGGAATGAGACTAGGAGCTATTACCATGACATCAAATGCTGTATTGTTCCTTATCTCCTTTTCCTCCTCCTCCCTGGTGGTGGCAGTGAGTGAGGTGATATCAGCCTCGGGGTGGCAACAGGACAGACAGATGGTGCACATTCAGGAATGAGGATAGACACATTAAACCTAACTTGCAAAGATTGAGTTGGACAGTAAACTCTGCCCTCCACACACACACACACACACACACACACACACACACACACACACACACACACACACACACACACACACACACACGTTATGATGTGTCCTGTTATCTTGCAGGTGTTTCTGGCATACTGGCGCTGCAGCAAGACTATGAGACAATTAGTCTGTCTGTTATGTCAGTGTTGTACACTTGCTTTTGTTTGCAGTACTATATAAGTCTTTGCTGCAATCACTCATAGACACTAAAATGGGGGCGAGCCTGAATGAGTGCTCATGCAACTGCATGTTTTTCATAATAATTATGTGTGTATCACAGGTTCAACTTAATGGGTGATCCACCAAAATGCCAGACTTGATATTTTCATACATTATATGTGAGACTGTGGCAATAATTTCCTCACCCCCACCCCCCCAAACAAAAAAAAAAAAGGAATTTATAGTACATCAGGGATGGGACTGTGGCATCAGTTTACCAGACCACATTTTTCTGTCAACTTCCTAAAAGTAGTATGAGACCTTGCACACTGCATACATGTATATAGTTTTACTGTAGACAGTGACGGACAATGGCACAACATCTACAATTAAGATGAAAAAAAGTAGTTTAGTACTCAAAAAACTTACTCAAAATTTGATGCCTTATAAGCCACGCCCATCAGCATATTGAGCCCCACCCTCTAATCCGCATTCCAAATTTGGGTGCGGTTCACCCCGCATCATATAGTTGTGGCTTCGCCAGGCCCTCCGCTTGCAGTTTCCGCCTCTTTTATAAAAGCAAGTAGATCAGTGCAAAAAAAAAAAACAAGGTAGGTACTTGCATGCCACGGGAGTCGGTGTAGTCACTCCCCAGGGCCGAGGTATACCCTTCTGCCCGGGCGAGGAAGGGTCTGGGCCGTCCAGCCTAACGTTTTCTGGAGGGAAGCAACGCCCGGGCCTCTCATAGTTACCCCTCTTTGCATTTGAAACGTGCGTTATACTGGCCTCTCCTCCTATGCAGCAACTGCAATGGCTGTTGACCCCACCCACCTGAGATCCTCTCCATATACAACCTTCTACCAGAGCTTTTATCTGCTGAGGGTGCCCCTCAGCATTGGTGACCAGCCTGCACAGATCACCGTCTCAAACGATGGACACCTCACCATCGGCTGCCGCTACCCTGCTGTCAGCGTCACATTCAACTCGCTCACCACTGAGGTTGACAGCATTGTGAAGAAGTATGGTGTGGAGGGAGTGAGCAACTACTGGTGTGAGGACGTAGCTCTGTTTGAGCTCAGGATGTCCTCTCATGATAACCTTAAGAAGTTTCTTTGCTCAGAGGAGAGGGTGCAGAAGGAACTTGAGTCCAGGATTACTGCCATGCTATCACAGCAGCAGAGGTCGTCAGAGCCTGTAGCAGTGTATGCACACACCGAGGTGTACATGCTCACTCCTCGTCCTGAAAGCAATGATGCACGTATTGTCAGAGTGTCGTCTGAAAACCTTGCCACCTGCACCACACTTTGGAGGGAGAGTGAGGTGTTCAACTTTGGAGCCCTGTTCCGTGCATTTAGGATGGATCGCAACTCAATTCCCAATCAAGGTATCATAATTATTGCATCCAGTTAATAGTTATCTGTGACATCACAATGGCACTCCTAAGTATGGCAAGTATATAGAGAAGCTAAACTCACAGCACAGCATGCAAACACATATATCTACTCCATTCTCACCCCAGGTGAGGTGACAGTGAAACTACTGGATCAGGAGTTACAGGAAGTATCTGACTGGTTTGGCCTGGGGCTACACCTAGATATTCCGCCAGATGAGCTCCACTGCATCAAGTATGAACCCACACTGCGCCGCATACAGGATTTCAGGACAGAGATGTTTTCAGCATGGATGAAGAAGCTGCCAGAGCCCAGCTGGTCTCGTGTTGTGAAAGCTCTCATGGAAATTGGGAGGGAAAAGCTAGCACGCAAGATTGCACTCAAGTATGGTAAGAACAGTTTGCTGAAAGTACTGTACAGTTCAGTGTGTGTTCCATGTCACAATATTCAGCGAAGATATTGCCTACAGTACTGTACAAGCACAATCCATCTCTCTGTTCTTAGGAGTTCCAGTCCCATCCTTGGCAGAGAAGAAGCTACCCCAACCAGACACCCCAAGTCTGGTAAGAAGCTTCTTACGTAGAGTTGTCTGAGGAGGTAATCATGTGACTGAAATTGCTGAATCGATATCTTGGCATTCTGTATTTTCCACAGACATCAACCTTGCAGAAAACTCTGGGTACCCGAATTGAGAAGCTTGAGAAAGATGTAAAAGAGAAGGACAGGGAGCTAGCGCTGAAAGACCAGTCTCTAGAGGAGGCCAAGAGGCAGAAGAGTGAAGCAAATCATAAGATGATGCAACTCAGACAGACCATCAAACAAAACACAACAAAGACCATAAGCCTGGTTGAAGAGAAGGCAGAGGCTGAGAAACAGCTACACCTGAAGGAACAACAGCTCCAGCTCCTACTTACCATTGTTCACAAGGACAGTGAGCTGCTTCAGAACTTAGAAAAGGAAATCAGGGAGTTGCGACAACGCCTACAATCAGTTGAGAAGGAATTGACCTTGGAAAGGAACCTATCTAAGGAACTAAGGAAGAAACTTCAACAAGCAACAGAAGAGCTGGTAAAGAAGTGTGCAGTGGAACGAGAGCGAGAGGAGGCAAAAGAATATCTGAAAACCCACCTAGAGAGGGAGAGGCAGACGGTGGATTCCCTGCGGGTGCAGCTCACCTCCAAGGACCAGCACATCAGGGATGTGGAGGTAATCAGACAATATTGTGCATCCTATAGAGTAGATTAGATACAGTTCTTCATTGTTCCTCCAGCATCAGCTTTCCACTGCAAGGACCGAGTGTGAGCGCAATACAAAGGAAATTGGTCAACACAAGTCCATCGTCAGCCAGAAAGAGGAGAAGGTGAAAACACTTTCACAAGAAGTTCAGAAACAGGAGTCTCTCATTGCAAAACTAGAGCAGGAGTTAGCAGCAGCCAGGGAGGGTGGTGCCAAACGAGAACTAGAACTGCTACAGCGTATTCTCAAGGTGACAGACGAGGCTGCTGGACTGAGGAACAAGCTGGAGGAGGCAAAGGAGGAGAAATGGGATGTAGTGAGAAAGATGGAGGTTGCTCAGGTGGAAAATAAGTTGCTACAAACCTGGATGACAGAGCTCAGAGGCCAGCAGACAGCATACAAGGTCAGTATACAAGCTCACATTGTTACTTGTGTGCTATATAGTGCAGCTACAATTACAGTTTGACTCCATAGTTGACCGCACCCCAAGATAGTAGAGCATTCCATAAGGCTTGTTTACCCTCAAGGGAAGAGCCAGCATCAGTTTATCAATAATGAATAACAAGGTACACCTTCACCTGCTTTATATTAGCATGTTATGTGCTACGATTAATAATAGTTTGGCTCCATAGTTTATAATGCAAGTGTTGTGTATTCACTTTCAAAATTTGCACAGAGGAGTTCTATAGGTGACTTCTTCCTCATTAACTTATCTATGCAGTTTTTCCTCAGTTTGCAGCCTAGCTAGCTATTTAGAGTACAACATTTATTGATCAACATCCCAGCTATTCTAAACAGTTTGTCATGGTTAGGCCATTCACTAGCCTCATTCCCAGGCCGTTCCCGGCTCCAGTTTTGATCGCTTGCAGTATAAAAACGGAGGGGAAGGCCTGGGAGAAAGAGTCACGTGCGTGACGTCAGGTAGACGTGAGGGTAGACGTGAGGGGGGGCGGTGCCCGACGAAGAATCTCAAGGTCCTTCCTGTAATATCTTGTCCAAGAACTTGAGACTGTAACATTCGAAATACAGCGTCAATACAGCTCGTTGTTTGGTAGACTCGAGGCTGATCAACGCAAAGTTTGTGAGTTACTTCGTCGGGCACCGCCCCCCCTCACGTCTACCCTCACGTCTACCTGACGTCACGCACGTGACTCTTTCTCCCAGGCCTTCCCCTCCGTTTTTATACTGCAAGTGATCAAAACTGGAGCCGGGAACGGCCTGGGAACGAGGCTAGCCATTCACAGCTGAAGTGTTGTCAATACAGGTACCTCCGATGTTGGAGCCAGGACGGGTTCAGAGGACTCCGCCCCCAGTGAAACCTAAACCAAGGACAATGAAGAGTGCTGAGGTGCAGGAAGCATGCTGTAATATTCTAGTTCGATTAAACAGAACTTGAGTGGTCAAAAAGTCCTGGGCCAGCTCAGTCTACTCAATGTGCATGTGCTTAGCTTGCCGTAGGAATTAAGGTCTCAACCACCTAGCCTCATTCCCAGCCTCTCATGTCCCCAGCTTCTGTCACTGCAAGTAACAAAAGCTGGGGACGTGAGAGGCTGTGAACAAGGCTATCAAGCAGTTTGCGTACATGTATCATATTTGTATACTTGAAATAAGAAGCATTTCTGTATGCCTTAAACTGCCCAATAATTTTCAGACCCTGGATTATGTGTGAACAAATGCTCCCTAAATACCTGGAACACCCACGACTGCAACTAATTGACTCCTATCTGCTCAAGCAAATATTTTGTACTACAAAAAAATAATTTGCCATTATGGCATGCTCGATGCCATACTTGAGAAGGTACTAGCAAGAAACCCCACAGGTAGTTTAGTAATGCCTTTAATTGACTCTGGTTACTGCAGTGGACTGTTGCATTCTTAAAGCTATATTCACTCATCTGTAGCAAAAAAAAAGTATGCAAAATAAACCTAAATACAGGATTTTATCCCAGCTCTGGTATATAAACAGTACTGTACATTAGTACACTGTGCACACTTGCAGCACATGCTGTACATGTGATTGTGGCTCCACAAAGGTTGACTGTAAACATTAAAAGGCGCAATTTTTTCATAGTCTTGGAGACAGTGCAGCTGTTGTTCAGTTTAGCTCAAATTTCTTGAAGTTTAGTTTGCATAGAGAAGCTCTTTCTCTGCTGTTGACTAGGCTCTAAGTAGTCTAGCTTTTCAGACTAGCTATGTTTAGCAGAATTGCCCGAGAGCTAGCTAGTTGCTAGCAACAACAATAAAAAAAGGTGAGTCAAGACTTGTTCAGTATGCATCCCTAGCTAGTTGGATGGCTCCATGTACAGCTGCCAAAATTTGTGCAGTTCAGTTTGTGCCTGAGGAAAAGTGTAAATTCATGACTTGTTAACTCACTTTACTCAAGTATGAATACCAACTTTCAAATTAGCTCGTAAAAAGTTTGCGGAGCTATTTCCAACTATTGCGGGAAGTCATACTATTGAAAAACAGCAACAATACCACAGACCGTGCCTACTGGTGTACTTTGTGAACAAGTTCTAGGTCTTACTGAGCCCTGGTAGGCATGGTCTAATTATTGTCAAGGGCGTATCAAGTTTCCAAGGTGGTGAGAGTGTGTAACCTAAAATTGCTACCCTCCGCTGATGTGAAAACAATTTAAACATAGCTTGTATTCTCCTCTACTGGTTTAAAGGATGTGTTTTGAACAGTATTCTGCTGTCTACAACACTCTCCCCACCATGGGTTGATGTGCCCTTGCCATTACCATACAAAATACAGGCCCATAACTTCCATGTTTACATCATCTCTGCTGTTACATAATGGCCGCAGCTGTTGCATGTGTCTGTGTAGAGTAGAAAATGCTGCGCTGAAGATCAAAATACCAGCTGCTTCTAATTAACACTCATTTTATGACTCGTATTACATAATAATAAATTCTTCTCTGTTCCAGACGCTGCAGCTGCCTCTACAACTGAGGTGGAGGAGGTGCAGAGACATGGAGTATGGAATGACTAGTTACCCACACTGTGTAGTAATGGACAGGACTGTGTACGTGGGAGGAGGAATCACAGACTATGATGATGATCACAGTGTGTTAAAATACGACCTGGACACAGACAACTGGAGTCGTCTACCAAGATATCAATACAAGTGGTTTGCCGTCTCCATCATCAACAGCCGCCTCACTCTTGTGGGTGGCTGTTATGGTGGGAAGGCGACCAATCAGCTTGCAGTATACGAGCCCTCGTCCCAGCACTGGACATACCCCTACCACCCCATGCCCACACCTCGTGACAGACCAGCTGTAGTCATGTATGACATATGGCTGCTGGTGGCAGGTGGGTGTGATGCTGGTTGTGCCCTAGCCACAGTTGAACTGTTGAACACGTCCACGAACCAGTGGCTAGCTGCTTCCTCCCTACCCACGCCGTGCAGCTCCCTGACGTCAGCCATTGTGGACGACCATGGCTACATCGTTATGAACAGTAAGCAAGTATACCGTGTCTCCCTCCCTGACATTGTATCACAAACTGTTGACCAGTCCACCGCTAGCAAGTCACCCGCACTATGGCGTCGTCTCCCTGACACTCCGCTGAGCCACTCTACCGCCATCAGTCTCCGCGGCTACCTCATAGCCGTGGGAGGTCGCCATGACAACCTTACTACAAGAACAGACATCCATCTCTACCAGCCGGAGAGTGAGCAATGGACTAAGGTTGGAGACTTACCTAATACACGCGAGTATTGTTCCTGTGTTGTGCTACCCAGCGGCGAGCTGCTGGTTGCTGGAGGACAAGAGAGCTATGTCCGAACTAGCCGAGTCGATGTGGCATCTGTTCTGAACTAACTTTGTGTTGTATCTCGTTCCCAGGCCACATGTTGGTCTGGGAACGAGTTTTGTGGCTGAATAATCATTTTTGTACTTTGACCTTTGTGAAATTGCTGAGCGTGCGCATGCCGAAGCGAGGCCGAACGTAGCTGCAAGATCGCGCAGTATGCATGCAGATCTTCAAGGCTTAAAGATCTGGGAAGCAGTCGCAAGTTTGGAGTAATATATTGATTAGGCCTATCCGTGAGCGCAGACAGCAGAATTTACATCGCTCTATTTGGGGGGGTGGGGCTGGAAGATGGCATGCGTACAAAAGGCGTGTGTGTGTGTGTGTGTGTGTGTGTGTGCGTGTGTATGTGTGTGCACGTGTGTGTGTGTGTGCGTGTGGTGAACAGCCATCTAGGGAACAGGTTCTAGGGACATGCATGCCCTTCTCCTTGAAAACTTGGTGCTACAATTGGTAACTTCCGAGACCTGTGTAACTATATATGATGCAGGAGCAACATAGCTATAGTTTGACAAACTCTTATTGGAATCAAACAAGGGAATCAGATGAATGTCACCAGAACTTCTCCACTTCAAAGGAAATAAGATTACTAAGACTAAGTCTTGCTGTTGGAGTGGTGTGGGGCAGGTTTCTAAAAGTCTAGTAGTCAAGGTGGGAGATGGCTTGCTTACAGAGGGATGTTGGGAAGAGTGATCTACCATCAAGCAACTATATGGCTGTGTATCAGATCAGCCACCCTCCAAGAAAAATCAGTCAACTATCAGCTGGTATGTGGGGGGTGTACATCTGGGAACATGGTCCCCTTCCAGAAAATTTTGTGTTTTGAGGTTCTTAGAGTTTGGTGACTTTTAATTTGTGACTCAATGTGCGTAACTATACATGCAATGTATAATTTGACAAGAAACTTCTGTGTAAGAAAAGGTAAATTTTTGAGGTAAAGTCTTTGCCCTCCCTCCTATCTCTTAGCTGGAGGGGGTGGTGGCAGTGGAGGGAAAAAACATACTGCCAGTACCTTCCCTGATACCAAAAGCACTGGAGGTGGTTCGGTCTGGCCTGCAAGGCTAGCCCCCGCCTCCCTCCAACCCAACCACCACCACCACAAATGGCAAGTTGGGAGTGAAGTGGAAGGAGGTGGGACACAGCCTCATTCCTACTGAAGTGGTGGGTGGTGGGGCATTTCCCAGACCTCCCCCAAAATCGGGTATACACATTGGTTAAATAGTGAATGGGAAATGCATGATATCAGCAGCTTACTACAATTCATGATGTGGCTGCTGGAGGGATGTGGGGGGGGGGGGGGGGGGGGGGGGGCAGAGAAAAAGACTTTTCCTCCACCTAAGTCGCCCCCCCCCCCCCCCCCCCCCCAATCCCATTGCACCAGTTTCATGCCAACCTGCACCCACACACACTACAGATTGTGTATGCATGTGCACATATTCAAGCAATGTCACACTCACATCCTCACATGCACACACACCTGAAAGTGATCTTCACAGGTCTGGCTTAGAGACTACCACCCCCTCCCTTTCCCCCTCCCTCCTCCCCCCTCCCTCCTTCCCCACTGGATGCCAGTACAAAGTACTAGAGAAAATGTTCTTGTTTGGTGCCAGTAGTTGGCAAACAACTTGAGTGATTGATATGCACACTAGTATACATTGGTAATGTTCATCCAACTGTCTGTTTGTTAAGATCTTCCAAGAATTTGATCAGTGTTCTGGTTGGACGTCCTGTGTGGTGATATGGAATGGCACAGTCACATGATATACAGTTATTAATACAGTCACATGATACACACACAGTCACATGATACAGTCACATAATACACACACAGTCACATGATACACAGTCACATGATACACACACAGTCACATGATACACAGTCACATGATACACACAGTCACATGATACACAGTCACATGATACACACAGTCACATGATACACAGTCACATGATACATACAGTCACATGATACACACAGTCACATGATACACAGTCACATGATACACACAGTCACATGATACACACAGTCACATGATACACACACTCAGCTATATCAGTCAACAGCTGCAGGCTGAGACTGGGTATACACTAATATACTGACAGAATAGACCTTATGCAATTACGTAACCATGAAACGGAAAATGAAACAGCCGGATACAGGTACTACATAGTCATTTTGAGTGGTTAGAAAAGCATTTTCAGTGGACAGCAAGTACAATGGTACTAGGGGTACATGCAGAAAGCATCGCACATCAAACAGAACCAGGCCACTATTTTTGTTGTGTCACACCTTCCTCCATCTTCTACCAATCGTAGGTAGCCTGCTTTGTTAGATTTGGCTAGTTTGCCTCAGAAACAATAGCAGAGCACCTATGAGCTCACCCCCTGAGACCACTGTACATACTCTGCACAACACAGCTTTCTTCGCTCTACTGTTCCAAATGATTGTAGCTTCTGCTAGGCCTGTTTCTACCTGTCATTCCTTTGCTTAGAAAAGGAAGTTCTCCACCACTTTGCATGACACCAGCGATGTCAATGTGTGCCCAGCTCCGCACTTCCACAAACTCCTGCATGGGAGGAGAGGAGATAGAGAGAAGAGAGGGAAGGGAAGGGGATGGAGTGGAGGAAAAGAGAGGGTCGGGAAATCCAGCGCAGAACCAAAGTAACCGCTTTAAAAATGGCAGTGATTCTAATATAGTTCAACCAATCAAAAATCATTTAGGGTTTGACTCATAAAAATAGGGGTGAAAAGACTAATAGTACCATACTCTGTGTAGTTAAGTGCATTTTGCTGTTAAGCACATAGTGTAAAATCATAAGCACCGGTGCTTATTTTCGAAATATGCAGCCAGGATGATAGCCAGGAACGAATTAGCTTTGAGGCTCTCTTCCTGCTAATTCCTGTCCAATGTTTGTAGCTATTCGAGAACCAGAGATAGTCAGCAATCGATCGATTGTTGCCAACCCTCGCCCACCACTGAACACAAAGCGCTTGAAACCAACGAATCTGTGAGAGGTTTCTCCTACTTTCTGGATGTGTTGTATCAAGAGGTCTTGGATAAATTTCTGTTTTTATCTTGTGTCCATAGCTTGGTTACAATCAAAGAAAGACACTGGCGAAAGTTAGCAGTTATGCTCAAAAGACAAATTTACTTCCGTTTGCTCGGATACGGGTGCCTTTTCATGTGGGGTGCCATTTTTGTATGGTTGCTTATAAATGCAATGTGGTTGTTATAATCAAAAGGGGTGCCTATATTCAAGGGATGCTTATTTTCTATGGGTGCCTATTATCCCAATTTTATGGTATTCATTACTAAGTGCTGGTTTGCGGCACTCGCTGTGTACTTCTAAATAAAGCACACAATGTGCCTTGCCATTAGGCGCATTTTGTTGTTCGGCACTTACTTCCTGTGGAGATATAAGCATATACATGTGCCTAACAGCGTGTGAGTACGGTATAGTGCAACCAGGCATCCAGTACCAACTAAGTTAAAAATGAAACTTTTTGGCATAAGTCTGTAATGCTTTGTTAGATGGAGGTAACACTTGGAATATGAGCCCCACCCACGAAATGCAATTTATGCGCGTGGGTGTGATGACGTCATCAGTTACGTAATCGCCCTTACTTCCATATATGGCATTTTGTTTATATTGCTATGTAATCCTATACTGTTACTTGAAACCTAACAATATAGGTATCATTTGAAAGCTCTCAATGAAAGCAAAATGATTAACAGGTTACTTTTGCCTTCTTTACCTTCCTGTGTTTTTAAAAATTTTTATTGTGTAATCGGGTAATTTTACAAAAATGCTATGTCACAGCTGAATTCTTTACATAAAATTCTCATATTAACAACACATAATGTACACCTACCAACTAAAATTTTGAACATGGGACTTTTTGCAAAACACACTTAAAAGCCTAAAATTACAATAATCAAAATCAGGGGTGTTAATTACTGATGCTCAGAAATTCTTCTGTGAGACTTGATGATTTTCTTGTAGTTCTTCACCAGTTTCTCTAGTTCATTACCACCTGGAAGTCCTTCCAAGTAAGCAAACATATAGTGTCGGACCTTTCTAAAGTAGTTTTGGATATTCTCTAAAGTCACCGTTTCAAGCGCAGGGATAATTAATTTACGAAGACTCACGATGCTGTATTTACAGTATGCCTTAGTGTATCGCTTCGATTGAGCCCATACTCGTTCAATCGGATTGAGCTCACAATGAAATTTTGGGAGCATGTACACGATATGGCCCTTTTCTTCTTCTAAGAATCGTTCAATTGAAGATTTCTCATTCTTAAAGTCTGGGTGACGGCCGAGAACTTCTCGCATTTTGTCAGCGTTCATCCCGCGAGTATTGACACCCCTCTCCTCCAATATAACCCGCATTCCTTTAGGAATTCCAAGGGAGTAGTTCATCTTCTGAGGTTTTCCTCCCCACCACCCGTCCCTCATAACTCGCTGCTTGCCTCCAGGATTGACGTTCATCTTGGAGACGTCCAGAGCATCATCCGGCATGGCAGCATGGCAACTACTGTGGTCGAAAATCCACACAATTCTCCAACCATCTTCTTTGGGATATTTTGCTTCGGCTATCTTGACAGCTTCCTTTAGCTGGATTAAAAACTTCTCCGACGTCCAATATCCCTCTTTTGACTCTCCATACTCGAGTAGCTGACGCGCATGCTTTCGGATCGTTGGGTCCTTTTCTTTTGCTCTTGAATACTCCTCATCAGAGAGTTGTAAATACCCATTTCTTTCATCAATAAAGTCGGATACCATTATTCCACTCCCTTTTGATTTTGGCCGCATAACATTCGTCCCTTTCTCAGCCCACAGTGTGGGCTGATCTTCGTTTGATTGAAAGGTCGATTCATCATGGAAAAGGATGATCGTTTTGTCCGCAACTTCTTGGGGTGGACCATGTAGATCGCTTGGCAGTGCTTTCTTGGCCTCTTCAGTCGGAGCATTACTTTCATTGAGAAAACCAAGGGAAACCATCCTTCGAAGAAACTTTTGGCGGTAGTCGACCACATCATCACGTTCATGACCATCCACATATGTCCCTTTCTTCTTCTTCACCACATTGAAGCCAAGCTCAAGCATCCACTTTCTTGCTGTTTCCAATGATATCTTTCTCGGAAATCCAGGCTCAAGTGTTTGGTTTGGCAGGAGATCGTCGTTGACCCATTGACAGAACTTGCCAGCAGTAAGGTTGGGCTGTCCTTTTACATTTGCATTCTCTCTGATGTACCTTGCCGCTTTCTTGTTCAGCTCTTCACTAGACCACATCACACCAGATCGCTGATATTTTCCTTGCTTACACTCAGGGATTTCTCCATCTTCCAAAAATTGCTTGCGCCACTCACGAACAGCTTTGTCCGATCTACCAATCATCATACCAGCAAGCTCAGCTGCTTTAGTGTCTCCAAGGTCCAGGTGCTTTGTGAGCTGGAAGCAGAGAAAGAGTCCCAGCGAAACCCTGTCATCCCTTTCGAGGTGTGAAACCCAATCTTCACAGAAATTCTCAGCTAGGTGATCGACATCAGACTTCATACTAGCGTCTAGATCGAAAGAGGGATCGGCATTTTCATCTTCGGTGTCTAATGCATCGTCAGACATCGACAGAAGTCCAGAGAGATCGCTTTCTCGGGGTTCAGCACCACTTTGCACTTCAGTATCAGCGCTACCAGACGTCCCCTCACCAACAGTTCGGCTTCTTTTTACTTCCCTTGCCTTTTCTAAGCTCTGTTCTAGCTGTTTCTGCCTCTTTTTCTTCGGTGGCATAGCTCCAGGAACGATAAAACGACTTTCAACACGAAAACTTCTCGATCGCGGCAAGCACGCGGCAAAATGGGCGTGACGTCACGTACCGTTAAATTTTTATATTTGATGATGTCAGAAGCGGGCTTTCAATACAAAAATATGCGGGCAAGCTCAAAAAGGCCATTTGCTGGATCGTGTGCAGTCCAAGAAAATTTTTACAATAAACATACGGCCTAGCGCTTGAAATGCAAAAAAAACTAGGTTTATACGTCATTGTATAGAGACGCTACGTAAGAAAATAGTTTTTGGAACTAGATGCCTGGGTGCACTATATGGTAAAACAGATGCACTGGTACACAGGTATTCAGTGTATAGGAACATGTTACCTTGAGGAAGGCTGCTGCAGTGCAAGCACCAGCAGATCTAGTCCTGGGGACAGAAGAAAACAAAAACATACCGATACTTACATGTATGCAGTTACACACATGAATCCTAACTCTCATGCCATTTACACACAGACACATACACACACACAGACACATACACACACATGCGCACACACGCACGCACGCACGCACGCACGCACGCACACACACACACACACACGCCGCACGCACACACATAACACACGCACACATACACACACACACACTTCTCCCTTCCTCATCACTCACACCCTCATATCCCTCCTCACCTACACACACACACACACACACACACACACACACACACACACACACTTAGTGCCAAGGTTGTTGATGTCAGCCAGGTGAGACTCCATTTGCTTTGTGTACTGCTCAAAGAGGGGCATCTTCCAGAGCCTGTCCCCCGTCCACAGACCCGCCTGAGAGAGAGGGAAGGCTAACCATCATTACCAGGAAGCCAACATCTCACTTCACTACACACTATAGCTACAATATCTAATACAGCTTTCAGAATTAATGATATATTGATACCCACCGGTAAGCAAATATTTATGAGGCCTGAATGACTATTTAGGCAAGCTACTTCTTGCAATATGCAGGGCTTTAGGTTTTGGTGTATACTAAACTCATGTCTAGCTCCTTCCTTGCACCCTGAGGATGAAGCAGTCAATCATTGAAACTGAACTCTCATATCACTGTGAGCATCTTTGGGGTGTGGTTTTGGCAGTTAAAATTGGAAATATTATTGTGTAAGCCGTAAAAACTGGTACAATTGAGTATGTGTACCGACCTTCTCACTATGCTGTCAGACAAGTTGCTATGTATAATGACTACTGTTGCTGTCATGGAATTTACAATGTACTACAGCCACAAAAAGACTCCAAGCGTCTAAAATTAAGTACGGGGCTCACTTGGGCTCGCCTAGCCTCGCACCCAAGCCATCTAGCCTCATACCCAGGCCATCTAGCCTCATACCCGTGTAGCCATGTAGCCTCATACCCAGGCTGTGTAGCCTCATACCCAGGTCATCTAGCCTCATACCCGTGTAGCCATGTAGCCTCATACCCAGGCTGTGTAGCCTCATACCCAGGTCATCTAGCCTCATACCCGTGTAGCCATGTAGCCTCATACCCAGGCTGTGTAGCCTCATACCCAGGTCATCTAGCCTCATACCCAGGCCATCTAGCCTCATACCCAGGCCATCTAGCCTCATACCCGTGTAGCCATGTAGCCTCATACCCAGGCTGTGTAGCCTCATACCCAGGTCATCTAGCCTCATACCCAGGCCATCTAGCCTCATACCCAGGCCATCTAGCCTCATACCCGTGTAGCCATGTAGCCTCATACCCAGGCTGTGTAGCCTCATACCCAGGTCATCTAGCCTCGTACCCAGCTGCAGGCCATGTAGCCTCGTACCCAGGCCATATAGCCTCATACCCGTGTAGCCATGTAGCCTCATACCCAGGCTGTGTAGCCTCATACCCAGGTCATCTAGCCTCGTACCCAGCTGCAGGCCATGTAGCCTCATACTCAGGCCATGTAGCCTGTTTCCAGGCCGTGTAGCCTCATATCCAGGCCGTGTAGCCTCATACCCAGGCCATGTAGCCTCATACCCAGGTCATCTAGCCTTGTACCCAGGCCATGTAGCCTCATACCCGTGTAGCCATGTAGCCTCATACCCAGGCCGTGTAGCCTCATACCCAGGTCATCTAGCCTTGTACCCAGGCCATGTAGCCTCATACCCATGTAGCCATGTAGCCTCATACCCAGGCCGTATAGCCTCATACCTGGGTCATCTAGCCTCGTACCCAGCTGCAGGCCATGTAGCCTCATACTCAGGCCATGTAGCCTTGTTTTCAGGCTCCGCCCCCAAACATTGGGAGGCTACAGGCCCATGTGGGAGAAGATGAAAGGTGGTTTGAGTACGAGGCTAAGGTTCGTCCTACACATACTTGCACTGCACCACACATACCTGATGAAGCTGCTTCCAAAGTAGGTGTGAGGTGGTGAACACTCCAGCTGCTCCGGTCCCCAGGGCTATGTCCATGTGGCCGGTGAGGGTGGCTAGGTCAATGATAGTAGCTGGAGTGAAGGAGTGTGCATAGCAGAGAGCATCTGCCAACAGCAGCCTCCCTTCAGCGTCTGTGTTATCCACCTGAGTAAGGGAGGATGATCTAATTATCAGTGCATACATTACATCATCATTACATCACAACATTGATTTAGACAGAAGAACTTGAAATGATTGGATCACTGTTCACTGAAGCTATGTAAGATCTCTGGAAGTCATCTGTACATTATGTCGGAGTGCAAGCAATTCCATTCTCAATTAGTTATCTGCAATCACTTCAGTTAATATTCACTTTGACTTGTAGCATACATATACTAGCATGCATGTGGCCTTGTATGTAAGATCTCTGTGCTTGGCTAAAAGGCCCCACTATGGTACCAATCTCTAGCTGCAAAAGGTGGCAAATTTTCCAAAGAGGAGGACAAATTCATTGCTTAACTGTAGATTGGGAAGTTTTTGCAGTAAAATAATTTGAGTTTTATATTTTCACGTTAAAGATATTTTGTGTAGCGCACGTATGCATATTTCAATTTTTTGCACATCAAATTTTCGTCTCTCCAGCAAAAATATTCTAACGTCAAAAAATTCCCAATCTACAGTATGTGACTAAAGTCCTTTTGAGTTTTGCTAATACCTATTTTAGTGGTAATAATAGCTTTTGGTTGCCATGGTAACCCTAGTACCTGAATTGTTTTGCCATTCATTGCTTGGACCACATCCCCTGGTTTGACAGCAGTGCCTGAGGGCATGTTCTCACACAGTGGGATCAGACCAACAACACTAGTAGCACAATAGTGTATGGAGTGGGAGAGGGAGTGGAGAAGGGAGGGAGGGAGAGAGTGGAGAGGGGAGGGGAGGGAGAGAACGTAGAAGGGAGAGGAAGAGAAGGAGAGGGAGAAAATAGCTACATATGTGACCCAGAGCACATAAGAATGGGCGGCTGGAGTAAGAGCGTGTAACTACGTAAAATTTGAAACCGGTCGGAATTTACCGCCAGTACTAAAAATAGTAACATGTACTGTGCCTACTGTGCAGACATAAGCCATTGTTGCTATAAGCATGTGACCAGGTGTTCTATTTTTAGTACGGTTCAATAATTTTGCCCGGAGTATGGGCTTCTACTGGAGTTACACAAGCTTCCCGTTCTTATGCGCTCTTGATGTGACTTATTTGCAGATGACACAACATATAAATTTGTCGTCACTGATGACACAACTAAATATACCACTAATGATAAACAGCTACCAGATAGAAACATGGGACAAGGATTGGTGAGAGAGACTCAGGGTCTAACAACATATCACAGTAATGATACAACTAATGACACCACTATAACCATATGAGGGTCTAACAACACATCACAGTAATGATACAACTAATGACTCTGGCATGACTGCTATATTTAGCAACTGCTATGTTTAGCTCATGTGCATTACATCATTGTTGCATATATATTGAGTTCCACGTGTTGCATGATTGAGTTGCTATTGCTAAGTATTGAGTTGCATGGTGGCAGCAGTGGGCGAGCGCTAGCCTCTACTATGGCTCAACTCCAACTCCAACCCCCGGCTCCCTTTAACTTTAAGGCACCAGACGAATGGCCACGATGGCGCCGACGATTCGAGCAGTTCCGTATCGCGTCGGGCCTCATCTCGACAAACGCCACGGAAGCAGACAGAGCGGACTATGCCCTCGTCATTGGGAAATTCGACGCCTTCTTCCGAGTGAGACTGAACGTGATATTTGAGCGAGCGCGGTTCAACCGCAGAAGCCAGCTCCGGCTCCCTGGAGAAACAGTGGAACAATATATCATGGCCCTGTACGACCTCGCCTCCAATTGCGCCTACTACGGTGCAATGGAGTCGGAGATGATTCGCGACCGATTGGTCGTTGGGATACGAGACAGTGCTCTATCGGAACGCCTACAACTCGATGCGGACCTCACGCTCGACAAGGCCAAGAAGCAAATCCGTCAACGGGAGGCTGTGCAGGAGCAGCAACTGGTCCTGAAGGGAGTGGGAAAGCCGGATACTCTCGAAGTGGTCCATTTCCACACAGAACACAGGAACAGCGTAGTGCCCAGAACCAGTCCAGACGCAAAAGAAAAGAGGACGGAGCAGGCAGGGACAGACAGAGACAGAACTCTAAACAGTGTAGCCGTTGTGGGAAAGGCCCACACTCACGTGACCAATGCCCTGCGAAGGATGCTACGTGCTACCGCTGCAAGCGCAAAGGCCACTATGGTTCCCTGTGCTATGCCAAGACTGCTGCTGCTGTCTCAACAGAAAGTACTGGCAACCTTGACACTGCATTTCTTGATTCAGCTTCATCGAACCAGGAGACTGCATGGTTCGCTGATGTACAGATGGGTGCAGAGACACTGACCTTTAAAATGGACACAGGTGCTGAGGTCACAGCGATCTTTCACAGAGCCTACCAACAGCTGTCAAAACCACCACCACTTAGCACCTCTGATAAGGCTCTTTATGGACCATCCAGACACCCCTTACAAGTGCTGGGAAAGTGGGGAACTCACTTGTACTGAAAGGTCATGCAAACAACAGGTGTATGTGGTTGGAGGTTTGAAGAGTAACCTCCTGGGACTTCCAGCTATCATCTCATTGAACATGGCTGCTCGGGTAGACGTAATCTCACTTGCCTCACTCACGGCTCAACTAACTTTGATCGCCGCCACTAAGCTCGAGTACTGCCAGACATTCCAGATGACACCGAGGTCTGGATAACAACGGATGGCAGTCCTTCCCCTGGGAAGGTTGTCAGCCATAGTGATGCTCCCAGATCGTATATCGTTGAAACCCCTCACGGACATGTACGACGGAACCGAAGCCAACTGAACATTGTACCAGGCCCTTCTCCCCACCTAATCCAATATGCAATCCGGGACGCCTGTTATGATGATCTCTTTTCCTGTCTCATAATCAATTACTGGTATTCCCATATGCAACATCTGCGTTTGGTTGGCTGTTGTGGAAGTTAATACATTCACATCATCCAGCCCGTATGAGCAAAAAGCCAGCAATGAATTCCAGAAGTATTTTACTGTGTCGTTTCCATATCCTTTTTCCATTAGGAGGCGGTGGCTGAGTCGCAACTTTGATAGGAGCACAGTGACTATCCCTCGCTCCACTGGATTGTACCTTGGTACATCAGGGTGCTCCCCAGGACTCTCATCTTCTGAGTCGGTCGGGTCGGTCATGCCAATCCTTTGTATATTTTCACTTATTTCCTGGGTGGTGGATATGTAGAAACTTCCACTCGGGTCGAGACAAGAATTAAGCAAGGCTTCCAGCCTCATGATTTCAATGTCATTACAGACTAGAGGCTCTGAGAATGGAGTAACATACCTTCTCGTGGTAGACTATTTCTCACGGTACCCGGAAGTAATCCAACTCGAATCCCTGACCTCACAGAGTGTGATTGCAGCACTGAAGTCAATATTCTCTCGCTATGGGATTCCGGAAACCCTAGTCAGTGACAATGGTCCACAATACAGCTCGCAGGAATTTGCTGAGTTTGGTTCTCAGTATGGCTTCACACACTGCACCAGCAGTCCCCATTTTCCGCAGGGCAACGGTCATGCAGAAAGGATGGTGAAGACAGTGAAACAGCTTTTGAAAGAGTCTAACGATCAATACCTTTCTCTGCTTTCATACCGTGCAACTCCTCTGCCCTGGTGCAGTCTCTCTCCGGCAGAACTTCTAATGGGTAGACAGATCCGTTCTGACATTCCACAAACGAAAGAGAAACTGACCCCACACTGGGAGTATCTCGAGAAGTTCAAAGAGTTGAACCGAGAGCACAAGCAGAAACAGAAAACTAACTTTGATCGCCGCCACCAAGCTCGAGTACTGCCAGACATTCCAGATGACACGAGGTCTGGATAACAACGGATGGCAGTCCTTCCCCTGGGAAGGTTGTCAGCCATAGTGATGCTCCCAGATCGTATTTCGTTGAAACCCCTCACGGACATGTACGACGGAACCGAAGCCAACTGAACATTGTACCAGGCCCTTCTCCCCCACCTAATCCAATACCTCAAAGCAACTGAGCCGTGATCCAATCATGACCAGGTCACGTACTGGTACCACAATGGAAAGACTCTGAACAAATACCTGAGAAAGGGAGATGTGGCATGACTGCTATATTTAGCAACTGCTATGTTTAGCTCATGTGCATTACATCATTGTTGCATATATATTGAGTTCCACATGTATGATTGAGTTGCCATTGCTAAGTATTGAGTTGTTGCACGACTGTTACAATGACACCACTATAACGATATGAGGGTCTAACAACACATCACAGTAATGATACAACTAATGACACCACTATAACCATATGAGGGTCTAACAACACATCACAGTAATGATATAACTAATGACACCACTATAACCATATGAGGGTCTAACAACACATCACAGTAATGATACAACTAATGACACCACTATAACCATATGAGGGTCTAACAACACATCACAGTAATGATACAACTAATGACACCACTGTAACCATATGAGTCATTAGTGAGTGACTGCTGGTACTCTGCCTCACCTCAGAGGTAGTCTCAGCTCAGCAATGGCCATCACCGTGGCAACCACACAGGCTGCTCCTCCCATGTCCCCCCGCATCATGTCCATGTTGGGGGAAGGCTTGATAGAGATACCACCTGTGTCAAAGGTTACACCTGTGTGTGGAGGAGAGGGGGGGGAGGATGGAGGAGGGAGAAGGGAGGAGGGAGGAGGGAGGAGGGAGGAGGGAGGTGGAAGAGAGGAAGGAAACAGGTAAGAAAATGGGAGGATCAAGGGAGGGGAGAGAGATGGAGAGGATGGACAGAGGGAAGAGGGAAGTATGAGAGGGGGAAAGGGGAGAGAGGAAGAGACAGTCAAGAGAGAAATTGAGGAAGGTAAGAGACAGGCAGAAAGGGAGAAAGGAAACTCTAAATCTAAGGTACTTTGCTTTGTCCATCTCACTTCCTTCATACTAAGATGAATTCCATACCTTTAAGTACATGATTTTGTGCTGAGTTCTTCAAACACAAGATCCTTCACTTTGACTTAAGCCTAAAAAATATCGTGATGACATTGCTACAACTGCTGGTACTTTCCTGACCTTTTCCCACCAACACCACTGGTCTCTGTCCCTCTGTCTCCTCTCCAGTGTAGTTGTATCGCAGCTCCAGTAACCATGGTTTCTCAGCTGAACCCTTGCTCACACTCAGAAAGGCTCCCATCTTCTGAGACTCAATCCACGAGAGAGGCCTACACATAAACATTCAAATAAGGCATTAATTACTACCAACTTGTGGCAGCCTTACTTGAAATTGGAAATCTTTTTGCCTGCATTTTGTTCAGTCGTCAGAAAATGTGAAGAAAGCATGAACGACCACCAAAGAGGCTGCTGGTTGCAGCAGAAATGAAAGTTAGAGTTCAGGTAGGCATTATGGTTCTAAATGCCATCTGCATGCTGTCTGAACAAAATTCGACTTACATAGTTGAGTGGCAGCTAAAATCCGATTTTCTGAACACTCGTCAGACTAAGTCACTGAAGCTCTGGCATTAGACCACAGCATACCATATTTCTTCAAATAAACGCCACCCTCGAATAGTAGCCACACAAAACGAGCAGCGAGGTAAATAGTAGCCACGGCGCGTCTGATTGAAGAAATACAGTAGATGGTGTGTATCCATAGACACAGTTCGATTCTCAGGCTGGATCTTCTGTAGGCATGCATTAACATAAGTACCAAAGTACTTTGTGTGTAGCCTCGTTCCCAGGCCGTTCCCGCCTCCAGTTTTTGATCGCTTGCAGTATAAAAACGGAGGGGAAGGCCTGGGAGAGTCACGTGCGTGACGTCAGGTAGACGTGAGGGTAGATGTGAGGTGGCGGTGCCCAACGAAGAATCTCGAGGTCATTCTTGTAATATCTTGTCCAAGAACTTGAGACTGTAACATTCGAAAGACAGCGTCAATACAGCTCATTGTTTGGTAGACTCGAGGCTGATCAACGCAAAGTTTGTGAGTTACAACGATCGGGCACCGCCCCCCTCACGTCTACCTGATGTCACGCACGTGACTCTTTCTCCCAGGCCTTCCCCTCCGTTTTTATACTGCAAGCGATCAAAAACTGGAGGCGGGAACGGCCTGGGAACGAGGCTACTTTTTGTGGTTAATAATTATTGTTGAAGAAAAGAAAATTGACATGCCACACGCAAAGTGGCTGCTGCTACTAACCAGCACGAGGACCTCATGTAGCTATTCGAAAGCCAAATATTCCCTCAAGGGAAGAAAGTATTTATGAGAGAATAAGAACATAGTTAACCCCCCATGGTTTTCACAATTCATACCAATCTTGTAAAACACACTACGAAAAACTATAACAGTGTTGCTAGTTTTGTAGCTTGCAACTGTGACAGACCCCTTTCTTCATTGGACGGGCCAAATTTACAAACCTCGGCACAACCTCAAGTTTGGTTCCAGAGGAAATCCTTATGTCGCCAAGTCGACTGCTGACCGTGTCCACAAACATGGTTGGAGTCATGTGATTGGAGGGTGTCTCCATCAGCTCCCGGGCAAAGTTCTGAGCAGTCGCCATGACCAAACCTTTAGACCATTTCTCATGGTCATTTGAAGAACCACTGTGTGTGTGTGGTGTGTGGTGTGTGTGTGTGTGTGTGGTGTGAGTGTTGGGGGTGTGAGTGTTGGTGGTGTGTGTGTGTGTGGGATGTGTGTGTGTGGTGTGATTGTGTGGGGTGAGTGGGGAGAAGGTTGAACAAGGAGGAAAGCAGTGGTACATATGTGAGGTAGCAATTAGTGCTACATGGATATGCAGGCGACCATAGCGATCATAGTGAAAGGTAAAATCAACTTTTAAAAAAACCTTTCATTGTATTGAATAAACTTGCTTAGTGGAGACTGCCAAGTGAGTTCTAGATACAGCACTATCCAATGGGCAGACTTTTCCACAGAGAAATTCCCAAGGATCGACTCAAATGCTTTGCGACTAAGAAGAACAATAGTTGTCCATCTACTAACTGTCACTGAACCTTTAGAATTACAGCATTTTCAGTGTGGAAATTCTGTTTTGTATAGAGACCTCACCTGGTGGTATCCACTGAGTGAGTTTCGTTGCAAACATAGTAACTGTTCTGGAAATGATTTTACCCTTCACTACAACACCAATTATTGTATACTTTGTCCGTTAATGCAAGGAGCATGACTTTTGCTTGTCAGGCCCACTGCTTAATATTCTGATCTTTACTAACCTTAGTGGCTTTATAGCTGGAATCTTTTTCCTCTTCTTCTCTGCTTTGAATTTGTCGAAGGAGAAGAGGCTCAACACACTTCCCTCTGCACAGGCTGGAGACCAGAGAGAGAAAATTCTCTTCAAGAACTCTTGGCTGCACATTTTATAACTCCTCTTGGTGAGCGAAAAGGTAAAATTAATTGTTTGTTAGTCTAATACGCAGATCTGATCCTCTCATGAGGAAGAGGATCTGGTGACTCTTGAGTGCTTTCTTGGTTGTGCACAAAACTGTTTGTAATACACATGAACATCTCTGACAATTTTCCTGACTCAGTCTCAGGTTTGAACTAGCCTCCTTACCTTCAGGATCTCCAAAATCATCCAACAACACTTCTTTCACCCTAGCCTTCTGCATCACCTTGGTGCCCACTGCAGGGAGAGGGGGAGGGTGGATGAAGGAAGGGAGGAGTGCGATGAGGGTAGTATAAACGATATTGCAGAAGCCAGTGCAAAAGGGGGGGAAGGTGGATGAATGAAGGGAGGGGTGTGTGGGATGAGGGGAGAGTATAATTAGGTAGAAGTTACAAGTAGTATTTAAAAGCCAACACATGAACAGAAAATAAAATCACGTGGGTAAAACTTCTCAAACCTGCGGCTGCAGAGCGAATGTTCTGTCTCCCAACGTCAATATCCTCCAATGATGTAAGGGGATCATCAACATCAGCAGAGTGGGCCTTCCCCACACCCACCACTGCAACATGGGCATGGTCCTGAGAGAACCAATGTACCATTTATTATCGTGAAAATTCCCATCCGATACATATACACATGGCAGATGATCCTTTGAATGTTAGTGTGTGTGTGTGTGTGTGCGTGTGTGTATGTGTGTGTGTGTGTGTGTGTGTGTACCTACTTGTGTGACACCATAGAAGAGCCGAGACTCCCCTTTCTTTATCCTACCACCAGATCTGAATGAGTGTTTGCATGTGACAATATTGATTAACTGCTGCATTATATCAATATCAAGATGATCCTTCTGCTTGGGATCTATCGTCGGAAATTCGTACTCATAACTCATTGCAAGAGCGCATAAGAACGGGCGGCTAGAGTAAGAGCGTGTAACTCCGTAGTCCGGGCAAAATTATTGAACCGTACTAAAAATAGAACACCCGGTCACGTGCGCGCTTAGCAACAATGCATAAGGGCCTATGTCAACGCAGCGTGCGCAGGGCGTGTTACTATTTTTAGTACTGGCGGTAAATTCCGCCCGGTTTCGAATTTTATGTAGTTACACCCTCTTACTCTAGCCGCCCGTTCTTATGTGCTCTTGCTCATTGGGAATGCAGCAGATTTTGCACATTGAAAAGTACCATAGCTATCCATCAAATCCTTATCAATGAATGAGTTTTGATTGTGTTTGTTTTTTATTGATCTCACCATGAGCTGCTATGGCAGTCTGTTAGATTATGGCATTTCTAAAGGTGCTGATTAAGCTATGAACTGCTAACTTCAACCTTTTCTGATACAGTTATAACACAGGCAGCCATTTTGCACTCACATGTTCATGAGGTGGGACAGTCTTCCATCAGTCTGTGCATCAATGTCTTTGGCGTGTTGACTGAGTTCATATCCACCGTCTGTTGCATAGCAACCAACAACTATACCTGTCCCAGTCGGCTCTTCAATAACCTGACATTTAGCAGAGGAGCATGGATGAACTTTATAATTGTCAACACTGATTTATTTCCATATCTTGGCAAACTGCTTTACTGAAAGTGGTTCCATCTTTCAGGAGGTCAAGATTCAAGGCTTGGTCTGGTCATAGGAAAGGCTAAAGAAGTTTTATCTTGCAATATCAAGATCAATTTGTCATCAAACTAGCAATCCATTCCTACCTCTTCTGGGACACAAGTATTTTCTATAAGGCTATGTCACTATTATAGTCATTCCCAGGCCTCCTCCCTCTTCATTCACGTCTTTGCATTTACAATATTACATGGAAGTGGCAGAAAGTGGTTGGTCTTCCACTATTGTCAACATGCACAAACGAAGAGTAAAAACAGGAGACACCTGGGAATGAGGTTAATGATGGCCATTATTATCATAGTCCATACTTAAACACAGGCCTGCCAACTCTCACGGTTTTATCGTGAGTCTCACGATTTCAGTGCAAGTCTCACGGCCGCACAAGCTAATCTCACGGCCACACAAGCTAATCTCACGGGTAGTCCACTTTGCCATGTAAATATCTACAAATGCTATTCTAATGGTGCGAGTGACGCCGATTTCTTACCTCAACGAATGAAAAATGCGGCTTGGTGTTGGAAACGGCCACTGAATTTTGCTTACCACAGAAGAGAGCTGCATGTTCATGACACTAAACCGTGCATACGCAAGTTGTGCAAACGACACAGTATTGATGCGGTTTCTGACTCGGAATCGTTGATCTTCCTGCAGTGGGTGTGGCTTGTGAGCAAGTCTATTGGAGCCACACCCACCAGACAACCCAGTCTCAATGTTTTTGGAGTATCTAGGTCTGTAAACACAATGGACACAAGAAGTTTGACCCCATCGTAATTTTCTTGGAGCATAGTTGGAGATGGTACCAGCCCCACCCACTTGTGGTAATTGGGTACACAATTGTAGCGGGGTGAATGCCACAGTATTAACATCACAATGTAATGAGCTCCTTGCCTCGTCCTCATTTTCACTGGATGTAGAAATGAAGCGAGAAGTGCCTGCCAAAGGTCCCCACTTCTCTCCCCTCCCTACTACCCCCAGAAACCGCAGTGGAAGAGAACCAGGGGAGAGGAGACTTGCAGCAGGTAAGGAAAACCTTGCACAGTGTACCACCCTCGCAGAGGAGAGCCGCTTTCCGCAGCTCTGCCAAGCTACTCTCCACGCCATATTTCCCCCTCCACGTGGTCGGCGATAAAAGGGTTAAACTGGTACAATGACGTCACACAGATGGTGGAATGGGAACTGGGAACGAGGCCAGTGTCGCAGTAATTGCAAGGTCATTTTTTCCGGACAGAGACGAATCTGGCGTGTTAGTCCACTACACCGATCCAGCAGTATTGTAGGTAAGCTGACAACTAGATTATGGATTACCGCAGCACTAGATCACCCATACCGAGTAGCTGGAGGGTAATACGGCTCGTAGCGCCGTGGGGTGAATTGGTTTGATCTTGATGTGATCCACGTGTGCGCAAGAGTGTAGTTATTATGATAACTAAGTGGATTTAAGTTAATAGCTGTTAAACGGGCGGTTGGCCATTTTCGTACTGCTTACACCTTGCTGCTACAGTTTTAGTCAAGAATCCATCAGTGATCATTTGTGGGTTTTTTTTGTGAAAAGAAATTGTCTTCCAACTGGAAAGCTTGGTGCTTAGATAAGAATGATGGTCGTGGGTCACAGTTGTTTTTGTCTCCTTCCTCTCAAGAGTGTGATGGCTACTGACGTCCTAACCACCTCGTCTGCTGCTCCACCTGATCGGCCCGTCAGTCTAGAACACACAGGTAATGGAGGGAGGGAAGAGTGAAGAATGCATGGGTACGTACATACAGAATAAATAGTCTTGTCCAAAGACGACTTTCCACTGAGCAGGAAAATAGTTTGGTAAACTGCCTATGCTGTTTTGGTTTCAATATTTTTGAAATCACTGTTACATCGCGTAAACTGGATTGTGAATTCAGAAGCATGCTTATGAACAGCTAACTCTGGGACATCCTACTTTTTGTTCTTTGAAAGATCGGACAACTTAGTCCACATGAGGGAGCTAGGATCACCCGTTCATCATCCATGTCACCAGCAGATCGTTGGCACGCAGTGTGGAATGTAATTTTCAATGACATTGAGTGTTAAATTAGAAAAGAACAATGCACCATCATTCTAGCACACTTGAACGAAAATGGAATAAGCAGTTGACTAAACTCGTTTTTCCGGCTGGCATGAAAAATGTAGTCTGGGAACGAGACCATAAGAGGTGCCCAGCTAAGCAATTAGCCCATGTACGAAGTGAAGCTGCACACATTGCTACATCTCAAGAGTCCTCCCAGAACTTTTCAATCATCTACCAAGAAACTTCCAAATAGAAAATCAGAGGGAGGAGGGCGTGTCTTATTGCTAATGGCTGGTGTTGGCAGTTTGCTACCAGCAGCCATTATGTTGACCATAATTGAAGGTTCAAAGTTCAAAAGACTCAATTTTCAAGAAGTGGGACACCTGCAGACCACTTCAAATATTACACTTTAGTCAGTTTTGAGGTATCAGAATATTATATAAACTTTTCACGCAACAAATGTTCATAGGTTTTTTTTTACTGTTTTTCAAAGTGATAGTAGGCTGTTCTGGTCATCCTGCTTGGGGGGATAGAAATATGTTTTTGCTGTAAGGGAACAAAGCCTTATCAAGCAGCACTTAGCTACAGTCTCCACTGAGCGCAGTACAGTTCTATCCAACCAAGCGTTGTGACCGGATCATCCAGTTGTTGCTTTGAAAAGCTATGAATAATCACAGTCGTAAAAGTCCCAAAGAGAATGCCCTTATAACAAGAGATTTTCCTGTATGTGTAAGATGGTGTTTCTCTTAAAACCGTTATTGTTCCACCTCTTTCATGACTGCAAGATGTCTGCGTGCCACTTTGTACCGTCTTTGTTAGCTACTTGAAAGCATAAAGCTACATTCACCTCTATGGGCTCAAAAGCCCTCTCGTGGCTGGATTCATTTCAGAGTACACAAAACATTGACTAAAACAGTAGCTACAACATGTTGTTAGGTTCTAGCTGTACATACACTAAAAAGATCTGTTGCAGTGGAACTTCTTCAGATGTGCATGTAGTCTCGGTCCCAGACCCAAAACCAACCCCAGCGCGGATCGCTTTCAGTATCGCCGAATGAGGTCTGGGGACGAGACTAATGTATGTGTAGCAGCTCGGCAAAAGGTTTTAGAATTTGCAGTTCAGGGAGGTCGTACCGTACTCGTGTGTCATAAAACGAATCTGCTTACAAGCACACATTACTGTTAAGCACTGGTTCGAGTATTGTCACTCAGTATTCTTGAAACGTATCTGACCTTGGCTAGCCTCGTTCCCCTCCTTTTTTACTTATTGTCAGGACGAGGGGAGAGCCTTGGGCTAGACCTTGGCCGCGCAGAGGTTGTAGAGGATATCTTGCGTGTACTATACTGCCTCTAGTTTTCACTGCCTACTTATCCGAGTTGTAGCTAATGAATGTGCTTTGCAGTGAGGCACATCGGCGTTAAGTTCATCAATGCCCGAATGATTGGATTGGCCAATGAGAGAGATAATACTACCTACAATCTAGCCGACTACTTTAATTTCATGTTTGGGTTATCCATTTAACAAGGACATCTCCTTAGCACAAACTATATATATAGGCTAGTATTAAGGGACTGGCAGCTGTTCAATATGAGATAGCCGTCCCCATCTCCTGGTCACCCCAGTGTAGCTGATGAGGCTTCGCATTGACACAATAATCCTGCGCAGTGGATGATTCTGAATCACACACATGGCTGTGTTTCAATGGTTGTCATGCCAATTAATTGGAACAATTTTCTAGGGTTGCGTCTTTCACTCAGGGACTCAATTGACAAGTCGTTCTAAATTGTTCCGTGTAAACCATAGGTACATTTTTAAAAGTCTTGCGAATTTGCTTACTAATTACTTCTGTAGAGGGGGCTGTGGTTCATTGATTTCTCATGCAACTTAATTGAAAGAATTTTTAAAGATTGTTTTATCAGTCGGGTATATAATTATTAACGTATTGAATTTGTCCCTTGTGAGATATAAGTATGTTGCTTATGTCTTTGGAGTTAATTATCCTAATTACTTATAATTAGAGAGGTATGCCATCCTGAAATTCATTTACTATCACTGCATAAAATTTATGCAGTGATAATAAATGTGGCATGACTTTTTAACGGGATAGGCTCTCTGTTGCTTTTTCAGTTAGGTATTTAATTATCAACAGAATATTGTCCTTTGTGAGATATACATGTAAGAATGTTGCTTATGTCTTTGAAATTAATTAATTATATATTAGATAGGTATGCTATCTAATTGTAAACTAGGTATACACATGCGCATAATGTGCCTCACGCCGAGCATGTGGAAAGTTGTCGATCGGACGAAATGGTGAAGTGTGGTCGAGATGATTCAGCTGCAGTACTTGTAGCCTGCCGTTGTCTTCTATCCTCCAAGTCCTCCGTTACAGACATACATACAAGCACAATCTCAGACTAAGACCCCACTAGTGCCCGCCACGCCCACACGATTATGAGCCGCACACTAAGGCATTTGGCAATAATTAGATAGGCGTAAGTAATTCGATGTACATGTACCAAGAGTTTATTACAGCACCGTAAATAAGGTTGAAATTCATGCCCACATGTGCTATCACTGCATAAATGGAAAGATGACTTTCTGTTTACCGACTTAAAACTGAAGGGCTTTCTGCCGATGTTTAGACTGACATGATGTGGACTGAAGCCAAAACATAGACAAGAGCTCTTCCAACTTTAAGTTAGTGACAAAAGACCATTTAAGGAAGAACCAGCTGGAAGTCCACTGAAACATGTACTGCAGAGTTGGTTGGATATACGAGACAAAGACAAGCTATGGCCTCCCTACCCTGTGTGCACTTGGACAAACAATTGGTTTTCACTGTTTTTCTTATAAGAGGGTGGGGGGTTTGGGAATGTGACACAAGGTGGACATGAGAGGGGAGCCCACTAGTCTCGTCCCCAGACCCCACCCTCTCACGAGGAGAAATGGTCTGGTGAACCAAGTCGAATTTCTTGGGCTAGTGCACACTTTAGTGACAGTGTCACCTAGCAATGTTCAAAACATTTTGTGGCAAACCCACTCAAAAAAGGTACGGATACTCGAGTAGAAATAAAAATTTTTGCTGTTGTAAGGGAAGTGCTATGTAATGATTACCGATCTCGCAATCTCATTTGCCCAAGAAATTCAACTTCGTTCACCAGACCGTTTCTCCTTTCCCGGGGGGGCCACACAGGGGTGGGCACGAGACTAGGGGAACCCAGCAGCAAAGATTGGTTTTAAAGGGATACTACCCTATGAGTAGTGAATCCAGTTGAGTATTCATACCCCGAGTCACATGGTCGGTCAAGGGAAGCTACCGTTGTGAATTGAGTTACTCCACTTTCATGATTAACAATGCATGTTTACATTAAACCATCTGCCGTGTTCACTGTATAGTCAGTACACAATTCACTTGTTTTTCTCTGTGTGTTTTGACTGACAATACACACACGCACACAAACATATCAATACACATCTGCACAAATGTACACACTACACACTAACACACACACACACTAACACACATACACACACTAACACACATACACACACTAACACACATACACACACTAACACACATACACACACTAACACACATACACACATACACACACTAACACACACTAACACACATACACACATACATACACTAACACACATACACACACTAACACACATACACACACTAACACACATACACATACACACACTAACACCAAGACTTTGTCACATTTGGTGTCTTGATAAGCTTTTGCTAACGGACACACTCATACACCACACCACATGCACACACACCATATACACACCACACACACACACACACACACACACCACACACACCACACACACACCACACACACACACACACCACACACACACACACACTCACACACTCACACACACTCACTACAGACTCAGTAGTACTACCTGCCTGGCCCACAAAGTGTGACTATGTTGTCAAGGAGATCCTAAAAACTGAACGTGACTATGTCAATTCACTGGAGGACATCCTAAAGGTAGAGTTACCATGGAAACCAGTAAAGGGCTCCTTGTATATCATAATATTATGCAGACCATGATATACCATAAATCGGGAAATTTCACGTTTAAAAATAATTCCGCAAAAAAATTTTCATGGTGTCAAACTTTCCCAGTTTGTTCGATCCGCAAAGATTTTTAACAGTTGACGGTTACATTATGGACGAGCGCCTGGAGCATTCTTGGCGTTTAATCTACTACCAGGTATTGGGAGAGCCAGGTATCCCTGGCTGCAACGCTGTGGCTGTCAGGAGTAGTCGTCAATTGGACATTTACCTCGGGAGGTGTGGACATGCACGCACACTTATTCATTGCCCACCGCCGTGTAAAATGTTTTTATTCGCATGTTAAATTTTCGCATTTGGTCTCAATAATTAACAGTGAAATTTTCCCAATCTACGGTACCGGTATTCTCAACTATAGATATCTGGTACAAGTCTAAGCCATGCTACAAGACACGTGAAACAGCTTGTCTTGGAATGAGACTATTACTTATAAGGTACTTTCGACTTCTAAGCCCCAAGGCAAGGAATGCTCCCCCTCCCATCACACTACCGATAGAAGCCCTGCTAATTGTGGATTGCAAATGGCACTGGCAAATATGGCTCATAAACAAGGAGAAGGTTATCTGTTAGAACTTGGAAAATAATTTGCCGACATTTCGACTGAATGCTCCAGTTGTAATCACGGTGAAAGCACTAAATTTTCGAGGGTCTAAGCAGATAACCTTCCTCTTCATTTATGCAGAAGCCAACTGAGAAGCCACTGAAAGAATAAAATATGGCTCAAATTTGAATCTAATGTCGATTGATTCCTCCTCTTGTATAGTCCATTGCTATTTGATTACATCCCATTTCCTTGTGTTTTTGGGTGTTCTAATGTGCCCAGATGTGAAGGAGGAAATTTAGAGCATGTTAATTGTAGACATCCTCAGGGACGTCTCGTATCATAGTGTATGCACATACTGGCATACGCTTTGTCTGTGCTAATGTGTAGCCTCGTACCCAGGCTCCTCCCCATGCTGAAAAACGGGGAGAGAGCCTGGAAGATCTGATCACGTGCCCCTGTGATGTACTATGCGTGGTTTTATGCATGGTTTTGATAATCGAATTATTGCCATTTAAGCCATAAATGCCCCACCCATTTAAGCCATAAATGCCCCACTCATTTAAGCCATAAATGCCCCACTCATTTAAGCCATTATTTTGCGACAGTGTCACCTAGCAACGATACAAACATACACCAAACCCACTCAAAAAAGATACAGATATTCAAGTAGCTAGATGTAAAAATTTTACTGTTGTAAAAAATCATAATAATTACCGATCTCGCAATCTCATTGGTCCTTACCACTTTTGGGGAATAAGCCCAAGAAATTCGACTTCATTCACCATGCAGACTGTTTCCCTCCGGAAGGCATGCGTGGGCTGGGCACAAGACTAGGGGACCACTATACAATGAAAATGTATGCAAGCCTCTCTCTTATCCACCCACTGTTCACACATCCTCATAATCAACTGCTATTGGCGACTGCACGACCACTCATTTGAACTTGTGACAGTCTTGTGGACTGCAATATCGTAGGCCTACTTAACTTACAATGCTGTTTAATTAGCATGCCACATATTGTCTAGAAGGATAGACCAAGAATTTGACGTCCAATAATAATAATAGTGTGACTGTTAATGGTATTCATAGCCATGTTTTTCCATGACAACCACGCCCTCTTTTCAATGATTCCCTCTGCCTCCATGTAACCCTCTCAATTCACACCCTTCCATTATCTCCTTTATCCATTCTCCACCTCTCTCTCACACACACACACACACACACAGGGCACCATCACTATCAATGCCCACACACAAGTTCATCCTATGACAGAAATAAAGGGCCACTCATATCGGTTCAAGGTCATTGATGGTGTCAATGCGGTTGCCACGGAGATATCGTCACCTGACTACCACTCAATGAAGGAGTGGACTAGCACACTCAAAATGGTAAGCAGCATGTGTAAATCCCATGGCATAAGCAGCATGTGTAAATCCCAGTTCCCTGGCTCTCTCTGTACTGCCAAAGATGGGAAAATGTACCAGGCTCTCCCCCTCCTTAGCGGGGAAGGAGCCTGGGAACGAGGCTAGGTTTTCTCCTGATGGAGAGAATTTTTCAGTTAACCTCTGACAGCACATACTGAGTGACCCCCAGTTGTGCGACTGAGGCATTCAGTACCACCCGTGCAGTACATATAATATAGAGGACTGTAAGGGCTGGTGGTTCTGGTTATTGCACTGGCAGCTCAAGCTGAGGACCCTGAGTTTGATTCGCAGCAACTGCTAACTTTTTACTACCAGCCACCTAATCACCTCATACCATTGTTTGGCAAAGATCTGAGGTATTGTATGATCATGAGACCAATTTCACTCCCACACTATGAGTAACACAGTGTACTACTATGTAGGATATTAAATTACATGGTTACTTGCAATTTTATAATCCATGTGGGATAGTCTCAGAAGTTGAATATTATTCTTTTGCATAATTAGAACACCACATTTGAAGCACCATATTGCTGAACTTCCGTTAAGGCTAGGGCGGGGCTCATACATGTATCATAGTAGAATGAATACCTAATGTGTCTACATATGAACCTTGTCCTTAACACTTAGGACGCGATGCGCCAATATATTGGCGCGGGAGAGTTTACGCGGTAAGTAGCGAAACCAAGTGAGCTTTTGGAGTAAATCCCTTCCTGTTGAGTAGTAATAAGTGTAGACCACACCTTTCCACTTACATCACCCCGCAGGGAAGGCGGAAGGGGCGGTGCTATTCGTGATCGTTCATGAATTATGAGAAGGGCCGTCAAAGCGAAGCTTTTTCTTCAACATAGGGAGCAAGCGGCTTCCAGATTTCACATAAGGCTGGAGTACTAGCTTCAAATAACTTGGAAAAGGGCTTAGTCGGTCAGAGCTGTACGTAACAAATGAGAAAATCGGCGCCGTTTCAAATTGCTGGTAAGCTACGATATATACCTACAGATAATGGCTTCAAACAGGTACAAATCGCTTACCTAGCGGTGATCAGCAATTTAGATAAACTAGTCCAGCCTTGTTATATGCTACCTATGCAAATCAGGCCGCTGGCAAGGCCTAGCACTTGCTAAGCAACGCTTGTCACTTTGACCTCAGACAGATAATTTTAAATTTCCACGTTAATAAACGGTGACGTGTATATAATTTCTGCGTGCAAAGTGTTAATGAAGGCTTGCCCCCACTATGTTCTACATTTTCTAGTATATGTATGAACCTTGTCCTTAATGAAGTTGTGTGTCAAGTGGGGGAGCACCAGCACCGGCTGACACATCGATGTTCATTATGTGTAAATGGGTAGGACATTTATGACTTAAATGGGTAGGGCATTTATGGCTTAAATGGGTGTTAGCATTTATGACTTAAATGGGTGTGGCATTTATGACTTAAATGAGTGGGGCATTTATGGCTTAAATGAGTGGGGCATTCATGGCTCAAATGGGTGGGCATTTATGGCTTAAATGGGTGGGGCATTTATGGCTCAAATGGGTGGGGCATTTATGGCTTAAATGAGTGGGGCATTTATGGCTTAAATGGGTGGGGCATTTATGGCTTAAATGGGTGGGGCATTTATGGCTTAAATGAGTGGGGCATTCATGGCTCAAATGGGTGGGCATTTATGGCTTAAATGGGTGGGGCATTTATGGCTCAAATGGATGTGGCATTTATGGCTTAAATGAGTGGGGCATTTATGGCTTAAATGGGTGGGGCATTTATGGCTTAAATGGGTGGGGCATTTATGGCTTAAATGGGTGGGGCATTTATGGCTCAAATGGGTGGGACAGTTATGGCAAAGTGAGTTATTGTTTTGGGGAGATATGCTTGAAAACACCAGTCTTCAGGGGAGTACCCTTTCCAGTCATCACATGACCACGGGTTTCACAGCAACACACTCAAAATATGCGACAGAATAATACTGCTTTCTACCTTGGACTACCACATGTACGTACACACACACACACACAAACCTCTCATAGCCCATGTAACCACACCTCCACAAATACTAGTTAACCCTTCTCCCTCCTTTCCACTTACAAGTATACCTTGACATGTGCATACTTGTATATGTGCATTTCCCTCTCCCCCTCCCTCCCCCCCTTCACACACACACAAACACATGCATGCACACACACACACACATACATGCACACACGCACACACACATACATACACACACACACACATATACACACACACACACACACAACACACACATGCACACACACACACCACATGCACATACACAACACACACATACACAACACACACACACAACACACACACACACACAGGCCATAAGAATGCACACAGTTCATGGCCGAAACTTCCTGGATCGACTTCGACTTGCTCAAGAGAAGCAACGGACCATCTCCCCAGAACTCACCCAGAGTGAAAGGAGGCATGTACCAAGACAAGCAAGCTCCCCTGATAGGATCGACCTACCAGAGAAGGGGATTACAGTTTCCGCCCATCGACAACTCGCGCATACAAAATCTGTCCCAATTGACCCATCTCCTCGGAGACAACTGCCCTCCCTGCCCCCCAATGCTCACAGAATCATAGACAACAAGGAAACGTATGACAGCCCCCCACCACCTATCCCCCCCCAGAGATTTAGACCTGTTGACGATATGTCGGCTGTTCACATGCGACCAAAAAGACCACAGGGTGGGAGAGAGAGCCTAAGAAGACATAGCTCGGTTGAGGGTTTCACAGTTGAGGACCTGCACATGCAACAAGGACAAAGGTTCAAGAAGGGAAGTGTTCCGGACCATGCTATGAATCTAATCTTGCGAAAAGATGGCCGATGGTCACCTAAAGATCAGAGGTCACCAAATGGTCACAGATTGCCCCAGGGTCACAGATCCCCTCAAGGTCAAAGGTCACCAAATGGTCGAGGGTCACCCCTAGGTCAAAGGTCACCAGTGGGTGCAAGGTCGCCTATAGGTAAAAAGTCGCCAATCCTACCACCGAAGCAGATCAGTCTTGATACTGCCTTGGATACAAATCAGAAAAGCCAAAACCCCAATGGTTCTCCCAAACCACGCAGAAGAGGAGATTATATACAAATTCAGTTTGCACAAGAGAGTCCAGCTGCGCCAGAGACAGATACCAGTACTCCTCTTCCGAGAGATGCTAAAACGAAGTTTCCTTATTCGACAGTTGTGTTTCAAAAAGAGCCTGAAAAAAATGGAGAGAAAGGGCAAAATTTGAAGATAATGGAACCGGAAAGAGATGTTGAGAAAGCACAAAATTTGAAGAAAAAGAAGCCCCAACCTCCACTCCCACCCAAGTATGACTCATCTGAATCGTCAAAAAAAGGAATGAAAAAGTTTGTATCGGACTCACACATGACTTCAGAATCCTCAATGGGTATGCCCCCCTCAAAACCTAATTCATTACCTGACCTCATCAATGAAGGGGGGTACGAAGTACTAGGATTTTCATCGACATCACCGGAAACTCCGTCAACATCAGACTATAGGCATATACAGCAGCAAAACGGCACCGGTGATATCAAAGATGATCCCCCTTACGTTAATGTGCCGAGACGTGGAGCTCCCGCAAAATTTTTTGACCACACTCACCTTTCGCGGGACCACATAACAGTAGTAGCAGAATGCATACTTTTGCCCAGTACACATTGTAAATGTGGATTTTAATTATTATGTTTATTATTAAAATTAATCTGGGATGCTTCAGCACCCTTACGCCCCCCCCCCCCCCCCCCCCCCCCCCCCAACTACATCTTTTGCTCTAGGCCTGGAATAATTAGTCAGTTGGTTATACATGCAACTAGGATAGTTGCCTACACTTTGATAATCTACATGTGGTATAGCTAGCAATGATGCACAGGAGGCAGCTGCCTCCTCGTTTTTACCATGTAGTGAAGTACACACGTGTTTGGTTCATAAATATCTCATACGTGTGTAGCAAAGTTTACACCATTACTGACGATGGCAATGAGGGTGACAGACAACACCTGCCAGTCCCCCTGTGACAAGACTGTGTCCACAAAGCAGAACTAAAGTTGATTAGAAATAATAAAATGGGTAAAATCTTAGCCACACACAGATATTTTTATTGCTTTCAAACCTAAGGCTCCTACATGACCAAAACTTTGCGTATAGAGGCATGGAGGTAGGATTTTGATGAAGAGACACCAAACAGTAGCATTAATAGGCAAGATGAAAAAGTAAGCTTGTACCACACTCCCATAGGCGCTGTAGTCACAGCTGCAACCAGGGCCAAAAAATTTTGACCATTGTTTTTGTTGCTTGACCACTTGACCGCACCACAAGCACGACCTTGACCGTTTGACTGCACACACTTGACTACACTATGTGCAATACCCACGCGCAAAACATAAACATCTTGACCGCTGTTCCTGAGTTTGAAAATTGTCCTTGACCGCTTGACCGACACCAAAAACCCCTTGACCGCTTCTTGACCCCGGTCACAGCTGTGACTACGGCACCTATGGGAATGACCACCCCTTGTACCAAAGATACACGATGGGAGTTTGGTTTGGTTTGAAACCATCCAATGCTTTTTTTTTTTTGGTGTTAATTTTTACAAATAGCTGCCTAAAAAGGAGTAATTTGGAGAAATATTTAGTTCCTTGTTAGTCTTGTGACTTCCTAAGCTGTATAAACATTTGCATAGTTATGGACAAGTAGGAAATACTATGAAAATTCTAATACCCTATAAGAAATACCAAGTATGTTCTAATGCACTTAAGCAGGTTATTAGTGTCAGATTGGCTGTCCAAACCAGTCTAATCATGTCATGTGACTCAGCTATCTTTGAACCAGCAAATACCAAGCTTAGAATAGTCTCGTGCCCAGACCCAGCCCTTCACAAGGAAATGGGCATGAGTGCTTTCTTGGTTGTGCCGAGTCTCAATTCTGGACAAACTAATGAAGTAATGCAATGTCAAACATGCATTGACATTAGCCAATGAAATAGCGCTACGTCATAAAGATATAATCATTCACTTATTCAAAAATCAAGATTACTGACTTGGTACAACCAAGGAAGCGCTCAATAGCAGAGCATTGGAATTGAGGATATAAAGCAGAATCATTCGATTCACAGCTGAAACCTTGAAATCAATTCGTCTTCAACTCACTCTACTGTAGGTCACATTCCAATTCAGTTCCTTATACATGTAACTGGGATTCAACAATTCACAGTAATTCCAGGCAACATTGCCATTCCATGTCAATTCTACATAATTCCAATAACAATTCGCGCTAAATTCCAGAATCATTCCAATTCCAACGTTGGAATCCCAATGCCCTGCTCAATAGTCACCAGACCCTTTTCCTCATGAGAGGTGGGTGGGGTCTTGTCATGAGACTACACTTAGAAAGAATGCATTGACTTGCGTAGCCTCATTCCCAAGCTCTGTCCTTCGGGGGAAAAGTTAGGGTCAGGGGTTTTTGAAGAGAGAGCCTGGAAGCAAGGCTAGTTTTGACTAGCCAGTCATTTCTAGCTTTATCGAAAGCCCTATGAGCCCGTCATTTCAGTTAGAGCATCCAGCTTGCATCATTATTTTCCCTTGGAGTGTGTAACAGACCGAGGCCGAATTTGTGAAGTTAAGATAGGTAGGACTGACAAATAGAATATATTATCAAGGAGAAGGTAGCGTACATATATAAAAAAAAAAGTGCGGACACATTATGACAAAAGTACACACTGGGGCCAAGCCACACATCATGGGTGAATGCAACAAAGATCTATTCAAATACAACAAAGCACAAGAGATACAAAACCAGAAGAAAGCAATAAGGGCAAACAACAAATTAACACCTAATTAGCACAAACCACCACCTAAAACAAACTAACTAATAAGATAAAGTTCATGATATGTTTTGAGCAAAACACTAGGCAAATTTTTATCCCTATACAAGATAAAGTTCAGTCCACCAAGAGCGCATAAGAACGGGCGGCTAGAGTAAGAGCGTGTAACTACGTAAGATTCGAAACCGGGCGGAATTTACCGCCAGTACTAAAAATAGTAACACGCTGTGTTGACATAAGCCATTATGCATTGTTGCTAAGCACGCACGTGACCGGGTGTTCTATTTTTAGTACGGTTCAATAATTTTGCCCGGACTACGGGCTTCTATTGGAGTTACACGCTCTTACTCTAGCCGCCCGTTCTTATGCGCTCTTGGTCCACCACAGAGTGTCATATCATTCACACGTAATTAATAGACTTATACTATACTTAGTCTATTCCAGCTTTCAGTATTCGCGGTATATAATGGGTCATATTTCCCTGCGCGCGCGAAAGTACCCCGTTGCTAAGCCTAGGATTTGTTGCAAAGCAGCAGACCAATCAGATTCACGAACTGCATAGCAACCGAACGCTTAGCAACCGTCATTAAGCAGCAGATTGTGCTAGGTAGCATACCATTCATATGTAATTAATAGACTTATTTCCCAAACATCTATCAAGTGTTACCTTGACAACTAGACTCTTTCTATGCAGAGTGGGTTAGTGTGCTGGTATACAGAATGTAGCCTCGTTCCCAGGCCTCCCCCATTTTTGTTCATTGGGTTGTGTTCAGTAGAATACACAGAAGCGGAAGAGCAGCGAAAAACAGGGAAGGCTTGGGAACTTTTACCACGACGTGATGCGAGGTGGACGTAGGGGAGGGCGGTGCCGACTAAAAATACATGCTCAATAAACCTGAGAGCAAATTTCTTACCGGTCAAACGGAGTACTCGCAATCTTGTGAATGTCTGGGGTCTTGCCTAGCAACAGAGCACTCAATGATGAAGTCAGTACGTTATTTGAATGTGGAACCTTCCTCCCCTATGTCCACCTCGCATCCACCTGATATCTCTCACATGATGAGTATTCCTAGGCCTTCCCTGTTTTTTGCCGCTCTTCCACTTCCGTGTATTATACTGAACGCAAACCGAAGAACAAAAAACAGGGGAGGCCTGGGAACGAGGCTATACAGATTCCAATGCCAAGATTCGTTACAGGAAGTGCTCTGTGGACAAATGACAGTGGCTGCATAGGCTTTTTGACAAAGCTAAAGCTGTCTGGTTACCTCTCATCATCTTACAGTTGCCAGTTCAAGGCTTGCTGAGTCCTAAGACATAGTTTTAAGTTTCGTCCCAGAAATTTATGGTAGCCATTCCTAGTAGGTAGTTAGACCTTGCGTACCAGACTGTTTTTCTTGTGAGAGAGTGTGATCTGGACATTACTATACCCAAGTAGAGATGAAAAAGTTTACTGATGTAAGAAAATGATTAATGGTTTTTGCAATTTCATTGGTCCTTACCATGAATAGGCCACCAGAATTTGACTTGTGTACCAGGTTGTTTTCAGCAGGAGGTACATGTACTGTGCATGGTCGGGGCACAAGACAATCTTTGCATTCATTGGTTTGTTTTGTTACTAATATTATTACAGAGCTCTTCCTCGAAAAGGACTGGTTTCTGACAATGCTCCACCCGTACCTGCAAGGAAAGTTAGCTAGAAAATTTTATTGCTGACTTTGTGTTTGAATGTTGTATGTTTGACTGTGTATAATCATTACTAGCTTAAACTTGAAATTTATAATAATATTATATTTTACATATTTTGTGTCATGTCCTTTTCTTTTTTAGCAGGTCTTTGTATTTGTAACTATCATTGACTGGAGTGTTGAAAAGAGTGTCACTTATTGTTAACAATTTTGAGATACTATACTTGGCTCCAATTACGTACACTGTAAAAAAAATTAGGTTACTTTAACCATATTTGTAGGTTATCTCAGTTGCACCAAAGTGGTATATACATATCATTATCAGAAGTCTCAGGAATGCTTCTAAAAAGGTTTCCTGAAATTCCATCCAAGAACTTCTTCTTTAGTTAAATTAGTTTTTTCTATCAGAAGTCCTATTGGGCTACATTACTGGCATTTCTACCATATGTATGCAACCAAACCTTTTCCAGAAATGATAATTGATAGGTGTTCTGAAAAGAAGACTGGGTTTAATTAAAAGAGAAGCTTCTCAACATTTTGACTTTAAGGTCTTCAGAAGACTTGCTTGGAAGCATTCCTTGAACTTCATGATGCGTACACCATACACATGCAACTGAGATAACCGAAATATGGTTGAAGTAACCTAAATGTTTTTACAGTGATACTGTACTGTATGTGGCTATCCTCTTTCTGTGCCTTCCTAACTACCATGTAACAAGCCTAATTTGTTGGATGTTACCCTTAGCAACCCACTGCCACACCCATTATCACCTCCTGGTATAGTTGGTGGGTGGGAAGTAATCGATGAAGCCATTTCTATTCACATGTAGCTAGCTACGATCCACCATATAACTCATGGAAAGAAATTTGCAAGCTGCCAACTGCAAGAAGTTCATAGTTAACACCATGCAGTCCATCATGGAAACAAACTAATGGCAGAAGCTGCTGGTTATGTCAGAAGCCAACATTCATTAAGTTCTAGATTGCTGATCAAAGACTGACTCTTATTTCATGCATAATTACATGTAAATATATTTTTGTGTGGTACACACATCACTGGTGACCTGCATTCCCTTATATTTACACATGTAGTCTACACTTGAACAAGGTGTATAGGGGAGTAGCAGTTGTGACCATGCACACAAAGTTCCCAGGACAGAGGGCAGCAAACCAGCATACTCTGTACCCATGGGAGCATCTGTTGTCTGCATGAGGTTTCAGATTCACTTTACTACTGCAAACAGCAAACACTGGATTGAAGGCCTGGGCATAGTGTTCAGAGGCGGAGACAGCTACCAAGAAGTGGGGGGGCTCATGTTCTAAATGTTCAGCTGTGGGGGTGTGGAAACAAGATGATATTGTATTTCTCTGTACAACTATAGTAGCAAAATTGGGGAGGCTGAGCTCCCCCCAATCTGAAAAGTGGAGGGCCTAAGCCCCCCCTGCCCCCCCCCCCCCCCCCCCACCCCATATCTCCGCCTCTGGACTGTTATACAAGACAAAATTATGATAAGCTAGCAGACAGACAGGCAGATACCATGACACTATGTACATGACATAATAGAAGTAATAACTGATTTAAAACACAAAATCATATTACGTCAGTGCATTCAGAGTTACCTAGCTGATATAAGAATAATACCAATTTTTGTCCAGAGTTACCTAGCACTTGTCCAGATAACATACTTCAACAGTTTTAGCTAATGTAGTGATAGAATGGTTAGAAATGACTGACTCGAGCAGCAACCGTAAAGTTGGGTTCATCGGCAAATTAAAATAAGTAGCTAATCACGAGCAACTTGTCTGGCTTTCTGCCTCTACTTTTCTTTGTCCACCCCATGTGCAAACAGCAAAACAGAGCATCCATACTGTATGCACTGTATAGTGTTAGGGAAAGTGTTGTGCAGTAGTAAAAAGAGTTTCAATTGCTCCACTTCATCTGGTTTGAGAGAAAATTAGGGATCAAAAGGGTCTGGGAATGAGACTAGGAGCTATTACCACGACATCAAATGCTGTATTGTTCCTTATCTCCTTTTCCTCCTCCTCCCTGGTGGTGGCAGTGAGTGAGGTGATATCAGCCTCGGGGTGGCAACAGGACAGACAGATGGTGCACATTCAGGAATGAGGATAGACACATTAAACCTAACTTGCAAAGATTGAGTTGGACAGTAAACTCTGCCCTCCACACACACACACACACACACACACACACACACACACACACACACACACACACACACACACACACACACACACACACACACACACACACACACACACACACACACACACACACACGTTATGATGTGTCCTGTTATCTTGCAGGTGTTTCTGGCATACTGGCGCTGCAGCAAGACTATGAGACAATTAGTCTGTCTGTTATGTCAGTGTTGTACACTTGCTTTTGTTTGCAGTACTATATAAGTCTTTGCTGCAATCACTCATAGACACTAAAATGGGGGCGAGCCTGAATGAGTGCTCATGCAACTGCATGTTTTTCATAATAATTGTGTGTATCACAGGTTCAACTTAATGGGTGATCCACCAAAATGCCAGACTTGATATTTTCGTACATTATATGTGAGACTGTGGCAATAATTTCCTCACCCCCACCCCCCCCAAACAAAAAAAAAGGAATTTATAGTACATCAGGGATGGGACTGTGGCATCAGTTTACCAGACCACATTTTTCTGTCAACTTCCTAAAAGTAGTATGAGACCTTGCACACTGCATACATGTATATAGTTTTGCTGTAGACAGTGACGGACAATGGCACAACATCTACAATTAAGATGAAAAAAAGTAGTTTAGTACTCAAAAAACTTACTCAAAATTTGATGCCTTATAAGCCACGCCCATCAGCATATTGAGCCCCACCCTCTAATCCGCATTCCAAATTTGGGTGCGGTTCACCCCGCATCATATAGTTGTGGCTTCGCCAGGCCCTCCGCTTGCAGTTTCCGCCTCTTTTATAAAAGCAAGTAGATCAGTGCAAAAAAAAAAACAAGGTAGGTACTTGCATGCCACGGGAGTCGGTGTAGTCACTCCCCAGGGCCGAGGTATACCCGGGCGAGGAAGGGTCTGGGCCGTCCAGCCTAACGTTTTCTGGAGGGAAGCAACGCCCGGGCCTCTCATAGTTACCCCTCTTTGCATTTGAAACGTGCGTTATACTGGCCTCTCCTCCTATGCAGCAACTGCAATGGCTGTTGACCCCACCCACCTGAGATCCTCTCCATATACAACCTTCTACCAGAGCTTTTATCTGCTGAGGGTGCCCCTCAGCATTGGTGACCAGCCTGCACAGATCACCGTCTCAAACGATGGTCACCTCACCATCGGCTGCCGCTACCCTGCTGTCAGCATCACATTCAACTCGCTCACCACTGAGGTTGACAGCATTGTGAAGAAGTATGGTGTGGAGGGAGTGAGCAACTACTGGTGTGAGGACGTAGCTCTGTTTGAGCTCAGGATGTCCTCCCATGATAACCTTAAGAAGTTTCTTTGCTCAGAAGATAAAGTGCAGAAGGAACTTGAGTCCAGGATTACTGCCATGCTATCACAGCAGCAGAGGTCGTCAGAGCCTGTAGCAGTGTATGCACACACCGAGGTGTACATGCTCACTCCTCGTCCTGAAAGCAATGATGCACGTATTGTCAGAGTGTCGTCTGAAAACCTTGCCACCTGCACCACACTTTGGAGGGAGAGTGAGGTGTTCAACTTTGGAGCCCTGTTCCGTGCATTTAGGATGGATCGCAACTCAATTCCCAATCAAGGTATCATAATTATTGCATCCAGTTAATAGTTATCTGTGACATCACAATGGCACTCCTAAGTATGGCAAGTATATAGAGAAGCTAAACTCACAGCACAGCATGCAAACACATATATCTACTCCATTCTCACCCCAGGTGAGGTGACAGTGAAACTGCTGGATCAGGAGTTACAGGAAGTATCTGACTGGTTTGGCCTGGGGCTACACCTAGATATTCCGCCAGATGAGCTCCACTGCATCAAGTATGAACCCACACTGCGCCGCATACAGGATTTCAGGACAGAGATGTTTTCAGCATGGATGAAGAAGCTGCCAGAGCCCAGCTGGTCTCGTGTTGTGAAAGCTCTCATGGAAATTGGGAGGGAAAAGCTAGCACGCAAGATTGCACTCAAGTATGGTAAGAACAGTTTGCTGAAAGTACTGTACAGTTCAGTGTGTGTTCCATGTCACAATATTCAGCGAAGATATTGCCTACAGTACTGTACAAGCACAATCCATCTCTCTGTTCTTAGGAGTTCCAGTCCCATCCTTGGCAGAGAAGAAGCTACCCCAACCAGACACCCCAAGTCTGGTAAGAAGCTTCTTACGTAGAGTTGTCTGAGGAGGTAATCATGTGACTGAAATTGCTGAATCGATATCTTGGCATTCTGTATTTTCCACAGACATCAACCTTGCAGAAAACTCTGGGTACCCGAATTGAGAAGCTTGAGAAAGATGTAAAAGAGAAGGACAGGGAGCTAGCGCTGAAAGACCAGTCTCTAGAGGAGGCCAAGAGGCAGAAGAGTGAAGCAAATCATAAGATGATGCAACTCAGACAGACCATCAAACAAAACACAACAAAGACCATAAGCCTGGTTGAAGAGAAGGCAGAGGCTGAGAAACAGCTACACCTGAAGGAACAACAGCTCCAGCTCCTACTTACCATTGTTCACAAGGACAGTGAGCTGCTTCAGAACTTAGAAAAGGAAATCAGGGAGTTGCGACAACGCCTACAATCAGTTGAGAAGGAATTGACCTTGGAAAGGAACCTATCTAAGGAACTAAGGAAGAAACTTCAACAAGCAACAGAAGAGCTGGTAAAGAAGTGTGCAGTGGAACGAGAGCGAGAGGAGGCAAAAGAATATCTGAAAACCCACCTAGAGAGGGAGAGGCAGACGGTGGATTCCCTGCGGGTGCAGCTCACCTCCAAGGACCAGCACATCAGGGATGTGGAGGTAATCAGACAATATTGTGCATCCTATAGAGTACATAGATTAGATATAGTTCTTCATTGTTCCTCCAGCATCAGCTTTCCACTGCAAGGACCGAGTGTGAGCGCAATACAAAGGAAATTGGTCAACACAAGTCCATCGTCAGCCAGAAAGAGGAGAAGGTGAAAACACTTTCACAAGAAGTTCAGAAACAGGAGTCTCTCATTGCAAAACTAGAGCAGGAGTTAGCAGCAGCCAGGGAGGGTGGTGCCAAACGAGAACTAGAACTGCTACAGCGTATTCTCAAGGTGACAGACGAGGCTGCTGGACTGAGGAACAAGCTGGAGGAGGCAAAGGAGGAGAAATGGGATGCAGTGAGGAAGATGGAGGTTGCTCAGGTGGAAAATAAGTTGCTGCAAACCTGGATGACAGAGCTCAGAGGCCAGCAGACAGCATACAAGGTCAGTATACAAACTCACATTGTTACTTGTGTGCTATATAGTGCAGCTACAATTACAGTTTGGCTCCATAGTTGACCGTACCCCAAGATGGTCATAGAGCATTTCATAAGGCTTGTTTACCCTCAAGGGAAGAGCCAGCATCAGTTTATCAATAATGAATAACAAGGTACACCTTCACCCACTTTATTAACGCTTTATTAATGCATGTTACGTGCTACGATTAATAGTTTGGCTCCATAGTTTATAGTGCAAGTGTTGTGTATTCGATTTCAAAATTTGCATAGAGGAGTTCTATAGGTGACTTCTTCCTCATTAACGTATCTATGTAGTTTTTTCTCAGTTTGCAGCCTAGCTAGCTATTTAGAGTACAACATTTATTGATCAACATGCCAGCTATTCTAAACAGTTTGTCATGGGTAGGCCATTCACAGCTGAAGTGTTGTCAATACAGGTACCTCCGATGTTGGAGCCAGGACGGGTTCAGAGGACTCCGCCCCCAGTGAAACCTAAACCAAGGACAATGAAGAGTGCTGAGGTGCAGGAAGCATGCTGTATGAATTTCAGTATTCTAGTTCTACTAAACAGAACTTGAGTGATCAAAAAGTCCTGGGCCAGCTCAGTCTACTCAATGTGCATGTGCTTAGCTTGCCGTAGGAATTAAGGTCTCAACCACCTAGCCTCATTCCCAGCCTCTCATGTCCCCAGCTTCTGTCACTGCAAGTAACAAAAGCTGGGGACATGAGAGGCTGTGAACAAGGTTATCAAGGCTACTGTCAGTTTGCGTACATGTATCATATTTGTATACTTGAAATAAGAAGCATTTGTGTATGCCTTAAACTGCCCAATAATTTTCAGACCCTGGATTATGTGTGAACAAATGCTCCCTAAATACCTGGAAAACCCACGACTGCAACTAATTGACTCCTATCTGCTCAAGCAAATATTTTTTACTACAAAAAAATAATTTGCCATTATGGCATGCTCGATGCCATACTTGAGAAGGTACTAGCAAGAAACCCCACAGGTAGTTTAGTAATGCCTTTAATTGACTCTGGTTACTGCAATGGACTGTTGCATTCTTAAAGCTATATTCACTCATCTGTAGCAAAAAAAAAGTATGCAAAATAAACCTAAATACAGGATTTTATCCCAGCTCTGGTATATAAACAGTACTGTACAGTAGTACACTGTGCACACTTGCAGCACATGCTGTACATGTGATTGTGGCTCCACAAAGGTTGACTGTAAACATACAAAGGCGCAATTTTTTCATAGTCTTGGAGACAGTGCAGCTGTTGTTCAGTTTAGTTCAAATTTCTTGAAGTTTAGTTTGCATAGAGAAGCTCTTTCTCTGCTGTTGACTAGGCTCTAAGTAGTCTAGCTTTTCAGACTAGCTATGTTTAGCAGAATTGCCCGAGAGCTAGCTAGTTGCTAGCAACAACAATAAAAAAAGGTGAGTCAAGACTTGTTCAGTATGCATCCCTAGCTAGTTGGATGGCTCCATGTACAGCTGCCAAAATTTGTGCAGTTCAGTTTGTGCCTGAGGAAAAGTGTAAATTCATGACTTGTTAACTCACTTTACTCAAGTATGAATATCAACTTTCTAATTAGCTTGTAAAAATTTTGCGGAGCTATTTCCAACTATTGCGGGAAGTCATACTATTGAAAAACAGCAACAATACCACAGACCGTGCCTACTGGTGTACTTTGTGAACAAGTTCTTGGTCTTACTGAGCCCTGGTAGGCATGGTCTAATTATTGTCAAGGGCGTATCAAGTTTCCAAGGTGGTGAGAGTGTGTAAACTAAAATTGCTACCCTCCGCTGATGTGAAAACAATTTAAACATAGCTTGTATTCTCCTCTACTGGTTTAAAGGATGTGTTTTGAACAGTATTCTGCTGTCTACAACACTCTCCCCACCATGGGTTGATGTGCCCTTGCCATTACCATACAAAATACAGGCCCATAACTTCCATGTTTACATCATCTCTGCTGTTACATAATGGCCGCAGCTGTTGCATGTGTCTGTGTAGAGTAGAAAATGCTGCGCTGAAGATCACAATACCAGCTGCTTCTAATTAACACTCATTTTATGACTCGTCTTACATAATAATAAATTCTTCTCTGTTCCAGACGTGTCCTCCCCTGCAGCTGCCTCTACAACTGAGGTGGAGGAGGTGCAGAGACATGGAGTATGGAATGTCTGCCCCACACTGTGTAGTAATGGACAGGACTGTGTACGTGGGAGGAGGATACACAGACTATGATGATCACAGTGTGTTAAAATACGACCTGGACACAGACAACTGGAGTCGTCTACCAAGATATCAATACAAGTGGTTTGCCGTCTCCATCATCAACAGCCGCCTCACTCTTGTGGGTGGCCGTGATGATGGTGGGAAGGTGACCAATCAGCTTGCAGTATACGAGCCCTCGTCCCAGCACTGGACATACCCCTACCACCCCATGCCCACACCTCGTTACAGCCCAGCTGTAGTCATGTATGACATATGGCTGCTGGTGGCAGGTGGGGGTGATGCTAGCTTCACTGTCCTAGCCACAGTTGAACTGTTGAACACGTCCACGAACCAGTGGCTAGCTGCTTCCTCCCTACCCACGCCGTGCACCTTGCTGACGTCAGCCATTGTGGACGACCATGGCTACGTCGTTACCAGCAGTAAGCAAGTATACCGTGTCTCCCTCCCTGACATTGTATCACAAACTGTTGACCAGTCCACCGCTAGCAAGTCACCCGCACTATGGCGTCGTCTCCCTGACACTCCGCTGAGCCACTCTACCGCCATCAGTCTCCGCGGCTACCTCATAGCCGTGGGAGGTCGCCATGACAACCTTACTACAAGAACAGACATCCATCTCTACCAGCCGGAGAGTGAGCAATGGACTAAGGTTGGAGACTTACCTAATACACGCGAGTATTGTTCCTGTGTTGTGCTACCCAGCGGCGAGCTGCTGGTTGCTGGAGGACAAGAGAGCTATGTCCGAACTAGCCGAGTCGATGTGGCATCTGTTCTGAACTAACTTTGTGTTGTATCTCGTTCCCAGGCCACATGTTGGTCTGGGAACGAGTTTTGTGGCTGAATAATCATTTTTGTACTTTGACCTTTGTGAAATTGCTGAGCGTGCGCATGCCGAAGCGAGGCCGAACGTAGCTGCAAGATCGCGCAGTATGCATGCAGATCTTCAAGGCTTAAAGATCTGGGAAGCAGTCGCAAGTTTGGAGTAATATATTGATTAGGCCTATCCGTGAGCGCAGACAGCAGAATTTACATCGCTCTATTTGGGGGGTGGGGCTGGAAGATGGCATGCGTACAATTATGTGTGCGTGTGTATGTGTGTGCACATGTGCACGTGTGTGTGTGTGTGCGTGTGGTGAACAGCCATCTAGGGAACAGGTTCTAGGGACATGCATGCCCTTCTCCTTGAAAACTTGGTGCTACAATTGGTAACTTCCGAGACCTGTGTAACTATATATGATGCAGGAGCAACATAGCTATAGTTTGACAAACTCTTATCAGAATCGAAGAAGGGAATCAGATGAATGTCACCAGAACTTCTCCACTTCAAAGGAAATAAGATTACTAAGACTAAGTCTTGCTGTTGGAGTAGGTTTCTAAAAGTCTAGTAGTCAAGGTGGGAGATGGCTTGCTTACAGAGGGATGTTGGGAAGAGTGATCTACCATCAAGCAACTATATGGCTGTGTATCAGCTCAGCCACCTGTAGTGAGACTGAGACTTTGTATGGTTGTGTGTGTTGTAAGATTATTCATTGTGCATTGTTACGTCATTGGAATGTACTATATAAATGTATGTTCATGCATTTCTCAGTCAGTCTGTAAAGTCTGTAAGTCTGTCGAACTTATATTGAGAGTATTTCAGCCAGCCACGAACTAGACAGTAAATACTGTTACATGGTGGCAGCGGTGGGATGCCATGGCTGGCATCCATCTGAAACCTCCAGGACAGTTCGATTTCTCCAAACCGGACGAATGGCCCAAATGGAAGAAGCGCTTTGAACAGTATCGGAGCGCCTCCGGTCTCGATGCTGAGGCAGACCCTCGACAAGTAGACACGCTGCTCTACTGTATGGGCGAAGAGGCAGACACCGTTCTAGCCTCAACTCACATCAGCGCAGAGGACCAGAAAAAGTACGACGCCGTAGTTGGAAAGTTTGACGCGTACTTTAAAGTACGACGGAACATTATTTTTGAAAGGGCCAAGTTTAACCGCCGGTCTCAGCGAGAGGGCGAATCCGCTGAGCAGTACATTACCGAACTCTATGAGTTGATCGAATTTTGCGAATACGGCGGACTGAAGGAGGAAATGCTGCGCGACCGACTGGTGGTCGGCATACAGGATCTTACCTTGTCCGAGAAACTGCAGACAGACCCCGAACTTACCCTGGAGAAAGCGAAAACGATGATCCGGCAGAAGGCCGCGGCGAAAGAGCACCGTTGAGAGTTGCAAGGCGATAAAGAAGCTGCACTAAACAGGCTTCGGCGCGGCAACGGTCCCAGAACTTCAAAGTGGAAACAAGGCGGGACTGGTGGGGCTTCGTCGGTCGATAACAGATCGCATCACAACAGAGGAGGAGCCAACAAATGTACGAGGTGTGGCCGTAACAAACACCATCCTGGAGATAGGTGTCCAGCCCTGGGAGCAACTTGCGATCAGTGCAAGAAGAAAGGCCACTTCAGAGCTCAGTGTTTTTCAAAAACAGTTGCAACTGTCTCCACCGCTCCAGAGGAGAACAGAGACCAAGCAGGGTTTCTGGGTGCTGTGACGTCAAGTGAAGAAGCCTCCTGGTCAGTGGACATACGACTAAAAAGACAGATCGTCCCCTTTAAAATGGATACAGGGGCAGAAGTAACTGCCATTAATGAAGGAACATATCGGTCATTAGGAGAGCCAAGGCTGAGAGACCCTACAAAGGTCCTCTGGGGTCCAGCTCATCAGACATTGGATGTTATGGGCCAGTTTATGGGGTGGATGAAACACAGCAAGCGATCTGCACGGCAGAGCATTTATGTGGTGAAAGGGTTAAAGACAAACCTTCTAGGCCTGCAGGCCATCACTGCCCTACAATTGGCATGTCGGATAGATGTGGTTGGCACTGAAGAACCAGATGTGGTAAAGCGATTCCCCCAGGTATTCCAAGGCCTCGGAACAATAGGGGAGGAGTATCAGATCAAACTCAAGGACAATGCAGCCCCTTATTCTCTGTATGTACCTCGAAACGTACCAATACCACTTCGTCCGAAAGTGGAACAGGAGCTGAATCGAATGGAACGATTGGGCGTCATTTCCAGAGTCACCACACCAGCGCCATGGTATGCAGGGATGGTTGTTGTCCCCAAGAAGTCGGGAGAGGTGAGGATCTGCGTAGACCTCAAACCGCTAAACGAAAGTGTCCTGAGGGAGCCCTACCCGATGCCGAAAGTGGATGATACATTAGCATTACTATCAGGTGCTACACTGTTCAGCAAACTCGACGCGAACAGTGGGTTCTGGCAGATTCCCCTGTCGAAAGAGAGCCGTCCACTCACCACGTTCATCACTCCCTTTGGGAGGTTTCACTTTAACAAACTCCCCTTTGGTATCTCTTGCGCTCCGGAACTCTTCCAGAGAAGGATGAACCAGATGCTGGAAGGATTGGAGGGAGTGGTGTGTTTAGTAGACGATGTGTTGGTGTTTGGATCGAACCGAGAGGAGCACGACGCACGGCTGTCCGCTGTCCTGCAACGATTGGAGAAAGCGGGAGCCACTCTCAACAAACAGAAGTGTGTATTTCACAAGACGAGTGTCAAATTCCTTGGTCATGTGATTGACGAGGATGGTACACGTGCTGACCCTGAGAAGACATCGGCAATCTCCAATATGGAACCTCCCCAGTCAGTATCAGATCTCCGGAGATTTATGGGGTTAGTGAATCAGCTAGGGAAGTTTTCCTCAAGAATTGCCGAAATCAGTCAGCCATTGAGAGGACTGATGTCCAACAAAAGTGCGTGGGTGTGGGGTCCAGATCAAGAGAGGTCGTTCGCTGAGATCAAGCAGGAACTTACTAAACCGACAGTATTGGTCTTGTATAACCCCCAGGCTGAGACAAAGGTGTCAGCTGATGCCTCGTCTTTCGGATTGGGTGCGGTGTTACTGCAGTTAGACGAACAGACGTGGAAACCGGTTGCATACGCCTCGAGAGCACTCTCTGACACTGAGAGACGATATGCCCAAATTGAGAAGGAGACTTGCGACAACGTGGGCATGTGAGAAATTCAGTACCTATATACTTGGACGATCGTTCGTAGTGGAATCAGACCACAAGCCTTTGGTACCTCTCCTCAATACGAAACACCTGGATAACCTTCCACCACGGATACTCCGATTTCGTTTGAGACTCGCGAAGTACGACTATATTGCTCAACATGTTCCTGGAAAACTGCTGTATGTAGCAGATGCTCTCTCTCGTGCCCCTACACAGGGAGAAAGTGAAGAGGAGTTACAGGAAGAGGCGGAGGCTTATGTGGATCATGTCACTATGTCATCTATACCTGCTACAGCTGCTCGACTGCAGGCATACCGGCAGGCACAAATGGAGGATGCTGAGTGCTCAAAAGTGAGAGAGTACTGCCAGACGAACTGGCCAGCCAAACATTCCATTGAGAGCTCGTTGAAACCCTACTGGAAGGTCAGGGGTTCGCTCACCCTTTGTGATGACCTGCTACTCTACAACAGTCGCATAGTTGTGCCACCCTCTCTCAGAAGAGAAACCATGTTGAAAATCCATGAAGGCCACCAGGGTGTGGAGAGGTGCAGAGAGAGAGTCAGATTGTCTGTGTGGTGGCCAGGGGTGACAAGTCAGGTCAAACAGTTTGTGGAGAACTGTAGGGAGTGCGCTAGGGTTGCGCGTCCACGGAGAGAACCCCTACTACCGACTCCACTGCCAGACTACCCATGGCAAGTAGTGGCATCAGACTTGTTCGAGCTGAAAGGAGAACACTACCTGCTGGTGGTAGATTACTTCTCTCGCTACCCGGAAGTGATCAAGTTATCGTCCACAACATCTAGCAATATCATTGCATTGTTGAAGACAATCTTTGCTCGACACGGGATACCTGAAGTTCTAAGGACAGACAATGGTCCTCAGTACGCAGCAAAAGAGTTTTCAGTGTTTGCAGAAACCTATGGGTTCCAACACATAACAAGCAGCCCGAGATTCCCGCAAAGCAACGGACAAGTGGAGAGAATGGTCCAGACTATAAAAGGGCTTCTGAAGAACTCCTCAGATCCACATATAGCTGTGCTCTCATATCGGGCTACCCCGATGCCATGGTGTGGATGAGTCCATCTGAATTATTGATGGGTAGACGAATTAGAACGACCTTACCTCAAACCAAGAGGAACCTTATTCCAAGTTGGTCTTACCTCCCTCAATTCAAGCAGAATAACCTTCAATTCAAAGAGAAGCAGAGGGAAAATTTTGACAAACATCACCGGGTCAAAGAACAGTTTGAGATACCGGACGGGTCGGAAGTGGTGATCACTACTGACAAGCAACCAGTTGAAGGCAGAGTGGTTGAACCTGCTGAAGCTCGACGTTCATATATCGTGGAAACCCCCTCTGGTGAGGTGCGGAGGAATCGTAGCCAGTTGAACGTTGTTCCTGAACATTCCTCAACTGTTGAACTTGAGACGAGCTCAAGTCCTATAAGTGCCCGTGAGCAACCTTGCAGAATTGTCACACGTTCGCAGACTGGAACTGCCGTTAGACCCCCGGAGAGACTGTTTTAAAGGGGGAGATGTAGTGAGACTGAGACTTTGTATGGTTGTGTGTGTTGTAAGATTATTCATTGTGCATTGTTACGTCATTGGAATGTACTATATAAATGTATGTTCATGCATTTCTCAGTCAGTCTGTAAAGTCTGTAAGTCTGTCGAACTTATATTGAGAGTATTTCAGCCAGCCACGAACTAGACAGTAAATACTGTTACACCACCCTCCAAGAAAAATCAGTCAACTATCTGGTATATGGGGGGTGTACATCTGGGGACATGGTCCCCTTCCAGAAAATTTTGTGTTTTGAGGTTCTTAGAGTTTGGTGACTTTTACTTTGTGACTCAATGTGCGTAACTATACATGCAATGTATAATTTGACAAGAAACTTCTGTGTAAGAAAAGGAAAAGTTTTGAGGTAAAGTCTTTGCCCTCCCTCCTATCTATTTTTTATCTTAGCTGGAGGGGGTGGTGGCAGTGGAGGGAAAAACATGCTGCCAGTACCTTCCCTGATACCAAAAGCACTGGAGGTGGTTCGGTCTGGCCTGCAAGGCTAGCCCCCGCCTCCCTCCAACCCAACCACCACCACCACAAATGGCAAGTTGGGAGTGAAGTGGAAGGAGGTGGGACACAGCCTCATTCCTACTGAAGTGGTGGGTGGTGGGGCATTTCCCAGACCTCCCCCAAAATCGGGTATACACATTGGTTAAATAGTGAATGGGAAATGCATGATATCAGCAGCTTACTACAATTCATGATGTGGCTGCTGGAGGGATGTGGGGGGGGGGGGGGGGGGGGGGGCAGAGAAAAAGACTTTTCCTCCACCTAAGTCCCCCCCCCCCCCCCAATCCCATTGCACCAGTTTCATGCCAACCTGCACCCACACACACTACAGATTGTGTATGCATGTGCACATATTCAAGCAATGTCACACTCACATCCTCACATGCACACACACCTGAAAGTGATCTTCACAGGTCTGGCTTAGAGACTACCACCCCCTCCCCCCCCCCCCCCCCCCTCCCTTTCCCCCTCCCTCCTCCCCCCTCCCTCCTTCCCCACTGGATGCCAGTACAAAGTACTAGAGAAAATGTTCTTGTTTGGTGCCAGTAGTTGGCAAACAACTTGAGTGATTGATATGCACACTAGTATACATTGGTAATGTTCATCCAACTGTCTGTTTGTTAAGATCTTCCAAGAATTTGATCAGTGTTCTGGTTGGACGTCCTGTGTGGTGATATGGAATGGCACAGTCACATGATACACAGTTATTAATACAGTCACATGATACACACACAGTCACATGATACAGTCACATAATACACACACAGTCACATGATACACAGTCACATGATACACACACAGTCACATGATACACAGTCACATGATACACACAGTCACATGATACACAGTCACATGATACACACAGTCACATGATACACAGTCACATGATACACAGTCACATGATACACACAGTCACATGATACACACAGTCACATGATACACACACTCAGCTATATCAGTCAACAGCTGCAGGCTGAGACTGGGTATACACTAATATACTGACAGAATAGACCTTACGCAATTACGTAACCATGAAACGGAAAATGAAACAGCCGGATACAGGTACTACATAGTCATTTTGAGTGGTTAGAAAAGCATTTTCAGTGGACAGCAAGTACAATGGTACTAGGGGTACATGCAGAAAGCATCGCACATCAAACAGAACCAGGCCACTATTTTTGTTGTGTCACACCTTCCTCCATCTTCTACCAATCGTAGGTAGCCTGCTTTGTTAGATTTGGCTGGTTTGCCTCAGAAACAATAGCAGAGCACCTATGAGCTCACCCCCTGAGACCACTGTACATACTCTGCACAACACAGCTTTCTTCGCTCTACTGTTCCAAATGATTGTAGCTTCTGCTAGGCCTGTTTCTACCTGTCATTCCTTTGCTTAGAAAAGGAAGTTCTCCACCACTTTGCATGACACCAGCGATGTCAATGTGTGCCCAGCTCCGCACTTCCACAAACTCCTGCATGGGAGGAGAGGAGATAGAGAGAAGAGAGGGAAGGGAAGGGGATGGAGTGGAGGAAAAGAGAGGGTCGGGAAATCCAGCGCAGAACCAAAGTAACCGCTTTAAAAATGGCAGTGATTCTAATATAGTTCAACCAATCAAAAATCATTTAGGGTTTGACTCATAAAAATAGGGGTGAAAAGACTAATAGTACGATACTCTGTGTAGTTAAGTGCATTTTGCTGTTAAGCACACAGTGTAAAATCATAAGCACCGGTGCTTATTTTCGAAATATGCAGCCAGGATGATAGCCAGGAACGAATTAGCTTTGAGGCTCTCTTCCTGCTAATTGCTGTCCAATGTTTGTAGCTATTCGAGAACCAGAGATAGTCAGCAATCGATCGATTGTTGCCAACCCTCGCCCACCACTGAACACAAAGCGCTTGAAACCAACGAATCTGTGAGAGGTTTCTCCTACTTTCTGGATGTGTTGTATCAAGAGGTCTTGGATAAATTTCTGTTTTTATCTTGTGTCGATAGCTTGGTTACAATCAAAGAAAGACACTGGCGAAAGTTAGCCGTTATGCTCAAAAGACAAATTTACTTCCGTTTGCTCGGATACGGGTGCCTTTTCATGTGGGGTGCCATTTTTGTATGGTTGCTTATAAATGCAATGTGGTTGTTATAATCAAAAGGGGTGCCTATATTCAAGGGATGCTTATTTTCTATGGGTGCCTATTATCCCAATTTTATGGTATTCATTACTAAGTGCTGGTTTGCGGCACTCGCTGTGTACTTCTAAATAAAGCACACAATGTGCCTTGCCATTAGGCGCATTTTGTTGTTCGGCACTTACTTCCTGTGGAGATATAAGCATATACATGTGCCTAACAGCGTGTGAGTACGGTATGGTAAAACAGATGCACTGGTACACAGGTCTTCAGTGTATAGGAACATGTTACCTTGAGGAAGGCTGCTGCAGTGCAAGCACCAGCAGATCTAGTCCTGGGGACAGAAGAAAACAAAAACATACCGATACTTACATGTATGCAGTTACACACATGAATCCTAACTCTCATGCCATTTACACACAGACACACACACACACATACACACATACACACACATGCGCACACACGCACGCACGCACGCACGCACGCACGCACGCACACACACACACGCCGCACGCACACACATAACACACGCACACATACACACACACACACTTCTCCCTTCCTCATCACTCACACCCTCATATCCCTCCTCACCTACACACACACACACACACACACACACACACACACACTTAGTGCCAAGGTTGTTGATGTCAGCCAGGTGAGACTCCATTTGCTTTGTGTACTGCTCAAAGAGGGGCATCTTCCAGAGCCTGTCCCCCGTCCACTGACCCGCCTGAGAGAGAGGGAAGGCTAACCATCATTACCAGGAAGCCAACATCTCACTTCACTACACACTATAGCTACAATATCTAATACAGCTTTCAGAATTATTGATATATTGATACCCACCGGTAAGCAATTATTTATGAGGCCTGAATGACTATTTAGGCAAGCTACTTCTTGCAATATGCAGGGCTTTAGGTTTTGGTGAGTACTAAACTCATGTCTGGCTCCTTCCTTGCACCCTGAGGATGAAGCAGTCAATCAGAACTCTCTTGTCACTATGAGCATCTTTGGAGTGTGGTTTTGGCTTAAGCAGTAAAAACTAGCTGGTACAATTGTGTACCAACCCTTCGCTATGCTGTCAGACAAGTTGCTATGTATAATGACTACTGTTGCTGTCATGGAATTTACAATGTACTACAGCCACAAAAAGATTCCAAGCGTCTAAAATTAAGTGCGGGGCTCACTTGGGCTCGCCTAGCCTCGCACCCAAGCCATGTAGCCTCGTACCCAGGCCATCTAGCCTCGTACCCAGGCCATGTAGCCTCATACCCGTGTAACAATGTAGCCTCATACCCAGGCCGTGTAGCCTCATACCCAGGTCATCTAGCCTCGTACCCAGCTGCAGGCCATGTAGCCTCATACTCAGGCCATGTAGCCTCATACCCAGGTCATCTAGCCTCGTACCCAGCTGCAGGCCATGTAGCCTCATACTCAGGCCATGTAGCCTTGTTTCCAGGCCGTGTAGCCTCATATCCAGGCTGTGTAGCCTCATACCCAGTCCATGTAGCCTCATACCCAGGTCATCTAGCCTTGTACCCAGCCCATGTAGCCTCATACCCGTGTAGCCATGTAGCCTCATACCCAGGCCGTGTAGCCTCATACCCAGGTCATCTAGCCTTGTACCCAGGCCATGTAGCCTCGTACCCGTGTAGCCATGTAGCCTCATACCCAGGCCGTATAGCCTCATACCTGGGTCATCTAGCCTCGTACCCAGCTGCAGGCCATGTAGCCTCATACTCAGGCCATGTAGCCTTGTTTTCAGGCTCCGCCCCCAAACATTGGGAGGCTACAGGCCCATGTGGGAGAAGATGAAAGGTGGTTTGAGTACGAGGCTAAGGTTCGTCCTACACATACTTGCACTGCACCACACATACCTGATGAAGCTTCTTCCAAAGTAGGTGTGAGGTGGTGAACACTCCAGCTGCTCCAGTCCCCAGGGCTATGTCCATGTGGCCGGTGAGGGTGGCTAGGTCAATGATAGTAGCTGGAGTGAAGGAGTGTGCATAGCAGAGAGCATCTGCCAACAGCAGCCTCCCTTCAGCGTCTGTGTTATCCACCTGAGTAAGGGAGGATGATCTAATTATCAGTGCATGCATTACATCATCATTACATCACAACATTGATTTAGACAGAAGAACTTGAAATGATTGGATCACTGTTCACTGAAGCTTGTACATTATGTCGGAGTGCAAGCAATTCCATTCTCAATTAGTTATCTGCAATCACTTCAGTTAATATTCACTTTGACTTGTAGCATACATATACTAGCATGCATGTGGCCTTGTATGTAAGATCTCTGTGCTTGGCTAAAAGGCCCCACTATGGTACCAATCTCTAGCTGCAAAAGGTGGCAAATTTTCCAAAGAGGAGGACAAATTCATTGCCTGTAGATTGGGAAGTTTTTGCAGTAAAAATAATTTGAGTTTTATATTTTCACGTTAAAGATATTTTGTGTAGCGCACGTATGCATATTTCAATTTTTTGCACATCAAATTTTCGTCTCTCCAGCAAAAATATTCTAACGTCAAAAAATTCCCAATCTACAGTATGTGACTAAAGTCCTTTTGAGTTTTGCTAATACCTATTTTAGTGGTAATAATAGCTTTTGGTTGCCATGGTAACCCTAGTACCTGAATTGTTTTGCCGTTCATTGCTTGGACCACATCCCCTGGTTTGACAGCAGTGCCTGAGGGCATGTTCTCACACAGTGGGATCAGACCAACAACACTAGTAGCAAAATAGTGTATGGAGTGGGAGAGGGAGTGGAGAAGGGAGGGAGGGAGAGAGTGGAGAGGAGAGGGGAGGGAGAGAACATAGAAGGGAGAGGAAGAGAAGGAGAGGGAGAAAATAGCTACATATGTGACCCAGAGCACATAAGAATGGGTGGCTGGAGTAAGAGCGTGTAACTACGTAAAATTTGAAACCGGTCAGAATTTACCGCCAGTACTAAAAATAGTAACATGTACTGTGCCTACTGCGCAGACATAAGCCATTGTTGCTATAAGCATGTGACCGGGTGTTCTATTTTTAGTACAGTTCAATAATTTTGCCCGGAGTATGGGCTTCTACTGGAGTTACACAAGCTGCCCGTTCTTATGTGCTCTTGATGTGACTTATTTGCAGATGACACAACATATAAACATACCATGATAAACAGCTACCAGATAGAAACATGGGACAAGGATTGGTAAGAGAGACTCAGGGTCTAACAACACATCACAGTAATGATACAACTAATGACACCACTATAACCATATGAGGGTCTAACAACACATCACAGTAATGATACAACTAATGACACCACTATAACCATATGAGGGTCTAACAACACATCACAGTAATGATACAACTAATGACACCACTATAACCATATGAGGATCTAACAACACATCACAGTAATGATACAACTAATGATACCACTATAACCATATGAGGATCTAACAACACATCACAGTAATGATACAACTAATGACTGTGGCATGACTGCTATATTTAGCAACTAGCTCATGTGCATTACATCATTGTTGCATATATATTGAGTTCCACGTGTTGCATGATTGAGTTGCCATTGCTAAGTATTGAGTTGTTGCATGACTGTTACATGGTGGCAGCAGTGGGCGAGCGCTAGCCTCTACTATGGCTCAACTCCAACTCCAACCCCCGGCTCCCTTTAACTTTAAGGCACCAGACGAATGGCCACGATGGCGCCGACGATTCGAGCAGTTCCGTATCGCGTCGGACCTCGCCGAAGATCCAGCCAAGAAGCAGATAAGCACGCTTCTGTATTGTCTCGGCGAAGTCGGTCCTCATCTCGACAAACGCCACAGAAACAGACAGAGCGGACTATGCCCTCGTCATTGGGAAATTCGACGCCTTCTTCCGAGTGAGACTGAACGTGATATTTGAGCGAGCGCGGTTCAACCGCAGAAGCCAGCTCCGGCTCCCTGGAGAAACAGCGGAACAATATATCATGGCCCTGTACGACCTCGCCTCCAATTGCGCCTACTACGGTGCAATGGAGTCGGAGATGATTCGCGACCGATTGGTCGTTGGGATACGAGACAGTGCTCTATCGGAACGCCTACAACTCGATGCGGACCTCACGCTCGACAAGGCCAAGAAGCAAATCCGCCAACGGGAGGCTGTGCAGGAGCAGCAACTGGTCCTGAAGGGAGTGGGAAAGCCGGATACTCTCGAAGCGGTCCATTCCCACACAGAACACAGGAAACAGCGTAGTGCCCAGAACCAGTCCAGACGCAAAAGAAAAGAGGACGGAGCAGGCAGGGACAGACAGAGACAGAACTCTAAACAGTGTAGCCGTTGTGGGAAAGGCCCACACTCACGTGACCAATGCCCTGCCAAGGATGCTACGTGCTACCGCTGCAAGCGCAAAGGCCACTATGGTGCCCTGTGCTATGCCAAGACTGCTGCTGCTGTCTCAACAGAAAGTACTGGCAACCTTGACACTGCATTTCTTGATTCAGCTTCATCGAACCAGGAGACTGCATGGTTCGCTGATGTACAGATGGGTGCAGAGACACTGACCTTTAAAATGGACACAGGTGCTGAGGTCACAGCAATCTTTCACAGAGCCTACCAACAGCTGTCAAAACCACCACCACTTAGCACCTCTGATAAGGCTCTTTATGGACCATCCAGACACCCCTTACAAGTGCTGGGAAAGTGTCAGATGGAACTCACTTATACCGAAAGGTCATGCAAACAACAGGTGTATGTGGTTGGAGGTTTGAAGAGTAACCTCCTGGGACTTCCAGCTATCATCTCATTGAACATGGCTGCTCGGGTAGACGTAATCTCACTTGCTTCACTCACGGCTCAACTAACTTTGATCGCCGCCACTAAGCTCGAGTACTGCCAGACATTCCAGATGACACCGAGGTCTGGATAACAACGGATGGCAGTCCTTCCCCTGGGAAGGTTGTCAGCCATAGTGATGCTCCCAGATCGTATATCGTTGAAACCCCTCACGGACATGTACGACGGAACCGAAGCCAACTGAACATTGTACCAGGCCCTTCTCCCCCACCTAATCCAATATGCAATCCGGGACGCCTGTTATGATGATCTCTTTTCCTGTCTCATAATCAATTACTGGTATTCCCATATGCAACATCTGCGTTTGGTTGGCTGCTGTGGAAGTTAATACATTCACATCATCCAGCCAGTATGAGCAAAATGCCAGCAATGAATTCCAGAAATATTTTACTGTGTCGTTTCCATATCCTTTTTCCATTAGGAGGCGGTGGCTGAGTCGCAGCTTTGATAGGAGCACAGTGACTATCCCTCGCTCCACTGGATTGTACCTCGGTACATCAGGGTGCTCCCCAGGACTCTCATCTTCTGAGTCGGTCGGGTCGGTCATGCCAATCCTTCGTATATTTTCACTTATTTCCTGGGTGGTGGATATGTAGAAACTTCCACTCGGGTCGAGACAAGAATTAAGCAAGGCTTCCAGCCTCATGATTTCAATGTCATTACAGACTAGAGGCTCTGAGAATGGAGTAACATACCTTCTCGTGGTAGACTATTTCTCACGGTACCCGGAAGTAATCCAACTCAAATCCCTGACCTCACAGAGTGTGATTGCAGCATTGAAGTCAATATTCTGTCGCTATGGGATTCCGGAAACCCTAGTCAGTGACAATGGTCCACAATACAGTTCGCAGGAAATTTTGCTGAGTTTGGTTCTCAGTATGGCTTCACACACTGCACCAGCAGTCCCCATTTTCCGCAGGGCAACGGTCATGCAGAAAGGATGGTGAAGACAGTGAAACAGCTTTTGAAAGAGTCTAACGATCAATACCTTTCTCTGCTTTCATACCGTGCAACTCCTCTGCCCTGGTGCAGTCTCTCTCCGGCAGAACTTCTAATGGGTAGACAGATCCGTTCTGACATTCCACAAACGAAAGAGAAACTGACCCCACACTGGGAGTATCTCGAGAAGTTCAAAGAGTTGAACCGAGAGCACAAGCAGAAACAGAAAACTAACTTTGATCGCCGCCACCAAGCTTGAGTACTGCCAGACATTCCAGATGACACCGAGGTCTGGATAACAACGGATGGCAGTCCTTCCCCTGGGAAGGTTGTCAGCCATAGTGATGCTCCCAGATCGTATATCGTTGAAACCCCTCACGGACATGTACGACGGAACCGAAGCCAACTGAACATTGTACCAGGCCCTTCTCCCCCACCTAATCCAATACCTCAAAGCAACTGAGCCGTGATCCAATCATGACCAGGTCACGTACTGGTACCACAATGGAAAGACTCTGAACAAATACCTGAGAAAGGGAGATGTGGCATGACTGCTATATTTAGCAACTGCTATGTTTAGCTCATGTGCATTACATCATTGTTGCATATATATTGAGTTCCACATGTTGTATGATTGAGTTGCCATTGCTAAGTATTGAGTTGTTGCATGACTGTTACAATGACACCACTATAACCATATGAGGATCTAACAACACATCACAGTAATGATACAACTAATGACATCACTATAACCATATGAGGGTCTAACAACACATCACAGTAATGATACAACTAATGACACCACTATAACCATATGAGGGTCTAACAACACATCACAGTAATGATACAACTAATGACACCACTATAACCATATGAGTCATTAGTGAGTGACTGCTGGCACTCTGCCTCACCTCAGAGGTAGTCTCAGCTCAGCAATGGCCATCACCGTGGCAACCACACAGGCTGCTCCTCCCATGTCCCCCCGCATCATGTCCATGTTGGGGGAAGGCTTGATGGAGATACCACCTGTGTCAAAGGTTACACCTGTGTGTGGAGGAGGAGAGGGGAGGATGGAGGAGGGAGGAGGAGGGAGGAGGAGGGAGGATGGAGGGAGGAGGAGGGAGGATGGAGGGAGAGAGGGAGAGAGGGAGGAAACAGGTAAGAAAATGGGAGGATCAAGGGAGGGGAGAGAGAGGGAGAGGATGGACAGAGGGAAGAGGGAGGGAGGAGAGGGAGAAAGTGGAGAGAGGGAGAGAGAGAGAGGAATTGAGGAAGGTAAGAGGTAGAAAGGGAGAAAGGAACAGGAGTGGTACTGTATCAAAAAAAACAAACTCTAAATCTGAGGTACTTTGCTTTGTCTATCTCACTTCCTTATGCCTAAAAAATGTCATCATGACATTGCTACAACTGCTGGTACTTTGCTGACCTTTACCAACCAGCACCACTGGTCTCTGTCCCTCTGTCTCCTCACCAGTGTAGTTGTATCGCAGCTCTAGTAACCATGGTTTCTCAGCCGAACCCTTGCTCACACTCAGAAAGGCTCCCATCTTCTGAGACTCAATCCACGAGAGAGGCCTACACATGAACATTCAAATAAGGCATGGCTACCAACTAAAAATAGGAAAATTTTTTGCTTGCATTTTTGTGGAATTCTTCAGTCATCATTAGAGTGAAGAAAGCGTGAACAACCACCAAAGTGGCTGCTGCTAATACCTGGTTGCAGCAAAAATAAAAAGGAGTTCAGGCATTGTGGTTCTAAATAGCATCTGCTGTTCGAACAGGAATCGACCTACATAGTTGAGTGCCAGCCAGGACTCAATCCTGGGTTCCTCTGAATGCTGGGCAGATGCTCTTACCAACTGAGGCACTGGGGCTCTGGCATTGGAGCAGAGGATAGATGGTATTTATCTATAGACACAGTTCGATTCTCATTATAGGTTTTCTGTATCACAGTACTTTCTGCTGCAGTACTTTCTGCTGCAGTACTTTCTGCTTCTGGTTAGTAGTAGCAGCCACTTTGTGTGTGTCATATCAAATTTTTTTCAGCAATTAACCACAAACAAAAGCACTTCCGACATGAAACTACTCAAATCCCTTTAATATTCCTTCAAGCATACTTGTTATGCGAGAATAACAGAACAGAAATAAAAACCTGTTTTCACAATTCATACCAATCTTGTAAAACACACTATGAAAAACTATATCAGTGTTGGTGGTTTTGTAGCTTGCAACTGTGACAGACCCCTTCCTTTCTTCATTGGACGGGACAAATTTACAAACCTCGGCACAACCTCAAGTTTGGTTCCAGAGGAAATCCTTATGTCACCAAGGCGACTGCTGACCGTGTCCACAAACATGGTTGGAGTCATGTGATTGGAGGGTGTCTCCATCAGCTCCCGGGCAAAGTTCTGAGCAGTCGCCGTGACCAAACCTTTAGACCATTTCTCATGGTCATCTGAAGAACCACTATGTGTGTGTGTGTGTGTGTGTGTGTGTGTGTGTGTGGTGAGTGTTGGGGGTGTGAGTGTTGGTGGTGTGTGTGTGTGTGGGATGTGTGTGTGTGGTGTGATTGTGTGGGGTGAGTGGGGAGAAGGTTGAACAAGGAGGAAAGCAGTGGTACATATGTGAGGTAGCAATTAGTGCTACATGGATATACAGGCGACCATGGCGATCATAGTGAAAGGTAAAATCAACTTTTAAAAAAAGCCTTTTGAATAAAACTTGCTCAGTGGAGACTGCCAAGTGAGTTCTAGATACACCACTATCCAATGTGCAGACTTCTCCACAGAGAAATTCCCACGGATCCACTCAAATGCTTTGTGACTAAGAACAATAGTTGTCCATCTACTAACTATCACTGAACCTTTAGAATTACAGCATTTTCAGTGTGGAAATTCTGTTTTGTATAGAGACCTCACCTGGTGGTATCCACTGAGTGAGTTTCGTTGCAAACATAGTAACTGTTCTGGAAATGATTTTACCCTTCACTACAACACCAATTATTGTATACTTTGTCCAGTAATGCAAGGAGCATGACTTTTGCTTGTCAGGCCCACTGCTTAATATTCTGATCTTTACTAACCTTAGTGGCTTTATAGCTGGAATCTTTTTCCTCTTCTTCTCTGCTTTGAATTTGTCGAAGGAGAAGAGGCTCAACACACTTCCCTCGGCACAGGCTGGAGACCAGAGAGAGAACATTCTCTTCAAGAACTCTTGGCAGCACATTTTATAACTCCTCTTGGTGAGCGAAAAGGTAAAATTAATTGTTTGTTAGTCTAATACGCAGATCTGATCCTCTCATGAGGAAGAGGATCTGGTGACTCTTGAGTGCTTTCTTGGTTGAGAACAAAACTGTTTGTAATACACATGAACATCTCTGACAAATTTTCCTGACTCAGTTTCTGGTTTGAACTAGCCTCCTTACCTTCAGGATCTCCAAAATCATCCAACAACACTTCCTTCACCCTAGCCTTCTGCATCACCTTGGTGCCCACTGCAGGGGAAGGGGGAGGGTGGATGAAGGAAGGGAGGAGTGCGATGAGGGTAGTATAAACGATATTGCAGAAGCCAGTGCAAAAGGGGGGGAGGTGGATGAATGAAGGGAGGGGTGCGTGGGATGAGGGGAGAGTATAATTAGAATTAGGGCAGCGTCAGGGGAAATTATCACAAGTTATGTAGTTGTGTTTTTTTTATACTTTACTCACTAAAGATTTATTTTGAAAAATAGAGGCACGTGAAAAGCTGATCATAGTAGATTACTCGCAGCCCCAAGTTATTTCCGGCAGTTTTATTTTCCCCTCATATCATGTTCTTATTTCCAATTGACACAGGTTTAAAGCATTTACTACCTAGTCATATAGTTGATACAAAATTAGGTAGAAGTTACAAGTAGTATTTAAAAGCCAACACATGAATAGAAAATAAAATCACGTGGGTAAAACTTCTCAAACCTGCGGCTGCAGAGCGAATGTTCTGTCTCCCAACATCAATATCCTCCAATGATGAGAGGGGATCATCAACATCAGCAGAGTGGGACTTCCCCACACCCACCACCGCAACATGGGCATGGTCCTGAGAGAACCAATATCATTTGTTACCATGACTACACCACACCCACCACCGCAACATGGGCATGGTCCTGAGAGAACCAATATCATTTGTTACCATGACTACACCACACCCACCGCAACATGGGCATGGTCCTGAGAGAACCAATATCATTTGTTACCATGACTACACCACACCCACCGCAACATGGGCATGGTCCTGAGAGAACCAATGTACCATTTATTATCGTGAAAATTCCCATCCGATACACATACACATGGCAGATGATCCTTTGAATGTTAGTGTGTGTGTGTGTGTGTGTGTGTTAGTGTGTGTGTGTGTGTGTGTACCTACTTGTGTGACACCATAGAAGAGCCGAGAATCCCCTTTCTTTATCCTACCACCAGATCTGAATGAGTGTTTGCATGTGACAATATTGATTAACTGCTGCATTATATCAATATCAAGATGATCCTTCTGCTTGGGATCTAGCGTCGGAAATTCGTACTCATAACTCGTTGCAAGAGCGCATAAGAACGGGCGGCTAGAGTAAGAGCGTGTAACTCCAATAGAAGCCCGTAGTCTGGGCAAAATTATTGAACCGTACTAAAAATAGAACACCCGGTCACGTGCGCGCTTAGCAACAATGCATAAGGGCCTATGTCAACGCAGCGTGCGCAGGGCGTGTTACTATTTTTAGTACTGGCAGTAAATTCTGACCGGTTTCAAATTTTACGTAGTTACACCCTCTTACTCTAGCCGCCCGTTCTTATGTGCTCTTGCTCATTGGGAATGCAGCAGATTTTGCACATTGAAAAGTACCATAGCTATCCATCAAATCCTAATCAATGAATGAGTTTTGATTGTTTGTTTTTTATTGATCTCACCATGAGCTGCTATGGCAGTCTGTTAGATTATGGCATTTCTAAAGGTGCTGATTAAGCTATGAACTGCTAACTTCAACCTTTTCTGATACAGTTATAACACAGGCAGCCATTTTGCACTCACATGTTCATGAGGTGGGACAGTCTTCCATCAGTCTGTGCATCAATGTCTTTGGCGTGTTGACTGAGTTCATATCCACCGTCTGTTGCATAGCAACCAACAACTATACCTGTCCCAGTCGGCTCTTCAATAACCTGACATTTAGCAGAGGAGCATGGATGAACTTTATAATTGTCAACACTGATTTATTTCCATATCTTGGCAAACTGCTTTACTGAAAGTGGTTCCATCTTTCAGGAGGTCAAGATTCAAGGCTTGGTCTGGTCATAGGAAAGGCTAAAGAAGTTTTATCTTGCAATATCAAGATCAATTTGTCATCAAACTAGCAATCCATTCCTACCTCTTCTGGGACACAAGTATTTTCTATAAGGCTATGTCACTATTATAGTCATTCCCAGGCCTCCTCCCTCTTCATTCACGTCTTTGCATTTACAATATTACATGGAAGTGGCTGAAAGTGGTTGGTCTTCCACTACTGTCAACATGCACAAACGAAGAGTAAAAACAGGAGACACCTGGGAATGAGGTTAATGATGGCCATTATTATCATAGTCCATACTTAAACACAGGCCTGCCAACTCTCACGGTTTTATCGTGAGTCTCACGATTTCAGTGCAAGTCTCACGGCCGCACAAGCTAATCTCACGGCCACACAAGCTAATCTCACGGGTAGTCCACTTTGCCATGTAAATATCTACAAATGCTATTCTAATGGTGCGAGTGACGCCGATTTCTTACCTCAACGAATGAAAAATGCGGCTTGGTGTTGGAAACGGCCACTGAATTTTGCTTACCACGGAAGAGGGCTGCATGTTCATGACACTAAACCGTGCATACGCAAGTTGTGCAAACGACACAGTATTGATGCGGTTTCTGACTCGGAATCGTTGATCTTCCTGCAGTGGGTGTGGCTTGTGAGCAAGTCTATTGGAGCCACACCCACCATACAACCCAGTCTCAATGTTTTTGGAGTATCTAGGTCTGTAAACACAATGGACACAAGAAGTTTGACCCCATCGTAATTTTCTTGGAGCATAGTTGGAGATGGTACCAGCCCCACCCACTTGTGGTAATTGGGTACACAATTGTAGCGGGGTGAATGCCACAGTATTAACATCACAATGTAATGAGCTCCTTGCCTCGTCCTCATTTTCACTGGATGTAGAAATGAAGCGAGAAGTGCCTGCCAAAGGTCCCCACTTCTCTCCCCTCCCTACTACCCCCAGAAACCGCAGTGGAAGAGAACCAGGGGAGAGGAGACTTGCAGCAGGTAAGGAAAACCTTGCACAGTGTACCACCCTCGCAGAGGAGAGCCGCTTTCCGCAGCTCTGCCAAGCTACTCTCCACGCCATATTTCCCCCTCCACGTGGTCGGCGATAAAAGGGTTAAACTGGTACAATGACGTCACACAGATGGTGGAATGGGAACTGGGAACGAGGCCAGTGTCGCAGTAATTGCAAGGTAATTTTTTCCGGACAGAGACGAATCTGGCGTGTTAGTCCACTACACCGATCCAGCAGTATTGTAGGTAAGCTGACAACTAGATTATGGATTACCGCAGCACTAGATCACCCATACCGAGTAGCTGGAGGGTAATACGGCTCGTAGCGCCGTGGGGTGAATTGGTTTGATCTTGATGTGATCCACGTGTGCGCAAGAGTGTAGTTATTATGATAACTAAGTGGATTTAAGTTAATAGCTGTTAAACGGGCGGTTGGCCATTTTCGTACTGCTTACACCTTGCTGCTACAGTTTTAGTCAAGAATCCATCAGTGATCATTTGTGGGTTTTTTTTGTGAAAAGAAATTGTCTTCCAACTGGAAAGCTTGGTGCTTAGATAAGAATGATGGTCGTGGGTCACAGTTGTTTTTGTCTCCTTCCTCTCAAGAGTGTGATGGCTACTGACGTCCTAACCACCTCGTCTGCTGCTCCACCTGATCGGCCCGTCAGTCTAGAACACACAGGTAATGGAGGGAGGGAAGAGTGAAGAATGCATGGGTACGTACATACAGAATAAATAGTCTTGTCCAAAGACGACTTTCCACTGAGCAGGAAAATAGTTTGGTAAACTGCCTATGCTGTTTTGGTTTCAATATTTTTGAAATCACTGTTACATCGCGTAAACTGGATTGTGAGTTCAGAAGCATGCTTATGAACAGCTAACTCTGGGACATCCTACTTTTTGTTCTTTGAAAGATAGGACAACTTAGTCCACATGAGGGAGCTAGGATCACCCGTTCATCATCCATGTCACCAGCAGGTCGTTGGCACGCAGTGTGGAATGTAATTTTCAATGACATTGAGTGTTAAATTAGAAAAGAACAATGCACCATCATTCTAGCACACTTGAACGAAAATGGAATAAGCAGTTGACTAAACTCGTTTTTCCGGCTGGCATGAAAAATGTAGTCTGGGAACGAGACCATAAGAGGTGCCCAGCTAAGCAATTAGCCCATGTACGAAGTGAAGCTGCACACATTGCTACATCTCAAGAGTCCTCCCAGAACTTTTCAATCATCTACCAAGAAACTTCCAAATAGAAAATCAGAGGGAGGAGGGCGTGTCTTATTGCTAATGGCTGGTGTTGGCAGTTTGCTACCAGTAGCCATCATGTTGACCATAATTGAAGGTTCAAAGTTCAAAAGACTCAATTTTCAAGAAGTGGGACACCTGCAGACCACTTCAAATATTACACTTTAGTCAGTTTTGAGGTATCAGAATATTATATAAACTTTTCACGCAACAAATGTTCATAGGTTTTTTTTTACTGTTTTTCAAAGTGATAGTAGGCCGTTCTGGTCATCCTGCTTGTTGGGATAGAAATATGTTTTTGCTGTAAGGGAACAAAGCCTTATCAAGCAGCACTTAGCTACAGTCTCCACTGAGCGCAGTACAGTTCTATCCAACCAAGCGTTGTGACCGGATCATCCAGTTGTTGCTTTGAAAAGCTATGAATAATCACAGTCGTAAAAGTCCCAAAGAGAATGCCCTTATAACAAGAGATTTTCCTGTATGTGTAAGATGGTGTTTCTCTTAAAACCGTTATTGTTCCACCTCTTTCATGACTGCAAGATGTCTACGTGCCACTTTGTACTGTCTTTGTTAGCTACTTGAAAGCATAAAGCTACATTCACCTCTATGGACTCAAAAGCCCTCTCGTGGCTGGATTCATTTCAGAGTACACAAAACATTGACTAAAGCAGTAGCTACAACATGTTGTTAGATTCTAGCTGTACATACACTAAAAAGATCTGTTGCAGTGGAACTTCTTCAGATGTGCATGTAGTCTCGGTCCCAGACCCAAAACCAACCCCAGCGCGGATCGCTTTCAGTATCGCCGAATGAGGTCTGGGGACGAGACTAATGTATGTGTAGCAGCTCGGCAAAAGGTTTTAGAATTTGCAGTTCAGGGAGGTCGTACCGTACTCGTGTGTCATAAAACGAATCTGCTTACAAGCACACATTACTGTTAAGCACTGGTTCGAGTATTGTCACTCAGTATTCTTGAAACGTATCTGACCTTGGCTAGCCTCGTTCCCCTCCTTTTGTATTTATTGTCAGGACGAGGGGAGAGCCTTGGGCTAGACCTTGGCCGCGCAGAGATTGTAGAGGGATATCTTGTCAGGACGAGGGGAGAGCCTTGGGCTAGACCTTGGCCGCGCAGAGATTGTAGAGGATATCTTGTCAGGACGAGGGGAGAGCCTTGGGCTAGACCTTGGCCGCGCAGAGATTGTAGAGGATATCTTGTCAGGACGAGGGGAGAGCCTTGGGCTAGACCTTGGCCGCGCAGAGATTGTAGAGGATATCTTGTCAGGACGAGGGGAGACCCTTGGGCTAGACCTTGGCCGCGCAGAGATTGTAGAGGATATCTTGTCAGGACGAGGGGAGACCCTTGGGCTAGACCTTGGCCGCGCAGAGATTGTAGAGGATATCTTGTCAGGACGAGGGGAGACCCTTGGGCTAGACCTTGGCCGCGCAGAGATTGTAGAGGATATCTTGTCAGGACGAGGGGAGAGCCTTGGGCTAGACCTTGGCCGCGCAGAGATTGTAGAGGATATCTTGTCAGGACGAGGGGAGACCCTTGGGCTAGACCTTGGCCGCGCAGAGATTGTAGAGGATATCTTGTCAGGACGAGGGGAGAGCCTTGGGCTAGACCTTGGCCGCGCAGAGATTGTAGAGGATATCTTGCATGTACTAAACTGCCTCTAGTTTTCACTGCCTACTTATCCGAGTTGTAGCTAATGAATGTGCTTTGCAGTGAGGCACATCGGCGTTAAGTTCATCAATGCCCGAATGATTGGATTGGCCAATGAGAGAGATAATACTACCTACAATCTAGCCGACTACTTTAATTTCATGTTTGGGTTATCCATTTAACAAGGACATCCCCTTAGCACAAACTATATATATAGGCTAGTATTAAGGGACTGGCAGCTGTTCAATATGAGATAGCCGTCCCCATCTCCTGGTCACCCCAGTGTAGCTGATGAGGCTTCGCATTGACACAATAATCCTGCGCAGTGGATGATTCTGAATAACATCGGTCTGTTTTCACACACATGGCTGTGTTTCAATGGTTGTCATGCCAATTAATTGGAACCATTTTCTAGGGTTGCATCTTTCACTCAGGGACTCAATTGACAAGTCGTTCTAAATTGTTCCGTGTAAACCATATGTAAATTTTTGAAAGTCTTGCGAATTTGATTACTAATTGCTTCTGTAAAGGGAGATGTGGTTCGTTGATTTCTCATGCAACTTAATTGAAAGAATTTTTAAAGATTGTTTTATCAGTCGGGTATATAATTATTAACGTATTGAATTTGTCCCTTGTGAAATATAAGTATGTTGCTTATGTCTTTGGAGTTAATTATCCTAATTACTTATAATTAGAGAGGTATGCCATCCTGAAATTCATTTACTATCACTGCATAAAATTTATGCAGTGATAATAAATGTGGCATGACTTTTTAACGGGATAGGCTCTCTGTTGCTTTTTCAGTTAGGTATTTAATTATCAACAGAATATTGTCCTTTGTGAGATATACATGTAAGAATGTTGCTTATGTCTTTGAAATTAATTAATTATATATTAGATAGGTATGCTATCTAATTGTAAACTAGGTATACACATGCGCATAATGTGCCTCACGCCGAGCATGTGGAAAGTTGTCGATCGGACGAAATGGTGAAGTGCGGTCGAGATGATTCAGCTGCAGTACTTCTAGCCTGCCGTTGTCTTCTATCCTCCAAGTCCTCCGTTACAGACATACATACAAGCACAATCTCAGACTAAGACCCCACTAGTGCCCGCCACGCCCACACGATTATGAGCCGCACACTAAGGCATTTGGCAATAATTAGATAGGCGTAAGTAATTCGATGTACATGTACCAAGAGTTTATTACAGCTCCGTAAATAAGGTTGAAATTCATGCCCACATGTGCTATCACTGCATAAATGGAAAGATGGCTTTCTGTTTACCGACTTAAAACTGAAGGGCTTTCTGCCGATGTTTAGACTGACATGATGTGGACTGAAGCCAAAACATAGACAAGAGCTCTTCCAACTTTAAGTTAGTGACAAAAGACCATTTAAGGAAGAACCAGCTGGAAGTCCACTGAAACATGTACTGCAGAGTTGGTTGGATATACGAGACAAAGACAAGCTATGGCCTCCCTACCCTGTGTGCACTTGGACAAACAATTGGTTTTCACTGTTTTTTCTTATAAGAGGGTGGGGGGTTTGGGAATGTGACACAAGGTGGACATGAGAGGGGAGCCCACTAGTCTCGTCCCCAGACCCCACCCTCTCACGAGGAGAAATGGTCTGGTGAACCAAGTCGAATTTCTTGGGCTAGTGCACACTTTAGTGACAGTGTCACCTAGCAATGTTCAAAACATTTTGTGGCAAACCCACTCAAAAAAGGTACGGATACTCGAGTAGAAATAAAATTTTTTGCTGTTGTAAGGGAAGTGCTATGTAATGATTACCGATCTCGCAATCTCATTAGCCCAAGAAATTCAACTTCGTTCACCAGACCGTTTCTCCTTGCCGGGGGGGCCACACAGGGGTGGGCACGAGACTAGGGGAACCCAGCAGCAAAGATTGGTTTTAAAGGGATACTACCCTATGAGTAGTGAATCCAGTTGAGTATTCATACCCCGAGTCACATGGTCGGTCAAGGGAAGCTACCGTTGTGAATTGAGTTACTCCACTTTCATGATTAACAATGCATGTTTACATTAAACCATCTGCCGTGTTCACTGTATAGTTGTCAGTACACAATTCACTTGTTTTTCTCTGTGTGTTTTGACTGACAATACACACACGCACACAAACATATCAATACACATCTGCACAAATGTACACACTACACACTAACACACACACACACTAACACACATACACACACTAACACACATACACACACTAACACACATACACACACTAACACACATACACACACTAACACACATACACAGATACACACACTAACACACACTAACACACATACACACACACATACACTAACACACATACTCACACTAACACACATACACACACTAACACACATACACATACACACACTAACACCAAGACTTTGTCACATTTGGTGTCTTGATAAGCTTTTGCTAACGGACACACTCATACACCACACCACATGCACACACACCATATACACACCACACACACACCACACACACACCACACACACACACACACCACACACACACACACACTCACACACTCACACACACTCACTACAGACTCAGTAGTACTACCTGCCTGGCCCACAAAGTGTGACTATGTTGTCAAGGAGATCCTAAAAACTGAACGTGACTATGTCAATTCACTGGAGGACATCCTCAAGGTAGAGTTACCATGGAAACCAGTAAAGGGCTCCTTGTATATCATAATATTATGCAGACCATGACATACCATAAATCGGGAAATTTCACGTTTAAAAATAATTCCGCAAAAAAAATTTCGTGGTGTCAAACTTTCCCAGTTTGTTCGATCCGCAAAGATTTTTAACAGTTGACGGTTACATTATGGACGAGCGCCTGGAGCATTCTTGGCGTTTAATCTGCTACCAGGTATTGGGAGAGCCAGGTATCCCTGGCTGCAACGCTGTGGCTATCAGGAGTAGTCGTCAATTGGACATTTACCTCGGGAGGTGTGGACATGCACGCACGCTTATTCATTGCCCACCGCCGTGTAAAATGTTTTTATTCGCATGTTAAATTTTCGCATTTGGTCTCAATAATTAACAGTGAAATTTTCCCAATCTACGGTACCGGTATTCTCAACTATAGATATCTGGTACAAGTCTAAGCCATGCTACAAGACACGTGAAACAGCTGGTCTTGGAATGAGACTATTACTTATAAGGTACTTTCGACTTCTAAGCCCCAAGGCAAGGAATGCTCCCCCTCCCATCACACTACCAATGGAAGCCCTGCTAATTGTGGATTGGGAGTGTGTTACCTTTTTTGGTAAAATGAATAATCACTAAGCAGATGGCAAATGGCACTGGCAAATATGGCTCATAAACAAGGAGAAGGTTATCTGTTAGAACTTGGAAAATAATTTGCCGACATTTCGACTGAATGCTCCAGTTGTAATCACGGTGAAAGCACTAAATTTTCGAGGGTCTAAGCAGATAACCTTCCTCTTCATTTATGCAGAAGCCAACTGAGAAGCCACTGAAAGAATAAAATATGGCTCAAATTTGAATCTAATGTTGATTGATTCCTTGCATAGTCCATTGCTATTTGATTACATCCCATTTCCTTGTGTTTTTGGGTGTTCTAATGTGCCCAGATGTGAAGGAGGAAATTTAGAGCATGTTAATTGTAGACATCTCGTATACTGGCATACGCTTTGTCTGTGCTAATGTGTAGCCTCGTACCCAGGCTCCTCCCCATGCTGAAAAACGGGGAGAGAGCCTGGAAGATCTGATCACGTGCCCCTGTGATGTACTATGCGTGGTTTTATGCATGGTTTTGATAATCGAATTATTGCCCACGCAGTCCGTACTCACGGCCGTTGTTGTGTCGCTACAGATCGGGGCATGTGATCAGATCTTCCAGGCTCTCTCCCCGTTTTTCTGCAGGGGAGGAGCCTGGGTACGAGGCTACTTATGTGCCTAGTAACACCCTCCAGCTTGTGCATTACGAACCTCGACATTGCGTAACCTTAACCGTTCACCTTGACAGTTATTAGGTAACCTCAACAGTTATTGTGTCACCTTGACAGTTATTGTGTCACCTTTGAACACATGAAGCCTAGACCCTACCTAGAGTGCAGTGTTTACTTAAGGGCGGGCCTCACGCACTTGCACAGCTGTATCAGATAATGTGTCTACACAGTGCCATATGAGCTCTTCCCTTCATTGCAGGTTCTGGGTTCAAACATAATGACATGATCCTAATATGTGAAGAATAATGTTATTATGATTGTGTACGCACACACACACACACACACACACACACACACACACACACACACACACACACACACACACACACACACACACACACACACACACACACACACACACACACACACACACACACACACACACACACACAGGGCTACAAGAACCCTCTGGCTGGCCACCTCCAGTTCACCAATGAGGGACATAACTTTGTGACAACTGTCTTCTGTAACCTGGAACAGCTGTACGAGATACACCGGTGTGTGTGTGTGTGTGTGTGTGTGGGTGTGTGTGTGGGTGGGTGGGTGTGGGTGTGGTATGTATATACTTGCACTGGACATTTTGTTAGTGTAAAACTACCCAACCTACCATATCTTGATTTTGCCTGCAGTGTTTGAAGTGTAACCTTCCTCTCATTTTGTGCAAGTTGGGAGGTTGGGGAGAAGGGAAAGGCCTGAACGTTTTTCTATTGCTTCTGCTTCTGAATATTATTCAATACACATAATATTCACCCTTGTTTCTATAGCAACAGGTGGGTATTATTTTTCATAAACTCACAGGAAGTTGTAGCTTCTGTTTCATATGAAAACAACAGGAAGTTGTGAAACATGTTGTAAAACATGTTTTCCTATAAACTACCTTGTTTACAGTGTAAACTACCCTTGTTTACTGTGTAAACTACCTTGCATGTTTACTAATAACAACAAGGACCAATCAGGTTAGAGATTATAACGCATAATGCACGGTACGGTAATGGGGGGTTATGGTTTACAACAACCACCTTTGTCCTCTGGCTCCACCCTCAGAGTCGGGTGGTTATTGACCATAAATCCCAGGCTACCATGCATAAGCTATTACATAAGCCAAAAGCGCATAAGAACGGGCGGCTAGAGGAAGAGCGTGTAACTCCAATGGAAGCCCGTAGAACATCGGTCACGTGCTTAGCAACAATCGCCTATGCTTATGCGCAGCTGTGCAGTATGTGTTACTATTTTTAGTACTGGTGGTAAATTCCAACCGGTTTCAAGTTTTACGTAGTTACACGCTCTTCCTCTAGCCGCCCATTCTTATGCGCTCTTGCATAAGCACATCCACGTATTTACACTTCACAACTTTATGTTGTAACTGTAAGACTAGAAATGCATCTCCATTTTGCCTGCATCGTTTGAAGTAGCTTCTCTCCCTTTGTATCCCTCCATAGGTCACTTCTTGAGAGGCTGAAGCTCTGTGAAGCAAAACCTCACGAATTTGGACAAGCTTTTAGCAGTGTTGTAAGTCCCAAGCTTTCTCCTCCTTTGCTCCTTGCCTCCTTCCCTCCCTCCCTCCCTCCCTCCCTCCCTCCCTCCCTCCCTCCCTCCCTCCCTCCCTCCCTCCCTCCCTCCCTCCCTCCCTCCCTCCCTCCCTCCCTCCCTCCCCCCCTCCCTCTCTCTCCATCACTCACTCTTACTTGTTTCCCTCTCCTCTTTAACCTCTTCACCTCCTCTCTCCCTCCCTCTCCCCCTCATCTCTCTTACCATCCCCCCTCTCTCCATAGATTGAAGATTTCAAAGAGTACACAAAGTATTGTACAAACTATGTCAAAGCTCTGCAGTGCCTTCAACAATGGTTGACTACTGACAAAGACCTCAAAAGCTTCATTGAGGTGAGTTGGTTGCTAAGGTGGCGTGTGGTGTTGACAAGCAGTCAAATACACGAATGGCAGTGTAACTGATGTATGCTTGCAGATTGCTTGCTTACACACCCTCTATTCATCCCTCCCTTTCTCCATCCCCTCCTCCATCTCTTTCCCCCTGTTTTCATTTTCTTTCCCCTTTTCCTGTTTTTCCTCATCCCTCCCTCCATCCTTCGTCCTTCCTCCCTCCCTCCATCCCTTCCTTCCTCCATCCCTTCATCCTTTCCCCCCTCCCTCCATCCCTTCCTCCCTCCATCCCTCCCTCCATCCCTTCGTCCCCCCCCCCCCCCCTCCCTCCTCCTTCCACAGGAATGTCAGCGCAGTCTTCACCATGACATACCACTGAATCACCAGCTAATCAAACCAGTCCAAAGGATACTCAAGTACCACCTACTGTTAAAGGTGCAGGGAAAAAATAGAAAATATCATAACACACACGCACGCACGAGTGGACACGGCAGATACTCACCCACGCCCACACACACATACAAGTGCAGCACTCACCCCACATGATGATCACACGATGTATCGATACATGGAAACATGTATTGATATGTGTATATGCTCAAAGTAGAGTACATCACAAAATTAATATAATAGTATTGTTACTAGCCTCGTTCCCTGGCCTTCCCCGCTTTTTGTTCTTCGGTTTGCGTTCAGTATGATACACAGAAGCGGAAGAGCTGCTCTTCTACTTCTGTGTATAATTATACTGAATGTAAACCGAAGGACAAAAAATAGGAGAGGCCTGGGAATGAGGCCGCATTATTGCACCTCTAACTGCTGCGTGTATTGTTAGATGTTTCTTCGCATATGCTACGAAGTGGTAGCCTCGTTCCCAGGCCCGCGCCCAGCTTCCCGTCGCTTACAGTACGGTTAAGCGGGAGAGGGCCTGGTACATTTTCTCACGTGAGTGATGTCACGGGTAGAAAGACTTTAATTGAACGTGGGCAAGCACGACTAAATTGCTCACTGATTGCTGGTGTGTGTCTTCACTGTTTTGACTTGGTAAAACTCTCTGTCCTCCCGACTGTCTTGTGAATAGCGACATAAAAGCGCCTTCGTGCGCTGCTATCTTTTGACTCGGAATAGTCGCGCTCCAGTGCGTGCGTGCGAGCAAAGTTTTTTGTGGTTTACATGACGCCCACGTTCGCATAATTTGCCCTGTCCGTGACGTCACTCACGTGAGGAAATGTACCAGGCCCTCTCCCGCTTAACCGTACTGCAAGCGACGGGAAGCTGGGCGCGGGCCTGGGAACGAGGCTAACGAAGTGGCAAAGCCATGAATAGTATGTGTGAAAACAGATATAACATACTTAGTAGCCATTGTCCCTGTCCTTGCTAACTGACTAATGAGCTCCTAGACCCTCAATATATGAGGGAAGGGAAAACCCCTTGTTACCATGGTGATGGCTACTACATAGTAATTGCATTGTGTTATTTTTCATAGGATCTATTGAAGCATTTTGACCAGAACCACAATGGCTACAATAGCCTGCGCGGGGCCTACGCCTCCATGGTTGATATTGCCAATCATATCAACGAAGTCCAGAAACGACATGATTACGACAGGAAAGTTCAGGTACATACAGAGGTTCATTTAGAAATATTGTCAAAACGAAAGTTTTCGGTTAAAAAGTTTGGGAGGGGCAGGTGCGGCGAGCGCGAAGCGTGAGGTGCATGAGGCTCAGATTTTAACATGCTCCAGACCTGACAGTCAGACCTTAACCTAAGTCAAAGTCAGAGAGAAAGGTGAGGAATAAAGACGAGAAAGAAAGAGGGGAAATAAAGACAGTGACTCAGGGAGGGACTCGAACCCACAACCTGGCAGATGGCCTGCCATGCTCTAACCAACTAAGCTACCGAGTCACTCGGCAACTCAGTGGCTGAGTTCAAGTACTTAATGCTGAGCTGTCAGGGATCCAGCCGAAGTGGATACCAAGCTGGCATGTTCAATGGGGAGGTGCGGCGAGCACGAAGCGCGAGGCGCATGAAGGCTCAGATTTTTAACATGGTGTTGCAAGTTCCAATAAAGATGTAACATAGACCAATCGATAGAGCGCTAAAAGACCTGCAACCATTTTGTCAGCAAAATGTTTAGTAGAGGCACTGTAGCTAGTAAAATTGACTTTGTACCAGCGAAATTTTCCCAATCTACAGTGTATCTACAATATGCTTGTAGTGTGTTGTTTATATGTGCAACAATATACTGTTTATGTTTACATAACCTTGTATATTCATATATTGTTTACATTTACATAATTTTGTGTAGTGTAAACTTCATGTCCTTCTGTCACAATCTGCAGGAAATCCAGAGTTGCTTGAGTGGACTGGGAGGGAGAATGGTGAGACTCCATGAGAGAGAGATTGAGATTGATCAACAACTTGTATTGATTTCTGTGGTAGGCTCATTCCCAGGCCTCCAGAGCATTTGTCGCTGGCAATTTGTCCTCCAAGTGGTTAACTTGGTAGTGTCCTGGGAATGAGACTAGTTCTGTACTGGGAATGAGACTAGTTCTTTATTGGGAATGAGTCCAGTTCTGTGCTGGGAATGAGACTAGTTCTTTGCTGGGAATGAGACTAGTTCTGTGGTGGTTGGCAAGGTTTGCCACTCACTCATATACTTTCTCCCACACATTGTACACAATGCAGCCCGAAGGGAACCTGAGTGCCTATGGTGATCTATTGCATGAGGTACGTATGGTAACTTTGTTGCCAGGGCAACGACACTAGATGTACATTGTACATGTATGAGGATACTTTATACAAGTGCATGGGTGTGTGGTTAACTGGTATAAGGGTACACACTAACTGCTTGGGTGCCATGGAAACACTGTTCATTTCTTGGTGCAGGGGATGTGTAAGGTGGGGAGGAAGGGAGCTGAGAGGCACGTGCTCCTGTTTGAGAAGCTGCTTCTGATTCTGAAGAAGAAAGACGCTAAACACTACACCTACAAGGGACACATCCTGGTCAGCCCTCACCCCTCACACCCTTCACCGCTCCTCTATCTCCACATGCTATTATCATTCTCCTTTCTCCACAAACTTTCCATGGCCCCTCCATCCTACATATCTCCATTTTCCTCTTCTCTCTTTTTCTCTCTTTATCTCTATCTCTGCACCCTTCCCTTTCTCTGCGTTCTCTTTCCTTATCCCTCCTCTTCACTCTCTCGATCCATACTCTTTTTCCTCTCTACCGCCACTCTCCTGCACCTTTACACGTTCTCTCTCAGCGAGACGAACTAAGTCTGACTGACGACACGCACAGTGGAGGGACCAACGTGTTCAAAGTGTTCTCCCGGCATCGTCGCAACCAGAGCTATGCAATCCACACAAACACCAAGCTTGCAATGCAGGAGTGGGTCGGAAAAATACGCCAGCTCAAGGAGGAGGAGAGCTTTGAGCAAGAGGTGAGTACACATACCGCCATTGTCCTGGTTCTATCAGAGACCACTGGAGTCCTGAATGGAGACCAGCAGAGACTAGTTAAATGGAGTGATGTAATGATGATGTAATGATAATGTATTCTGAGGACCAGTACATGCAGAACAACCCATCAAAATGTTGACACCGCATATTGGTTCCTTGATCAATTCTGTTACTATTGCCACTATTGTCCTGGTTCCATGACACATACCGTCATTATTAGTAGAAAATCAAATCTGGCTTCTGCTAGATTAGATTCACAAAGAACCCAATTTCTTCCGCTGGATTAGATCTATACCGCTATAATGGAAGTACATTTTCCAAGAAAAGCACTAGCCACGCACAGAAGCCTCTTTGCCGCAGGTAGTGTTGCTTGCAGTACTAAATACCATAGGCTTTCCCAGAAGTGTATAGGTTCTGGGAACTTCTATCGTCTGAGCATCGTTCTGTCTGCCAGCAATTATTGTCAATACTTGACACTAGTGATGTCATATACATCAACACATGATCCTGATTGTCAAGTTAATTGCTAACCTCCTGCATTCCAGTGCTTCAAGGACAATTTCTGGGCATCAGAAGCTTCTAGCGTGCTGGGTTCACTCGGGTTGGGGGGTATTTTCAACCATACTGAAGCTGTCTATTAGGTCGAGATCGATCACTGCTGTTCATCTAGCTCTCAACAGCGACATAAATGCCGTTTGGAAGTCACAAAGGTATGCAATGTTACTTCTGACTGGAGAGACACTTTCAGCATCACGAAAACCCCCCCTAAACCCATCATGATCTCTGCCGCACAGCGTTTCCGATTGTTGTATTGATGGTTTTTAGTCCTTGGAATAATGCATAGCGCACGTGACTTTGTCGGACCTCCTCTGGTATATCGTCTCCGCAGTGACTTCACAAGTGTTGTTTTGATAAAAACGCTTCCTGTTGCACTAAAAAGACTCATTCTGCCCATGTCTTTGCCATTTTGTTTTGCGTCGTGGTGTCTACTACTACGGGCTCTTCCGCTAAATTGGATTCACTCAAAAATAATTAGTGCAGCTACCTTCCGCATAATTGGATTAACAAGAATCGCAAGAATTGAATTTCTTCCGCTACATTGAATAATGACGGTATTACCATTCTGGCAGTATTGTTCAGGTTCCCAGCCCATGTCATACATATGTGGCGGTCCCAGGTAGAAATCGAACATTATTCCGTTGCGTATTTCGATCACGACACCGCATTTGAAGTGTTGTAGCACTCCATTAGGGGCGCCCTTAACAGAAGTTTTGCGCTACAGTACTTCGAATGCGGTAATGTGATCGAAATATGCAGTGGAATAATGTTCAATTTCTACCCGGGACTGCCACATATGTCTATGTGTCATCATATGTCTGGTGTCATACGATGTGAGAATAAAGTGAAAAGCTGATACTGCATGTTTCCATTCTGGTGCTCACACTGCCAGTAACTAGTCTCATGCCCAGACCTCATCTGAGAGGAGAGGGTTTGGTGATGTTTGGCCGATCCCTGGGGCTTCATTAACGTTGATTGCTTTCTGGGGAGAAGTTTCTATCTGCCAATCACATTGCAGAAAACACAATCTGTAGTGCAACACTGGAAATCCTTGGCTACTTCAGCATGATGACACAGCACTTGTTTTGGCACATAAATTAGTTATCAGTTCTCAACTATGCATACAGCAAGCTATGAATATTTAGCGAAGCCCGAGGAATCAGCCAAATGTCACCAGACTCTCTCTTTGTGGGTGGGGTCTGGGCACAAGACTAGCAAATAACATCCAATTTTATAACCCCATTGCTCTTCCATGCTGAATCATTTCTCTCACAGGTGAAGCGAAGGAAGCTCGATGCTCCAACTGTCAGTGAGCAACAAGACACACGGCTAAGAGGTACTAATAATGGTGTTGTTGTGAGCATGACCTTGTGAAGAAGACAGTGGATAGACTGTAAACCTAGGAAGATGCTACCGTAGGACGGGAGATTTTCAAGGACATGAAATACCACGAAAATATTATTTGCAAAATAATCATTACAACACTGTGCGTATGCCAGCCACATGGCCAGCATCTGTGAAAATTTATTCCACGAATTATTTTGCAGATACATTGCAATGGTACGTCCGCAAATATTTTTGACAGCGAAAATTTTACGTCCTACGGTATATTTGTACATGATCTGGGGCACCTGAGTGGGTACTAAAGCGAGTTGACCACACATGCAGACATTAGTGCAGTTACTGTGGCTGTTTGAGCGTGAAACGCAACCCTTCTTCACGCTCAAACACAGTACTAGCTAGCGGAGGAACTTTGCTGTCTATGATCCATGCTCCAAAACTCTGGCACGCTCTGCTGTCTGTTAGCAGCCTGTCTTTCTCTGTGCTGCATAGGCTATGCATATATGTAATTGAGGTAGCTTTCAGATAAGTTGTCGTGCTTGGTACGCCTTACAAACACTTTGTGTATAACTAGGGCTAGACTAACTGTGTGTGAGGTGGGCGTATTTCCGAGAGAAATATCACAACTCTCGAAATACGCCCACCCCCCTCTTTGATTGTAAGAGTAAATTCATTGTATTTTCGACAAAAAGCCCTATATGGTCTCCATGGATTACCTCTCAGCCATAGCACTTTAACTGAAGATACTTCAATGACAATGACAATTATATCTAAGTCTTCACAAAGACTGAACATTCTACTCTGTCTTTGGATCCCTTGCAGATCCAAAGATGCATTTAGCTTCAAGTAGAACCAAGCGGGTGACGCCACGGAAGAGGAAGGAGAGGAGTGATGTGAGATCGTTGTTCCCTCAGGATGAAAGTACGATGAGTTTATGATGTGTTTTTTTTCTTTATTTTTGCTGAGAGAGTGTGGAATAAATCCACGGACAAAAAATCCGGGATCCAGCTGGGATTTAAACCCAAGACCTTCTGAATACTAGTCAGGCGCTCTTACCACTGAGCCACTTAGACCCCTGGCGGAGGAGCGGAAGACAAGCTACATTACCTAGAAGTCTCAGGCGAGTTCCAACCGATTCTCTCAGATTTGGAATTCGGCTGAGACCTATAGGGAGTGCTGCTTATGTAGCTTGTCTTTCCGCTCCTCCGCCAGGCATCCACGTGGCATAGTGAGAAGAATGTCTCACTAGTATTCAGAAGGTCTTGGGATAGAATCCCAGCTGGATCCTGGAATGTTATCTGGCCACACGTACCACTGCCAGCATCTAGTTCCAATGTGGTACAATGGCTCCACAACTAGCCAGCAGCAGTTAGCTAGTTAGCTGTTATTGATATCCATGGGCTTCAAAAGGGAATAAATGTGTCCCTCGTGTAATACCGTATAGCGGGAAATTTTCGCAAGGTCCAAATTTTCGCGATTTTTGCGACCCACGACCGAAACGCGAAAATAAAAACCGCGAAAATTTGAACATTGGGATTTCGAGTCCGCCCTGTATTAGGTCTTCAGAGTAGCGTCTTGATCCCGTTGCACGACATATAATCGATCCGCCTCGACGTAGGTACAAAGAGCAAACGGAGGAGATCTTCTTCGGAACGTGGCTTACAACCGTCCCATCCTTCATTACGGCCACAGCGAAAGCATCGACCCGGTTGCCAGCTTCCCTCTTGCACGGCAATTCTTCGCCATAGACAGCGGCCCAGATGTGCTTGTAGGCATGGTAGCCTCTCACCACCGCCTCAACCGAAAAACTCACTCGACCATCAGCCATATTTGACACGTGTCTCAAGTGCGAGCTCGACGGAGGCGTGGCAACATGATGCCACGTTAAGGGGCGTGGTCAATAGCTCGTGTTCTACAGCTAAACGCGAAAATTAAAACCGCGAAATTTCTTCTGGAGGGGAAACGGGATTTTCGTGAAAATTTGGACCAGCGAAAATTTCCCGCTATACGGTAGTAGCAAAAAAGAAAGAACAACTAACAATAGCATGTGGAAGTGTGGTACAAGTAAAAATTATAGCCATGCCTCTCTCGTGGTTGTATAATGATTTTACTATGTATTATAGGTGTACCGGAGTTGACATCATTCAAACGTGTTGTCCCGGATTCACTCACCTCTATCCCAGAAGATAGAACGACGGTGGAAGTGGAAGTGAGCTTTCCTCATCAGAGCATGATTACGGAGGACTCTGGTTTCGTGAGCTCTGTCACACATTCCAAGAGCGTAGACAGTTGTCTGTCTCTTAGTGATGTGGAGGTCGGCCTGGAGGACAGCGGACACTTTGCCGAGTTTGAAGAAGTTGACTCTCCTCATGTTGTTGAGATGTCACCCCACGTTCCACAGCAGGTATGTTATATTTTGTGATATGAGGCAAAATAGAGTTAACCCTTTAACCACCGATCACGCTTTTTGGCGTTGTCTGACTTTGTCCGCATGTTGTCAGTTGGCACAATCCATTTTGAAGATAGGTTCTGCGCTAGCAGAAAGGGTGGGACAGGGGGAGGTGGGTGGGTGCACCCCTCTGGCTGACAGTGCATGGCGGCTGTTGTAGCTGGCTTTAGAAAAGCCCTGGTCAATGCCGGGTGGGCCATTTGTCTGCTTTCTTGCACAAACGGGCGTAGAAAACACTCCTTTTACCTTGTAGGGACTCCATTTCTGGCATTTTAGGCAGCTTTTAGTCCGGAGGAGCGTTCTCTGGTCAGAGGGCCCTGACTATTGAATGCTCACTAATGAGTGGGTGTGGCTAAGGTCATGAACCCACAGAGAATGTGTCAATAAAGCTTTGACTCAAGTTTCCAGTGCTGGCTCCAAGCAGAAGTGGAAATACGGACCAAGGAATGTATCAGCCTAATAAAGACTTCCAGTAAATAGCGTATGGTGGTTAAAGAGTTAAGCAGCAAAATCAAACTTAGGGCCTCTGGCTTGAGATGCCAGTGCTCTTGACCACTGAGCCATGATCAGCCAACAACTTCTGCATGGTTGCTTAGATACACAGACATAAGGCAGTGGGTTATTTTCACACTTCTTGGTTCAAGATTATTCCTTATGCTATTTCATGTAACTCTATATATAATATTGGGCGGGCATATAACAGGAAGCTCTATTTAGAGTACAGGCGGGAGATTCTGCTGTCACTACAGCAACTACTAGAGTTCCTCTCTCCTTTTTTTTTATTATGTGCTCTTGACTTTGACTATACACCTGATAAGTATGATCCAGTACAACGTGTTTCTTCCACAGAAGAGCAACTTGAAGCGAAGGACTACTATCAGAGTGAAGCGAGGTACATGTAGGGTCTAGCAGGTGTTGTGAACTAGTCAGAATTTTATGTGAACCTCAGGAAGCCTCAGTTTCTAGCTGTCTAGTTTTTTGTGGTATGCAAAAGCCGAGGAGGATGGCCTGGGATATTTTCATCACAGAAATGATGTCGATGTCTACCAAGATACATAGAGGGAGGGGAGGAGAGGTCCAAACAATCTCGAGGTCCTCTTTTTGTAGTGTCTGTCCGAGGGCTGGAGTCACAAACATTCACAAAGCATAAAATGTACGAGTCGTTGTTCAGGATGAAGAAAGTGCGCTGAATAATGAACCAGGCCTTTTCCCTTCGTTTTTGCATACTGTGGGCTGTCAAAAACTAGACAGTGGGAATCACCATGTAATTCCTTATTTCAATGTGTCTGTAATGGAGGTTTACAACCACAGTTCAAGCATACACTAGTGCAACTAATTCTGCCTCCCTAACCCAGCATCCAGGGTGAACCAGCCTCCAACTGCAAGTCTCATCAAAGCAATGCTAGCCAGGGAATCCAAGGAAGATGTGGATATGATTGATGGAGACAACTTTGAGGAAGAAGACAGCCAAGTTAAAGGAATGTCAGAGATGGGTTATGACTCCCCTGGGGACAGTGTCCTGGGGGGCACTAATAAGGGTTTCTCTCGAGGACAGGGTGTTGATGGAATGCCAAATGGGATAATGGAGAATGGACAAGGAAGCCAGGAAGTCCCCCCTACTGTAAATCAAAGTCAACATGCCAGTGGTTCTGCTCGGATAGTTCCAGGTGATGGGGAGGAAATATTTCCTGAAGCTGCAACTGTACCAGGTATGCATGAGTTTGTGGACTCACAAGTGATATGCGCAAAGTGTAGTTTTATGACTGTGGTTCATCACACTAACTAGACTCACTTTCACATGCACGCTCACTCGCGGCCAACAACCATATCTCAGACACAGCTGAAACTGACGATAACTCAGGAAATACGGAATCCAACCTGTCTTCTGCTACTCAAGGCATTGTCCCCTCTAACAATCATGACCCTCCCAACAATGATCAGGCGAATGCCTCTGATTGACTATTCAATCCTAATCACAATACAACAAGTGCTTCACACATCAATCCAATTTGCATTAACCATCAGAACAGTCCGATTACATGTTGCTATTTCAATACTCGAAGCCTTGTCAACAAAATAGCCAAATTCCAATTGTTCACATGCATACTACATTGTCTAATGGAGCTGTTAAAGCTTGCTGTTAGATCTGTTGTGGAAATAGAAGTGGGACCCTGCCTGACCCACAGTGAAAGGTTTATGTATCACTCCAGTCTTTCTCTTCTGAACTTTTCATTTGGCATTCAGGCAAAGGGTTCAGAGTTCAGAGTTCTGTCAGTTTGTCATAACAGATCTACCAGCAAGCTTTCTTTGACCAGCTCCAAGATTTTGATGCCTTGTGTATACGAACACTGCATATTGGATATCCTCTGAGCTAGACTGGCTTTGCACCTCCATTCACTCTTGCTGTCTGTTATACTTTAACATACATCTATTTGTTGTTGGTGGTTGTTGAGTATAGCCTATTTCATCATACGTCTAACTCATGCTAATATGTATGGGAGTCAATGGGGAAGCCTTGCAGTTGCACGCAGTTTATAAAGAGCTGTATTTTTTTACTACAAGTCACACGAGAATCCGTATCAGTACTACAAGTCACGTGCGCTGCGTCTGAACGTGCAATGAGTTCGTATGATAAAATCATTATCACCATAGTACCAAGCTACACCCGGAAAAATATTCATTTGGCATTGTTACTCATGCTGCGCACTCGGAACAATACAGACGGTAACAAACTTGTGATATTTTCTGGTGTAGCTTTGTACTATGGTGATACTTATATATTACTACATGGTCAGTGCTTTGTCTTGGTGTACTGATATACTTGTATTGCTCACCACAGTGAGTATGGAGGGAGAGGAAGAAGAAGAGGAAGGGGAAGAGGGTGATTTTGTGATCATGGAGGACAGTAGTGACTCTGAGGACGAGGAGGAAGAAGATGAGTCTCTGGTGGAGGTAAGATATAAGTGAGATGGTAGACTTTAACCAGTGAAACTCAGATATAAGTGAGATGGTAGACTTTAACCAGTGAAACTCAGATATAAGTGAGATGGTAGACTTTAACCAGTGAAACTCAGATATAAGTGAGATGGTAGACTTTAACCAGTGAAACTCAGATATAAGTGAGATGGTAGACTTTAACCAGTGAAACTCAGATATAAGTGAGATGGTAGACTTTAACCAGTGAAACTCAGATATAAGTGAGATGGTAGACTTTAACCAGTGAAACTCAGATATAAGTGAGATGGTAGACTTTAACCAGTGAAACTCAGATATAAGTGAGATGGTAGACTTTAACCAGTGAAACTCAGATATAAGTGGGAAGGTAGACCTTAACTAGTGAAACTCAGGCTTTCCCAAGCTGTTGAGTGTGGAATTGAAAGACTGCTTTCAGCTTCTGTTATCCATTGGTTGGGTGGGCTCTGGGTTTCCATGGTGATTGCATTAATAGAAATACATGAATGTTATAGCAATAGCAACACATTATGATCACAGTTGATGTGCAGGGAATCTGAATGATAAAATGAGCTCTCTGTGTTCACAGGATGTTACAGTTGACTTGGGTACATCAGTTGACAAAGAAGACACTGCGGATAATGAACTGCAACAGCAGACAGACACTTTGGAAAGCCACTCTGAAGCAACCGACCAAGAGGTACCTAAGGAAGGCACATTGGATGAGAGAGCTGTACCATCTGAAGGTGAAGGCATCGAGTCTGAAAGTGCTGCACCTAAACCAGAACCAGAAGATGAGCTAGAAGGTTGGTGATAGTGTGTGTAGTTTGCTTTCCTGCATTTCATTTCTAAAATACCAATACCAGGAGAAATTTTGAAATACCAGTCTTGTGATCACTGTTGGGTAGTAGTGAAGTACTTGATCATCATGCCCACTCATCTTAAAATTAAGGAAATTAAAATTGTGCTTGGAATTTGGTTGTGCTTATGCTATTTTGAAAATTGCAGAGTATCGACTGTGTTCCTAAATATTTTTATTAACCATGTATTGATCTTGTGAGCTGGGCCATATTGATACTTTAGTGCATGCACTTCAAGCATGAATACTCAGCATGAGTAAAAAAATTAGTGCATGCACTTAATGCATGAGTACTTTAATAGTACTCTAATTTCTTACCCTTGTAGACACTGTCACAAAGATGGAAACACCCCAGCGGAGTGGAATGGGCTCCCTTGCCTTCAAAGGTGTCACCGATATTTATGGTACTGTTCCTCGCAGACAGTATCGTAAAAGCGCATCTCCTCACCCAAACCCTCCCTCAACCATTGACTCTTCTCGCCGGTATGGTAGTGCATATGCTTTATCTCAGACAACACCAGATGCACAGTCTCGAAGAGCTTCGAGATTCTCCCAGCTTCTTGAGTTTACTAAGCAACAGTGTTCACCAGCACAAAACTTAAAGGTGACAGAGTCGCTTCCCATATTTGGACAGCGGCTCTTTAGTCCTCAAAGAGAAGAGAGAATGACTGCCCCAGATGAGAGTAGCGTCCTTTCAACATTATTTTTAGAGAGCAAGAAGCTGGAATTTTCTGAGCAGGGTGATGTGGATGAAGAGTTGCCGAAAGTTACACACATCAAACCTAGTGTTGATGTGAAAGAACCTGATTTTCAACCTGAGAAGCAAGAATTTTCACTAACAACAGTTGATAGCAAGGAAGCTGGTATGGAGACAGAAAGTTCAACAGATGCAACCACTACTGGTAATGCTGTGGCAGCTGAAAGAGAAAACCTTGAAGAAGACAAACATTTACCAACCCCGGCCCCTGATGCTCCCGGTCCAGAATACGAATTAAGAATGCGATCACGACCACAACAAAACCAACCATCTGTTACAGAGAACCATCTCACACCTAAACTGAATGGAGAACAAACCATGGCTGTTGAACCGAGCGGGGGCGTCTTTGCTTTTATGAGACGTTCTCATAGAGGTGGACTATGGCCATCTATGTTCTACTGGGGGTTGGTTATAGTTGGCATCGGTATAGTTGTTTGTCTTGGATACAATAACTATGCATATAGTGCTGGTGGAGCTAGTAAACCATTGTAAGCTTCCGAGGGCTGTCACAAACGTACATTGATGATCAAGCTTGTGATTTTTAGTGGACGTTAAATAGAAGTAGTTTATTCACTCCAATTCTGTTTGTTGAGATTAATTTTTTGACATTATATAGCAACTGTTTTCTTTGCTTAACCACAAGTGACTGATGTCACTAATGTTCGATCAGCACTTTATGTTGGTCTGCTGAGAGTCTAGGTTCACATGCAAACCTAGACTCTCAGCAGACCAACATAAAGGGGAAAAAGTTTGCGGAAGTGTGTCTGGCTTGCGTGACTATTGAGAGTCTGCACAGACATAGATCTACAATAAAAGAGCAATAGCTCAGATGGTTTGATCATTGTGATTGTTGCATGGGAGTAGGTAAATGACAAGTATTGATTACTATATTATCCGTAGCCTCGTTCCCAGGCCACTCCCAGATTTTTTCTCGCAGCCGTGGAGAGCTGTGAGATAAAATCTGGGAGTGGCCTGGGAACGAGGTTAGGTTATCAGTATACGTACACACTACGTAGCTCGCCCAGCCACTGGCAGGCAGCCAGCCGTACTATGGATCAGGTCTGCTTGTTGATGTTTCTCTTCAGTGGCATCTTTCTCATCGACCGCGTTCACGGTGCCGACAAAACTCCAGATACTTTCTTCAAAGTCACGGCCAACGCAACTTGTGGTGAAAAGGGCAAAACGCAAATCCAGTGCTTCACTGGCACTACATGCTGCGAAGACAAGGATGGCAACGCAGTCGGGTGCATGAATAGCGGCCAAATATGCTGTCAAGGAGAATACACTGCTAAGGTTTGCGATTACGGGTCTAAATGCTGTCTGGATGATATTGGTCGTCTTGTTGGCTGCGCAAGTGAAAATGAAAAATGCTGTGCTGGACAAATATGTACGGTAGGTGAAACCTGTTGTAACAATGAACAGGGCAAACCTTACAAGTGTGCGGCTGTTGGTTACACATGCTGTCCAACATCCATCGTGACAGTGTGCAGTCCTGGCCTAGTGTGCTGCAAGAATAGTGGTGGAAAGCCATGCAATTGGCTGTGCTGAAAAGACAGACCAATGCTGCAACAACCAAGTGTGCAGTATTGGACAGACTTGCTGCCCAACAGGTAACATATGCCAGAGTGCAGGGGAAACTTGTTGCGGCTCGACCGTATGTTCACAGTATCAAGTATGCTGTGGTGCTTTTGGTAAAGCATGCATTAACACTCTGGAGCAAGAGTGTTGCAACAACCAACCATGCCCTAAGGGAAAGTGCTGTCGTGATGGTACATGTGCAGATTTGTCTGGGGAGTTGTGTTGTGGGCTGTCAAAGTGTGTTGGGACTACATGCTGTGGGGAAGATTCTGCAGCAAGGTGTTGTCAGAATGGTCAGATGTGCTGTGGGAATGCCTATTCTCCTATTTGTTGTGAAATTGGAGAACGGTGTGAGGGTGGGCAGTGTACTGCAAACAATGTCCTGTGAGTTGTATACTGGCAGTGTAGCTTATATGAAGAGGACGAAGATATAGCCATGCTGACTTTCAATTATTAAAGTACATTTCGCATATTTGTACCCAGGTTTTCGTTGTTTTTTTTTTGCTTGGCTGGATGCAGGATTCTCCACACAGTGCTCAGATCAACTCAGATCAGTGCTCAGATCAACTCAGATCAGTGCTCAGATCAACTCAGAGATAATATATACTTCATACGTAGTATATATTATCTCTGACTCAGCCAACTCTTTCAGTGGCTGTTGAAACCAATTTCTCCTGGAATACTTCAGGATCAATTTTGTGCCAGACCAAAATTTCTGTGACATGCTTCCTGCTTGTTATACTAACAAGGGGACCATTTATGGGGTCCTGCATTGTATGTTTTTTTCTTTTACTTTTTTTTTTTTCTATAACAATTTTGCGATAATGCAAGGGTACATAAATAGCAATAGCTAACTTGATAATGCACCCAGAAAGAAATGCAACTTAACTAAGACTTCAATATAGTGTTAAGGGTTAGGTGAGGTATTAAATGTGTGACAAAATACAGTTTGTTTAAAAGAATGCAATGACCGGCAGTTTTGTGCAGATGGAGGTATGTAACCCAGTACAGACCTGAAAAGCATATAACAGTAGCATGCTAGACCACAGTACAGTGGCTATGTGGACAAGACGAAACCAATGTATATAGTAGCAGAATGGCTGGCTACAGATATACGGTAGTCTTACCTTGGCAGGAAATATCTCTGTTGTTTTTGTTTTTCAGGAGCCACAATGCACACGCATCACTGCTTGGCCAACCATGCAGTGTAGGTACTGCCTGAGACCGAGCATTGCATGACTTCATAAGCAGTTTTATTAGTATGCAGAAACCAGACTGGGTGCGAAAATTGTGTAGGCCTATTCCACGAATCCGCGCTAGACCCCGCCCATCTTTCCATATCGCTGTCAGTATGCGAGGGGGGCGAGCCCTGGAAGCCGACGTACGGGCGCTATCAAGTCACGAGTTACGATTCGCGAGTTTTTTCTACCAGATGTAGGAGAGTAAGTGCAGTGGCGGCGAGTTCAGATTGAAACATGAAGCTGTATCTGGAAGCAAACTTGGCAAAATTTGCGCGCAAGGATTCCTCTCTCGGGTACAGACTAACTAGATATGTCGACGGTCTCGATTCACGAATGTTTGACAGGCTGAAGGACTGGCAAAATGCAAAGACTCACCTCAATTTAGATCACGAAACTCTACAGGGCGAGTGTATGAAGTTGATTCAAGAAGTACACAACAGCACAGAAAAAATGTGGGATGCGTACCACTGTGTGGTCAGTATACACAAACAGCATGCTGTCGTTCTTTTTATTCCAATAGAGTCGAAAGATACGCCATACAATCAGACAGGATGGTATAACTTTTCATACCCGTACCCGGTAGAAGTCTTCAGAGCACATCTGGCATTTTCAGAAGACAATGATGAAGAATACGCTGTGTACTTTGAGAAGGTAACTAAACATTATGAGGAAGTTAAGCTGTTCCTCTACTGTAACATACTAACCAGCTATGAAGCTCTGCAGACCCTGGTTTACACCACCGCCCTTCTTCTGGGAAACTATCGTGAACTAGAGTCTGATTGTCTTGAGTTTGCTAAAGCTGTTGCAAAGCAAGCAAAGAGCTTTTTTGCCACCGAGAGTGAAATGGGGAAAGCCATTGTGAACCTCAGAATGAATGAATTCAATCCACAAGCGCTAGACAATCTGACTGTAACTAGCCTCAAGTGAGGCAATGTCACGAACCAAGGCTACTTCCAGGTATCCAATGGTTTCGCTTATTTTAGCCACACAGTGTAACCAAATTTTGCTGACAATTTTCATTTCATTTATCTCGGCTTTTTTGGCAGTATTGTTTTATGATTATTTCTTTCACAATTAGCTAATAAGGTGTTCTCTTTAACCTATACTGTATTTTTTATAAAATATTTTATTTGATTACCCCTCATGTAGGACACCTAGGATTTTCAACTTTGTGTATTTGCAGTTGCATAGTATATCCCTTACAGTATATTATAACATCACTGCTCTACAGTGTTCACTTCTTTTAGTAGGGAACCCCCCTCGAAATTTAAGTTCCTCATTTCTTGATAAGAATATAGTAAGACTAAGAGCTTCAGTAGCTATATTTGGCACTTGCAACTGCAGGTTGCATTTGGCCTCAGGTGACCTCTGGACATGCACCTGAAAATTATTTGCTGGTTGGGTGGGGGGGGGAGGGGGGGGGGGGGGGGGGGGGGGGGGGGGGGGCAGCATCCCCTAAGTGCCCACTGGATGTTTTCTGATCAAGCTCCTTACACCAGCAATGTCCCTACCTGCATTGGTGTTGGGCTGTAGCTAGTTACAGTGAGACCATCTATCCATAGTGCTTGTGGATTCCATTGTTCATCTTCATCAGTCTTGGTTGGCAAAAGTTTTCATTTGCTTTGTAACAGCTTTAGCAAACTCAGTTCTGTGATAGAAAACGTGAAGCAATGTCACGTACGAACTAAGACGACCACCCAGTACCCAATGTTTCACTCATTTTAGCTACACACAACGTAACCAAAGTGTCCTTTTGCATGTATTTAAAACACTTGGTTTCCCCTTGTATAGGATACCTACAGATTCAGTTTAACTAATACAGTGTTTGTAGTTGTTGCATGTATATCCTTACATTACCATTGTCAGTAGAGTGAATGACTTCCCAGTCACTGTATGCTTGGCTCCTATAAGGATCCAATGGACTCTCCCCTTAGCCTCATTCCCAGGCCCCGTCCAGCTTTCCGTCGCTTGCATTTTTCGTTCGCGTGCGGGAAGAGCCTGGGAACGAGGCTACTCTCCCCTCTGGATCAGGAAAAAATGACTCCCCTTGCAGACACTTAGATGGCTGCACATAAACAAGTGAAAGTTTGACTCTGCCGTCATGAGTGATTCCTGAGATAGCACATAGTAGCTACTGTACCAAGAAACAGTACCTCCACAGTTGTCAATTAACAACAGCCATGCGTGAATTATTAGTATGCAGTTTTGTTCAGATGTACTCATGGATCTGCAACCAATTGCCATTGTAGCATTCAGAATGTTCGGTGATTGGGTCTTAAAATACCAAATGCAGTGACTGTACTTCTGAGGCATGAAAATTGCAGGAGTCTCTGGATTATTGGGGGACAACAAACTTAAACCCAATTACAGAGGCACAGTTGGTGCATGTATACATGTAGATGTAAGACTAAGCTATAAGATGATCCTGGTGCACTTTTGGCAACAGCTGTGTATGCAGCTATGTTGTGCCACATGCAATATAACCACTAGGTTATAAATAAACTGTGAAATTAGCTAGTATGATATGGGTCATGAGTACACGAGTAAGACTGTGATTATCTGATACACCCAATCAGTGTAGCCTCGTTCCTAGGCACTCACTCGAAAAAAATTGTATGGCGCCATAAAATTTGCGTTAAAGTGTGGGCAATGCAGTCCCACTAGTGTGGGGCGCGACTCCTCAGTTATGTACTAACCATGTTGCAATTGGTGGACATGGGCACAAAGCATTTATCAGTTGGGGAAGTTCCCAAAATTTCCCCCATGCAATAAGGTACTGGTATAGATCATGGCTGCATTTAATACTGCGAACCAGATATAGCCTCTTTGTTCCCCCTCTCAGAGGGGCACGGCTATCAAATCCTTCCGTCCATCACGCCTCCTCTTATTTTTATTCCATCCATTTTTCAAAATGATTTTAGATGGTTTTACCTAGCTTTTGTCCTAAATGGTTTTCATTAGAATCACTGCCAATGTTTAGGTAGCAAGTCAACCTACTTTGGTTCTGTGCTGGATTTCCCTTTGACCATCTCTTTTCCTCCCCTCCCTTCCCTCCCCTCTCTCTCTCTCCCCGGGGGGATATATCCGCTGACAAACCCAGTAATTCTACATGAGAGTATATAGCACTAGGAAGGGCAGATGCAGCCTGTGACGCAGCAAAGGTCTTGCCTGCAGCCTCAACCTAACCCCAGCGCATAAGGTCCATAGGAAATGTGTAGTGCTTTGCATTGTGTTATCTCTGTGCACACACACACACACATACACACACACACACACACACACACACACACACGCACACACCTCAGAGGAAGAACCATGATGCACATGATGGGATGAGATATTCCGAAAGCATGACCCAATACGACTGTCACGGTCTGACAGTAATGAACATCAAGCCATCAAGCAGTTTGCACAGGAAATCGAGATTGTCATCCAGTCTTGTAACCCATGCCTCTCTTGAGCTGATGGAGGCTCCCAACATCACAAAACCTGGCAGTCAGTCGCAGTTGTCTGAAAGAGCTGTTCGGTTCCCAGATATGTAAATCACCCTTAGCATGTTTGCTGGCTACAAAGCTGCTATTGTATGGACAGAACAAGGAGCTTCCTGTGAAGATCTTAGCTGATTTCCAAACACCAAGGCACTCCTTGGAGTGGGCATTGCCTATGGCATGGACAGGAATGCAGGCATCGTCTGTGATATTCTTGTTGCAAAACAGATTGCTGGCCACGGGTCCAGGAAGGGGGAATGTATGCACGTGGAGATGTTGTTGGTACAAGGACTACCTTGAGGAACATATTCTGCAAAGATGACACAGGATGGCATTTCCCATGCTCAAAATTGGGTTGTGAAACCAAAGCTATTGTCGCACAGTTGGCTAGTGGTCCATTTCTTCTTGATGATGCTGCTGTCAAACTGAAAATCCGGGAACAAATCAAATTTGCCGGGGGGGGGGGGGGGTGGGGGTGAGATGGGTCCTATATACTCATATCACAAGGGATTATCCAAATTTGGAGGTGATTATCATTAAGGGGGTGGCTGATTATGGTGATGAAGAAAAGATGGGCAGTGGCAGCTCACTGCTGCAATGGCTGCCACAAACTACACACACTTTCAGCTACAGCGCAGCACTGCATTTTATTAATGGACTAAGACAACATCTTTAAATTACTAGTAAGGTTTTATGCCAATTACTAAAATGGATTTTAGTTTTAGTCAACTGAAACAACACTGCATATTTTCAGGTCTTCCCACCGTCCAGTTTTTGCGCCTACTGCAAGTGATAAAACTGAATTTAACAGTGGGAAGGTCTGGAAACAAGGCTAACTATAATTTTATACATTATAGTGAAAGTAGAATACCGTTGTATAAACACCGAAACACTCTCAGTTACCCAGTGACATTCACTATCTTTGTCATTAAATACCAATTTTATTGTCATTGTCTACAGAGCTAGATATGTAATTGAGCTTTGCTACTTCCGCCATGGAAATATTGCTTTGGTAGTTAGGGTAAAATTAACTTACCCAGAACTATCAATTACTGCACCTAGAGGGGCATTCTTTTTCAGGCTGTTCAGGGTTATAGAATCAACACTGTGGGATCAAGTATCCAAGTATTAATTCTACACAAGTGAACAAGGCAATGTAGTCTCGTCCCATTTTGGGTCTGGGACTGAGATTAAAAGGCAACATACAGAAGCTTTGAAAGGAACTCCCCATACCTAATTATCATTCGTTTCCAATCTTGTGCACTCTGGTGTACAACGCTCCTGCACACATGCACCACTTTTGCTGTGCCGGCACCCTGTAAGCCGGTCCTGCTCCTCTCCTTCAGTGAACACATCTACTCATTAAATACCAATAGGGTTTAGGGGACAACAAGTGAAGTCTGTACAATGAATGAAAAATAATTAATGATGATTTCCTGTTTACCTGAAACCAAGTGACATATACATACAAGACAACATAAACACAAACAAAAAACATGTCAACAAACAACAAGAGTTATTAGTATCATCTTCTGAGGAGGTTTGTGAGTGAGCTAGCCGGTGCTGCTAGTTTGAGGAATGGATGTTTCAACAGTTCTCTTGCAGTTGCTCGTTGGGCGGGGTTTCGTACTAGTGCCCGGCCCAGGAAGTCCAATAGCAGGTGGGAAGCCTGAAGGAAGGAGGGAGAAGGAGGAGAAGGTCAAGATAAGTGGTGTGGACAAGACAAAATATCAAGAGTTGTAGGTGTGCAAGTAGTGATATTATGAATGATACGAAAAAAGAGGAGGAGGAGAGTGTGAGTGGTGGTGAAGGAGGAGGAGGAGGAGGGAGTGGTGGTGAAGGAGGAGGAGGGGGAAGAGGAGGAGTTAGGAAGGAGAGTGCCACCATGGGACTGCTGAGGAGGGAATGTATCAGTATGACAGTGATGATAAAAGAGGGGTTGGTAAGAAGGATTGGTATGGAGATTGAGGCGGTGAGATATAGAGGGGAGAGAGTGGGCATGAGTATAAAAGTTGTAATAGAGGGAAGAATGGAGGGTGTGGAGATGTGAAGGTGCGGTGAAGTGGGATAAATGTGGGAAGGATAGAAATTTTTACGAAATCAAGCACAAGTGAACACTGCTTGATATCTCTTGTTCTTATGCGCAACTGTTTACCTTCTCTGGGTGTTTGAGTCTGGGAGGAGCCAGGTCTCGTATGAGGCGCATGGCCTCCAGGGGTCGGGTGTTGAAGTAAGGGGGTTCACCGTCCACCATCTCTATCACCATCACCCCTAGCGACCAGATGTCAACCTGTGTGTGTGTGTGTGTGTGTGTGTGTGTGTGTGTGTGTGTGTGTGTGTGTGTGTGTGTGTGTGTGTGTGTGTGTGTGTGAACAAAACATCACACAACCTTTCAAGACAATGATCTACTACATGTGTGTAACAAGGTACGTGTAGAAGCAAGTGGATACTATTAGCCTTTATCCCAGACCTTCCGACCAATCAGTTTTTGATCTACAGTTTGCAAAAGTGAAGGGGGTTCATTTTATCATGTCAATGTCTACCCAGGTAGACAGAGGGTAAAAGGGATGCATGAACCGAACCAAGGAAATGTATTTTGGTACACGTTCTTCGTCATGGTTTCAGCTTTCTGAACACTCAGGGATGCATAACACTACAAGAAAGGATAAACAACTGAAAGGTTAGGAATGGTCTGGGGATAAGACTAGCCTCAAAGGTGTGTCTATGGTCTGGGGATAAGACTAGACTCAAAGGTGTGTCTATGGTCTGGGGATAAGACTAGCCTCAAAGGTGTGTCTATGGTCTGGGGATAAGACTAGCCTCAAAGGTGTGTCTATGGTCTGGGGATAAGACTAGCCTCAAAGGTGTGTCTATGGTCTGGGGATAAGACTAGCCTCAAAGGTGTGTCTATGGTCTGGGGATAAGACTAGCCTCAAAGGTGTGTCTATGGTCTGGGGATAAGACTAGCCTCAAAGGTGTGTCTTTTATCACAACGGCCACAAGCACAACTGTACTATACTTACCTCAGTGCTGTACTGTTGCCTAGCAATGACTTCTGGTGCCATCCAATATGGTGTCCCCACTAGTGACTTTCTGTGAGGATGGTCTGCAGTGACACGGGCACAGAAACCAAAGTCTGAGAGTTTCACCTGCATGAAGGAGGGAGGGGAGGGAAGAGAGGAGGGGAGGGAAGGAGGGGAGAGAAGAGAGAAGGGAAGGGAGGGGAGGGAAGAGAGAAGGGGAGGGAAGAGAGAAGGGGAGGGAGGATAGAGGGAGAGAGGGAGGGAAAAGAGGAGGGGGGAAGGGGAGGGAAGGGGGAAAAGAGGGGGGAAGGAAGAAGGAAGAGAGAGGGAAAGAAGACAATCATACACGACATCACAATGATGTAATGATCACATACACGACATCACAATGATGTAATGAGTGCATGCTTTGTCCCATGACATCACTATGACATACCTTGCCTTCCTTCGTGAGAAGGATACTGTCACTCTTGATGTCACGATGGACGACACCCTTGGAGTGGAGGTAGACGAGAGCTCTCAGGCAGCTCTTACACACGGCTGCCACCTGCTCCTCTGTGAGACTGTGTGTGTTACGTACATGTGAGGAGAAAGGAACAGCAGTGATTGAAACCCCTTTCCCATCCTTACAATACATATCTTCACCACCCTCACCAAACACCTTTCTCACACATACATGCACACACACCTGCACATATACAAATTGTAAGTACACACTCTTTCCCCCTCCGCCTTCTCCAATCTTCCCTTCCTAACTCGTACGTAACACACACACACACACACACACACACACACACACACACACACACACACACACCTGGTATGTTGTACAATACTGGTAAGAGCTCCCCCGTCCAAATATTCCATCACTACCCACAACTCATCCTCAACAAGATACGAGTCATAGAACTCAACAATGTTGTCATGACGATGATCTTTCATTATCATTACCTGTATAAGTGGTGTGTGTGTGTGTGTGTGTGTGTGTGGGGGGGGGGGGGGGGTGATGGGGGAGAAGGGAGACTGAACGTTTCGCTGCATGCGTGAGAGTTAACCATGTCAATTAGAACCACTCTCAGGTACAAATTTCTGTCTGCGGAGGAGAATGATTCTTTGAACAGACATGGACATTTAACGCTCCATTGGCCCTGTAAATAAGCCATGAATTATGCCTACGGGTATTGAATTACTTCATCCAAAAAAACTCCAGATGGTCCAAGTTGTAAACTTAACATCATTATCAGTCGGCTGTGGATCGTATCTTAGTTTGGTTTGCACATTCAAAGCAGTAAGGTGGCGAACCATAATGGTTTACAGTAAACCCCGGTTGCTATGGTAATGACAAGTACAGACTCCTTTGGTTTGAATTCTATCTACAGTATAGGTCAGCTTTAGTGATACTATAGGGCAAAAAAACAGTGATCTAACCGGAACCATTTTGTGAAACGGAGGTGTCACCCCTTCAGCAGGTACATACATGTACAGTCGGTAATTGATTGACCGTTGCTGAAACCAAGCTCACCAGCTCCTAGCGCTTGGAATGTACACTGTTACGTATGCTTGGGAACTTTTTACACTGATTCTTATTGCTTCTAGGGGCCATAGCGTACATGTAGCTTAAGACATAAAGTGGCCAAACGTTTGTGCTTGTTGCTATGCTTGTTGCTACATTAGCTGTCTACTTTATTATGCTGAATCAGCTCCATTTTTGAAGCGCAGCGAGGTGCCATGTTTCTGCGCTAGAACACTGAAAAACAGAGAAATCAAGACAAGACGTTTCAAGCAGGAAGTCACTTTTCCAAACAAGGCGGGACCAATAGGGGCTTTCCAAAACCCACCCACTTTTTGGGAGTACCTCTGATTGTCCTGAATTTTAGATATGACTTACATGTAGTACTCATTAGGAAGAGACTAAGTTGAAAATTTGAGCTGGATAGCAGGTTTAGTTTCTGAGATCTGCACACTCAAAATTTCAGTTTTCCATACATTTTAATAGCTAGGACCCAATCTGGCCCCAATCTTCATCTAAATATACAGGAAAGTTTCAAACTTGAAGCCTGCGTATCCAACGAATGAAACATGGTATAAAGCTGAAATTTGCAAGTCAGTCTGCAGTCATAGAGTACTAACTATGGTAGGTAGATCAAGATGCTGGGAGAAAATTTAATGGAGGGGGTGTGGTTTTGGAAAGCCCCTATTATAGAATATTCATCGATAGATAAGAAAGTCACTCAGTGCACAAGATACACTTTGGGGGAATACACCAGGCTTTCACTGGGGTGGCTGCAAGATGGGGATTGCTATCTCATGCAGCGAGACCGCATAAGAACGGGCGGGTTGAGTAAGAGAGTGTAACTCCAATAGAAACCTGTAGTCAGGTCAAAATTATTGAACCGTACTAAAAATAGAACACCAGTCACGTGCTTAGCAACAATGGCTTATGTTTACGCACAGCTGTGCAGTATGTGTTACTATTTTTAGTACTCGCGGTAAATTCTGACTGGTTTCAAATTTTACGGAGTTACACGCTCTTACTCCAGACGCCTGTTCTTATGCGCTCTTGATGCAGCGAGAAAGCAGTCAGGTAGCTAAGGGTATAACATGGGATGTAACTAGTTTACTGGCCAGAAGGGCTGGAGCTGATTGTTGGAATGAGGTGGGTCAATTTCTAAACCATTTGCTTTCCCAACAATCAGATTAAGACGCTATTCACACAAAGCTGCATCACTTCACTGACTTACAACAGGCTGTACACACACAAACACCTGCTTTCCCCCCCCCCTTACAATGACAGCTGTCTGTACATACATGTAGTTGGATCGGCATGAGCTGATGTGAGCAAATGTTGCTCTGTCTGAGGATTGGTCATTGGTTGGTTGCTTAGCAACCTACAGCCACACCCCTTATCGTCTTTACCCACACATGGATCTGCTCATCACACACACACAAGAATGTCTTCTGTTTTTATGTGTTAATTGTTAGTTGTTAGCAAGAGCGCATAAGAACGGGCGGCTAGAGTAAGAGCGTGCAACTCTGTAAAATTTGAAATCAGACAGACTTTACCGCCCGTACTAAAAATAGTACACATACTGCGCATGCTGCGTAGACATAAGCCATTATTGCTAAGCACATGACCGGGTGTTCTATTTTTAATACGGTTCAATACTTTTGACTGGACCACGGGCTATTGGAGTTACACGCTCTTGCTCAAGCCGCTCATTCTTATGTGCTCTTGTTGTTGGCTACAGCTATACCATCTAAATGTTTGAATCATTTTTGCTGTTTGCCTCACAGGCACTACACTTTGTGACTTGGACCTTAGAATGCACAATACATGCAAAAGAAACTGTCAATCCCTGCTTATGGGCTCCCATCCCTTGCAGACAATAGTAAATACATGGAGTGCTTTCATTTATTTTTTAAAGCCTGTACTAAAGGTTATGTAGTCAACTCAGGTCTGGCTCCTCCCTTGAACCTTGATAGTGAGCCATTCAGCAACCTGCAGCACTAACCTCTTATGAGCATCTTGGGGTGCGGTTACTTTGCTCGATACATGCAATGAAACTGGAAATTTTGCACGTGTGAACAAATTTTGTAATTTTCACGGACAACCAACCTTTAAACCTCAGTAATATGATGCAACTCGTGCACGTTCAAATTTGGTTGCTAAGCAACAGCTAACAAATACACAACCTAATTGCTTACTAGGGCAAGTTAATTGCTTCTTAGTTCTGACCGTGTGAAGTCATTAGCGATGTTCTTTATCGTATATCGGATGTGTGGGGGATCCCTCCAGTCGGGTGACATGACACAAGGATTCATGTCCCACTAATCAGATTCATACCGAGTAGGGGTACCAGCTCTCAAATTACTATAGGCTATTCATATCTGAAAGCTAATACCCTCTCCATTTCACTTTGCTGACACAAGCTTATACTAGCCTCGTACCCAGGCTCCTCCCCATGCCGAAAAGCAGGGAGAGAGCCTGGAAGATCTGATCACACGTGCACCCGTGACGTACTATGTGTGGTTTTATGCGTGGTTTCCAGGCTCTCTCCCCGCTTTTTGGGATGGGGAGGAGTGAGGTTAGCTTATACAAGGACAGGTACATGTATGTATGAACAATCAACGAACCACATCTCCCTTATAAAACACCTTGCTAACCCGAACAGTCTTGTAATAATTGCTGTCACAAATGGGTGAAATTTTCAGATTAGTAAAATAAGGAATGTTGCGTATGTTACAATTTCTATCAGCAAAATAGGCCACTATTTTGGGTGTATGGATTAATAGGGTAAACAATAAAAATAGGACAGGTATCTATGCACAATCAACGAACCACATCTCCCTTATAAAATATATCTATGCACACTGTAACACCTTGCTAATCTGAACAGTCTTGTAACAATAGTTGCGGTGCTTATACCCGCTGCACCTGACAATTAGTCTACACAGCGAGCCCCGGAAGTTCTGTGCTACATTGCTTCGAATGCAGTAACACGATCGAAATACGTAACAAAATTATGTTTGATTTCTACCCGGGACTGCCACATGTTACAATTTCTATTTAATGCACAGTAAAGTAGGCCATTATTTTGGGTGTATGAATTAATGAGGGTGAACAGTAGGGCTTCGATTGAGCAAGTGTGGTCTCGCCTTTGAATATATAAAGAGGAAACCAAAACAGTTGCCATGTTGGTGTATTGGAGGTACATAGCTTCTATGGCAACTTGGCAAATGCAAAGTTGTAAGTGTGTTTTAAATTAGACAAAATACTACTAAGTTAAATTTGAAAAAAAATTGCTCTACACAAATACTTACACGTGGGGTTTTCGATCAATACTGCATAGACTAGCAAGGCCATAGCAAGATGGGGGCTAAGGTTAGATCATGTGACGAAACACGTGCGATATATATGGTAGGTTACAATACTCTACACCTTTTTTTTTTGGTTGCTATGAGACACCATGCAACAATTTGGTAGAGCGTTATGTGACACCATCCAAAGACCTGCACGATTTGGTCATGACTAGCCAATGAGCTAACTCATATTATAGGCTATAGTACAAATATATATGGTGGCTGTGTGTACTCCAAGCTGGTTGCCACGGTGAGAGATCAACAGTATGGCGCAGTGTGTGTCTGAACACTGGCCAATTTGGTCTGCGTTGTTCCGTGTTGGAACTAGCCATGAACCCATACAGGTTGTAGTCCAATTTGGTTGCCATGGCAACAGGTCAACAATATGGCACAGTAAATGTGACTATGCTCAAATGCAAAAAAGGTCAATTTGGTTATTGTTCTGGTTCCCATGTACTTCATAATTTTGTTGAATACCTGGTAATGAGTCTAATTGGTTTCGATACAGTACGTAAAGCAGGCTTACAACTAGTGACTCAGTGTGCCAGGGAACAATGGCCAGAAACCATGCAATTGTACTGGAACTGAAATTGCTAGTGCTTTTGGGCACATGTAGCTATTTCAGCATTCGTGTGCAAGCTCACAGAGATTTCTGACGTTTTTTACACTGCTGTGAAGGACCTGAATGCTGACTGTTCATTCTGGTTGTAGCTTGTTTCCATGGCAACACACTCAGTCACATACAAGTTCAAACAGCATTGTTTCCATTAACAGCAACCTTCAAAGAAAGTGCCGTCTTTGTGAAATGTCGTGAAAGTCTAAGATCCATCGTTGAAGGCAGGTGAAGTCTTTGTGAAATGGCGCCATTGTACAACATCAAACAGCTGGACACAATGCTCACAACAACTACTCTTAACTGCTGTTATTGTAATCAAATCCTCTGAGAACAGCGCTCACATGTGCCCAAGGGCTGCATATAAACTGTTTCCTATTCAACAGTTTTCCCTTCAATGGAAAGACACACACCACCAATTTAGCCTGGGGAGACGGCTGGTTTTGTTAACAATAAACAAGAGGTGACAAGCATAAACATTGTCAGAACATCCAATCGTCTAAGTCACATGATAGTCCAGGATAGAAATCAGTTACTGTATAGCTCCAAAGTTTCGTGGTTCAAAAATTTCGTGAATCTCTCCAAATTAGTGTTAAAAGTAAATTTTCGTGATAAAAATTTTGGTATCAATTTAAATTTTCATGATTCAATGTTGTCCCGCCCATTTTTCAGCGAGCACACTATATAGGCCACCTCGTGACCTCCAATTTCATGAATAAAATTTTCGTGATCTCGAGGTTAATCACGAAAATATTGTGCCGTGAAAATTTGGCGTCTATTTTGATTACATCACTGTGTTCAAAGTGCGGTATCGCTGAATTTCCATTAAGCATTAAGCTTCATATGTGCTTTGTATACGCATATCAGATATCTGTGCACCAACAAACCACACATTGATCCTTAACAGAAGTTCTGCAATGCAACATTTGGAATGCAGCAATTCGACAGAGGAATGTGCCGAGTATCTCATTTCCATCTGGGACTGCCAAGTGTACAAGTCACAAACACACACTATAAAAGCAGCCATCATGACTGGGGGTTTTCAACAAAATGCTCAGAGAGATATTTCTACTGCACCCACTCAGAAAGATTTATTATGAGACTGTTATATGCTAGGCATCATGCCTGACTACGTTGGGAAATTCAAAATTATTACCTAATCACCATGACGACACTTCCTGTGGTACAGTGATATCACTATGTATAACTACACAGCAAATGCTCCCAAATTTAGTTGTATATCCTTCCTCCTCTTTCCCAGGTCATGAAAGAGCCCCCCACCTTCCCTCCCCCCCCCCCCCCCCCCTTCCTTCTCGCTTTTAATCTGATAATGTCTACCCTTTTGGCTAGCTCACCCACAGTTCATTTAGCTTAAATTCCTACTATATTACTCTGGTGTGTGAGTGTGTGTAGGGGGGGATGGGGAGGAAGTGGGGGAGCATTTGATGGGAGAACGGTTTGAAAGGTTTCTTGTTTCACTGAAAGTTCACTACAGACACACACACACACCACAAATGTACACACACACACACACATGAAACACCACACACATGCATGCGTGCGTGCACACATGCATGTGTGCATGCACGCACACACACACACACACACACACACACACACACACACCATAGCAACCACAACTTCTCAACGACACCACCAAACGAAGCAGTATAGTCGGTCATTCTACCCGGCTCTTGTCAGCACGCTAATTAGATGAGGCCACAAAACTAAAACCAAATATTTTCCTGAAAGTAATCAACACACTGAACAATAGCAGCCACTTATGGGTAATATTATACCACTTGTTGCCATGGTTACCACCTCTAATGGGGTACACAACCACTTGACTCTGGTAACACTTAAAAAAGACTTAAGGATGACTTACAACCAAATTACAACCAAATTGCGATGTAATTTTCATTTTCATACGACGGCAACGCACTTGAAAGGTAGGATTAAACCAACCAGATTTGAAAGGGAGGGTTATAAAATTGACAATAAAATTTATGTTGTACAGTAGAACCTCTCTAATACGGACACCATTGGGACCAAACATTTGTCCTGATTAACCAGGTGTCCTTCTTTTAGGGGGAGAACAATATGTATTTATATAAAGTTGGGACTCAGTCAAGTGTTCTGATTAACCAGGTGTCCTTATTTCAGGGGTGTCTTTTAGGAGAAATTCTACTGTAAATTTATCGGAATTTATCCACTTTAAAAGCAGGAGTGAAAACCTACCAAACGTTGTACTTGAAAGGCAGCATTTGACATCTTTCACAAATTTAATCATAGTTTGTTTTAGGGTTTTACAACCAAGGAGTAAAAGTAGGGGAGGCCTGGGAACGAGGCTATGCCAGCCCCAATACAAGTACGTGACTTCTGAAAATAGTATCCTCCATATCAAATTAACCACTGTGTAAAACTATCCTAGTCATGCACACATAAACTCAATAGGGAACAATAGCAGGCAACGGAATGGCTTAAAAGGCAGCTGTTATCTAATAACGATAGCGAGTAGTCCCAAATCAATGTTGCCAAATACAGACACATATGCACACAAAACAAACCATCATGAGCCTGACTCAAGACGTCACATAGTTTACCTAGAATAACAGCATTACTCATTTAAGCACGATAGTTTATACTGCTACTAAATGTAATACAATTAATCTCAATAACAATGTGTCTAGAATGAATAGGGACAAGCATAATAGTCGTTGCTTCCCACATAGATGTACATAGGACTAAAACCCCCTTCAACACGGACGCCCTTCCCTCGGACCAAACAAGTCTGCAGGTTAGTAAGGTGTCTTTTTGTCTTCCGTTGAATGGAAATAACCCCTTTCAAAAATTGAATATTAATTACCGAAATAAAGATATTCTCAAAACAGATATTTTGAAAATAGAGACATTTTGAGGTGTAGAACAGGGAAGCAAAAAAGTCATCTGAAATTGAACCCCAAACCCCTGGCTTGAACTACCAATTGTCAATCACTAACCTACAACAACCAACCAACCATCAGCCTCCATAATCCTCTATATATGTACAACACAGGTGGTATTGAGTGGCTACCAAGGGCCCTGGATTCGATTACCGGCGACTACCAAATTCGCTTTCCGCAGTTTCTGCCTAAAATCCCAATCTTTTTGTTGTGTATTCAGATTGCATCACACATCTCCGAGGTGCTGGATCGTTGAACTGTTGTTAAGAAAGGAGCTGATACACACTTCATAGGCACATGAACGTCTACCTACAAAGTGCATATTGTGCTCTACGTGTATTCTTAATGAAAGTTCAGCAACACGGCCTTTGAAAACATCAATGCCATCAAAGCAAACAAGAGAATAATATTCAATTTCTATCTGAGACTGTCACATTTAAGCAATTAAAGGGTTATAATCAGGTTAGTCGGAAATTATGAAGTACTTTAACCCTTTAATTGTGTGCATAACCATCATTGAACTTTGAACTCATGATGCAATGTGTACCCTGTACAATGGGTGACTTTGGGGGAAACTTCTCGTAACTATTATGTCTGCCTCTTTCCGGGAGACACGGTTCACTGATTGACCTAAACAGGAGAAACCAGTTTGGTATACCGTAGATTGGGAAAATGTTAAAAATAATTTTGCGGTCGAGACCAACCGTGAAAATTTAACATGTGAAAAAAAAACTTATACGCCGATGATCATTGAATAGGCGTGCGCGGAAGTCCAGACCCCTCCCCCCCCCCCCCCCCGAGGTAAATGTCCAATCGACGACTACAGCTAGCGATACCTGGCTCTCCCGATACTTCACAGTAGACTAAACACTAGGAATGCTCCAGGCGCTCGTCCCTAGATTGCAACTATATTGTAACTGTCAACCGTTAAAAAATTTGCGTGGATTGAACGAAACCGCGAAAATTTTGTTTTTAATGTGAAAAACTCCCGATCTATGGTAGTACAATTTTTCAATGGTATAGCCGCATAATTTTTGCGTTCTTAAACAACACAAGGATATAATATGATGTGTGTAGAGTGTGCAATGTGTGGGTGTGTGATGTGTGACAACGTACGTAGTGGTATTAGTTAATAAAACAGTTTTGTGTATCTTGGAGGTACGTGTGTGTGTGTGTGGGTGTGTGTGGGTGTGTGAGTGTGTGAGTAAGGTTAATGTTACGATGTACCAGTGTAGCAATTCCATATAGATTAATCTGTTGTGTATTCTATTGCGTTGCCTCATTCAAAATGCTGTATCATTCAACTTCTGTTAAGAGCAAGGCTCACACGTGCTTGCAGATGCATATAAGGGAGATGTGGTTCGTTGATTGTTCATGAATGACTATGAAAGCCTAGTCTTAACCCTTTGGAGGAGGTCTGGATTGATACTAGCATAAGCCCCATCCTTAGTGATATGATTGCACAATGACTTTCAATTTCCACACTGGCTACCACACATGTACACGTTTATAAAATGCTTCCTTGATGGGATGTCACGGTTTGCACATACACAATACATACTGCAATCAAACTGGATTGATTCTCCTGGCCTACTCTGCACGCGAGGGGGCGAAACGTCACAGTTTACACAGAAATGTACGTATACAAGCGAAACAATTTGTACACTGTGTAGGTGTGTGGGGGGATTGAGTGAGGACGAATAAACATGAACATTGGGAAGTTAAGTGTACCTAGGTTCGTTGCTAGGCATTCCAAAAAATTCCGCAAATAAAAGATAATCCATTTTTCGGAGAACGTAGTAACCGCTGTGAGGGTGTGTGTGAATAGTGAGTAGCGCTGAATAAAACATACGTTATGCTGTGGGTGTGTGTGTACGTGACTTTACTCCACATTGCTACAGCCTTTCAAAGATTACATAATAGTACATGCAGCTATTTAATAACTACCGCCAGTTGTGTGGGATTCAATAGTCACACTAATGAACAGATGTACCCTAACCTCCCCCCCATCGTGCCCTCCTTCCTTTTCACATGCCCTTATCTAAGGGTACCTGTCACGCAACAGCGAAAACGTGAGATCAGCAATTCTCCTTTCTGACACAAGAATTTAATCTACAGAGATGGGCACATTTAGAGGGCAGTCATTTTTCCTTGAACAAAGCCCTGTATCTTGGACTGTTTCACACGAGTGTAGAACATTGCGGTGGTGAGCCTGAGCGAGCAACGCAAAGCAATGTGACATCACTTGGCTAGCTAAGGCTTTACCAGTGTGTTACCAGGTCACAGCATATAAGCCAAGCATGTCTGTAGCAAGCAGGGATCATCACTTTCTACCGTCTGTGAGCAACCCATGCACAACTCTATACATGAGTAGCTTCGTCCAAGAAACTGGGTACAAGGTTAACAGCTAGAGAAACTGTCGAGAATGCAGAGAACAGCTTTCTGTGAAGAGGTACCACACATTAGAGCCACTTTCCTGCCTAGGGCAGCTAACTGTACACACACCAACTAAGTCCGGCCTCCTACTGACGTCTGTTGTCTATAAACACACACACACACACACTAGCTTGCCATACTTAGCACCGTACTGTACATAAGTCACTATGAACAGGCAGCTACACACTGGTACTCTATAATAAATACATGATCACTTACTACAAAATTGAACTGAAGAGGTTGATTCATGAATCGGTAGCCGTCAGAAACCACGTAAATAAAATTAGAATTAACTGACCACCATCCACCAAAACATTTCTGACTCAGCAGTCCACTCCTTAATAAAGTTGGCTTCCATTATTATAATATTCTTTTCGGACAGCTGTGTTCGCTGACGGCTTAGCACATGTTTGTCATGTGGCTCAAGATTTAATCAGCGTTGAACTGGCTTACATGACCACACTCACCTCTTGCCAAAAACACAGTCTGGTGTTCCGAGTCACGGCCCTATTCCTAGAGCGTGGTAAGGACCAATGAGATTGCAGGAATTTGCATCTGAATTCAGGTTTGTTGAGTAACGGTGTATCGCAAAACTTAGTAAACATCGCTTGATTACAGTCACATGACCAGTTCTACATGTAAGCACTCGCTAGCCCAACTTGGTCCACCAGACCATTTTTCCTCGTGAGAGGGTGGGGTCTGGACATGAGACTATACACAGTATGGGCTCTTATGGTTTCTAATGCACACTTTGCAGTGCATCCCAAAGACATAAACAGGTCTTAATATGCCTACTTTAAAAAGGATTCAGTTATTAGAAGCAGTACAAGCTAAAGTACCGAGATCCCCTTTGCTACAGGCACACCAGGAACTAACGTGAACGTAGCCTTTGGTCTTCTTAGCATCCAATTTGTGATTGGTTACAGTATGCAAACACATCGGAGGAAGATATGAGAGCATTCATCATGTGAATGAAGTCAGAAAGGCGAAGGGTAGGAGGTACGGGGGGGGTGGGGGGGGGTGAGAGGCGACAAAAAAAAGAAAGAGCTTGGAGCCTTTTTTTGCATGTCTATCCAAGCACTGGACTTCTAAGATTCAGAAAATGAAAAAAAAACTCGTCATCGGAACTTAAAACATATGCGCAAAATGTGTTCTTTTGATCAAGGCTTCTCCACCCCTGCCTATTACACTGGATATTGACACCAATTACATGATCAAACACATACTCCCTTTTTCCCTTCCCCGTTTTTGCATTGTTCACCAGACCATTTCTCACCCAGAGGTGCACACGGGCTGAGCTTGAGACTAAACTGAAACCAGATGCAAGAATATTACTCCAAGCAACTGGACCATGGTCAAAAGAAACCCTAATCAAATCAAGCAGCAAAGCCTTACTCCAAGAGGCACCGTTATCTGATAGTAACAACAAAGTCAGGCCATAAAGCCTCAGAAGAGGCAAGTTACGACCTGTTTTGTGTCTTCGGTCCAGGTACGACCACCCCTGTTGCCAGGCTCTCTTCTGAAGTATGGGCAGAAAGCTTGGCAACGAGGCTAACTAAAGTCCACACTTTGTGTGTTTTCGGTTGAAGTACAATTGGTCCAACTGAAGACATACCATTGTTGCCAGGCTCTCTTCTTTAATATGGAGAAAGAGAGAGAGAGCCTGGGAATAAGGCCAACAGACTTTGGATAAAGTTTTCTGAACGAAAACAAGTGCATGTAGGAATGGAATTATCAAAAAACAACCAGACAATGTAGGAATGACACCACAATACTTTTATATACACCATCCTTAAATCTTTGTGTTATTTTGTCAACCATGCCCTTGCCTTGTGTTTGTTATTTGAGAGGATTGTCTTGCTCGTGGAAGACGGTGGAGTGGGCAGGTTAGTAATGATTGTCGATGTGCACAGAGAGTGAGTGACGCTGTGAACAGCTGAATACTGTTGTGCATCTACAGGAATATCGTCTTTAGTGCGAAAAGCTGTGGTTGAGCGATGCTAGTTGTACCGTGAAGGGGGGTAAGTTAAAATTTGTTTTCATGTCCTGGGGCAAAGGGCACAAAGTACAACTGAAAACCCACTAAGTTTGATACTCCATTAAATCAGCAACCACACATTACTCATCAGGGAACCCAGTCATCAACAACTACCAAGGTTAATTAACTCCCATGCAACACTTCCAGTTTTAAGAGTCCTTCTTTTCTTGGGTGCTACGAGGGTAGGCCAAAACCATTCATACATCATCCCATCAGTTAACATGGAATGGGATTATCCAAAGTTATTCAACCAATTCTGAAATAAGGACATAGACCTTCTAACACTTGTTCTAGTCGAAGCCTTGAGTGTCATGGGATCACCTGACAGCTGATGACAAAGTTGAACATAGAGATCTATTCATTGGTAAGCAATCAATTGTGAAGTTACCATCAGTGTGTATCTAATTGAGAATTATCGACAGCTATGAGAGAGAAGCGCTGGTCTGACGTTTGGAAGTTCTTCTGAAAGGTGAGAAAATACCCTTTGATTGATTCAATAAACATATAAGATGTTTGTTGCTATTTGGCATAAAGTGGGAAATCCCGAAATTCCCTTTCCTCCTTGTCAGCTCATTGGCTGTGAACTAATCAACTTACCAGCCTTAACAAGTTAGCAAGCAGGTAAACTTTCAATGGAAACCATCTTCCAGCCTTTCGTTGTAACTTGATAAATTGGCTACACAATTTCAGCCTTAACTATATTACCATGAGCAGCCGTGTAAACAACTGGCCTAGTGTGTACAGTGTGTATACTAGTACAAGCAAGCAACATAATGTACATGTAAGCATGTACATTATGTTGTAACTGTAAACAAGAGGCAGTCATGAATAGCAAACAGGGATTCAAAAATATTGTGAATCAAGTCATTCAACTCTGAATATATCAATGCGTCACCTTTGACCCTATTCACTGGCAGTCAGCCTACGCAACTGTTTTACACCTGGGGGTGTGTCCTTTATCTCTGAATGAAGAACATGTACCCTTTCTCAGAGGAAGGACGACGTGAGATCATTAGTGGACTCTGACCACATCCACAATCATGGATAAATACTACAAAAATAGCTGCACATATAGTCTAAGATGGGTACATAGGATTTTCAACTAAAGCTGAAGCCATCTGGCTGGCTAGTCAAAATTGGTTATTATGACTCATCTCGCAGGCTAAACTTGTAAGTTGCCAGTCCAACGCTAGGTGAGTCACAGGAGGCCATTTTGTTCCAAGAGATGCTCTTGGAACTTGTATTTACAGATTTCAAAAGACGTGGCTGGAGGTGGTGCTCTGCCTTACACCTACTACATGTAAGTTAGTCCATAGCTAGCAAATTAAATCAATTAAGCAAGTAGTAGGTGACAAATTAAATTACACCAGCACTGGGCAGCAAATTAAATTATCCCAGTAAGTGGAGCAAGCTAAATTAGTATAGCAAGCAAGCAAACAAATCACCCAATAACCATAAACATAGAGTGATCTCAACTGCCTCAAGATTCAGAGCTAATGAATACCCCCCCAACACAGCTACCCCCACCTTCCTTCCTATTTTGCCCAGGGGCATAAATGCTCTACCATAAATAGACCTTGACAACTCCTGAATTGCGTATTACAGAATCAACTGATAGGCTGGCACAAGGCAGAGGAGGAGGGCGGAAAACAGGCACAAATACCTAACCGGGCACAAGAATAAGAACTACACACAGTCATGAAAGTTCCAGTACAAAACATGTGGAGCCCTGGGTCACATACACATGTATGATTTTTAACACCCTGGAAAACTAGGACTACTCAGTGCTGGCAGCTTGTGAATTGTGCACTGCAAATAGCTGGCAAAAGCCGGACACATGTGACACCCTTGGCCCATACACAGTAACACCCTATCTTGGCTACTTGCACAGAGCAGAATCATCAACAAATAGCCAAGCTGGCACAAGGTGGAGGAAGACGGTGGACTTCACAGACAAATAGCCTGGCACCAGGCAGAGGAGGAAAACAGATGAAACCACACACATCGAGGAAACAGTACATCAGAGAGCCACACATGCATGAAACCCCAGGCCCCATATATGTCAAATTTATGCCATATGTGATCAATCTTGGCAACTCATGAATTGTGTATTGAAGGATCAACTAATACAGCAGCATGGGCAGCAGGAGGAGGAAAGTGTTGGAAGGCGATGGAAACCACACAAACAGCCTGCCACAAGGCACACCAGGAGGAAGACAGATGAAATCACACATAGTAAGAAGTCCCTGAACATCAGAGGGCTATGTGTGAAGGTCTGGACCCCCCATACAAAAACCGTTGACACCAAGTACTGTACAGGCAATTGTGATACTTGTATGCATGATTGTGCGGACAAAAAAAGTTTTTTTCTACTTTAAGACCAGGCTAAATCTATGTTGAGTAGCTGTGTAACACATATTGAGGACAACCAAAGCTACACCCAGTGGGTGGGGCAGTCATGTGACACATAATGTAGTAGGGTGGGGTAACTTCTGGACAATTAAGACTGACCTTTGGAAAATAAACTACCTGGGGTCATCACTAATTAATTTTCATACTTCACAACAAATGCACTTGGCTCTCAAATCAAGATTCAAAACATTGGTCCAGTTGTGGAAAAGGCTAAAGAAGTTTTTGTCCTGCAATTCCGAGATCTAATTAGCAATGACCCCAGCAAAGGTCAACCTTGTCTGCCCTTTAAGTGGCAAACAAATAAAAAATACAAAAGTTGAACACAATGTTTAATGAAACTTGATAACTCCTCCCTAAACATAACTCTCCCAAACACTGTAAGTGATCAACAGTATTTCCAAGGAGGAGTAACCCAAGAGTGGATCTTAATGCCTTATTGGATTATATATTCAATTGGACATTCGTAGTTCACAACTGTTCGAGCCCTTACTTTTTTTCCAGTGTGCTACAGGCTCAGAAGTGACGAGGGAAAGATCCAAACACAGGATAATTTTTTCCATTTTCATCATTAAATTTACATTTCATGTAATGGGAGTACACACAAAAACAAAATCTGAAACAGGAAACACACATGTACATTGTATATGTACGTGTAAGTGGTAATGAGTGGGCGTAACATTTCTAGGAAACAAATACGTATCCATTTTGTACAATGTACGGCCTGTGTAAAATCACCAGACAAAGGTGTATATACACAGGCTGACAATACTACCCGCAGCCACTAGGGGAAAAGTATTTTAGTCAATTAGTCAATTAACAATAAGATTATCAACTACAAATTTGCTCGACAACGTGTCGTCAGTTCAATTTACAAGTGCTTTTCACTAGTTTTGTAGTAATACTATGAACGCCATTTTCAGTGCTACAAAAAAAAACACAGACCAAGTTTATCCAATGGTTTCAGTTGCGTTCAAAATTTCCGTGTTGCAGCAATCTAGATGGTGCTCCGTACACAATTTGGTAAGTTTATACAACAGCACAGGTACTTTCTTTCAACTATGTTGGGCTCATGTTACATGTACAGTTTTGTAAAAATACGGCAAAAAGCAGATTGCGCAAATTCAGCATTGTGTACACGACACAGACCCTTTCAGTCTTCACCTACCACGTAAAATTAAACACAGATCTCATTAGGTTGTTTATTTAATTCAAATGTAACTGAAAAACAGCTGTAAGCTGTTACCAATAATTATGCCCAATTAGTCAGCTATGAATATCCTTGATTTCTCACCCAATGCTCTCATACTAGAAATTAAAGGATTGCATTTGCTTACCTCGTTAAACAGGAGTTCTCTCCTCTGTTGCTTCCAGAGGTTCATCTTTTTCACGGCCACTTCGCCCTCTCTGGAGGTGTGCCGGGCAGTGTACACGGATCCTGTAGACCCCTCGCCAATCTTTGTAAAATCAGACAGGATGTCTCTAGGGTCAGCCGGATTCACTAGCAGTTCCATTGTTGCTCTAAACTCTTTGTTGTTCATTTTTCTTCTTTCTCTTCTCTGCGTAAGATTAGCACTACTTACACTTGTCGTGTTACTGCTAGTGGACGCCTGAGTTGAAGTGCTCGATTTAGAAGTCAGCAATTCGTGACGCATTCGACCTTCACTGGTACCTCTTTCATGTGAACGGGAGCCCGGTTCTACGTGACCGATATGTACATGTGCACTTGCCCTGTAGTGTGATCGTGGCGTGGTGCCATAGTGTCCAGGTCCGAAACTAGTAAGCATTGCACTTCCTCCTTGCAAAAGAGGGTGAGGTCTGACGGACTGAGAAGGTACAGATTCTCGATGGTGCCTTGCTGGTCGTTGAAGGGAGCTAAATCGGTGTGGAGTTTGGTGCATTTGTGGGTGAACCCACACCAGTTCATGATTTTCGTACGAGTGTAAGGGACGGCTACCGAGGGAGAGGATGGGATATGGATAAGGGTAGTTGGGAGAAGTGGTTGGTATTTGCTGGGTGGAGGACATTCTGGAAATACTCGACATGGTACTTCCAAAATAACCAGAGCTCTCGCTAGGCGAGTGTATCCGACTCGAGTGTGATAAACTTGTCCCACTCTCTGACACATTTTCATAGTTGTACAGGCCTAGATCGGAACGAACAACTTCAATTGGAGCACTGAGACGGAATGATGCGGGTCGGGGGTCAGTCGTTCTATTCATTGTAGTGGTACTGCTGGACGTGTAGGCTGGGACATTACCCCTACCCACAGGGGAGAGGTGGACTAGAGAGCCGCTTCTTGATCTTGATCCAAAATGGATGTCCAGAAATTGTTCCTCGGGCTCATTTTCGGACATGGAACTTCGATAGTGTTTCTTGACGTACTTGATCGTCTCTTCGAGGCATCCATCGGAGCCGCGAATGATGGGGGAAGGACGCTTTACCACTGTACTGGTGCTGCTACTGCCGAGACTACTGATGGCCGAGTTGACACTCGCTTTATCCGGAGGCGTCCCCACCTGTACGACATCGCTAACGGGGATTTTACTCTTGGGCGGGCTGACGAGACTCGACCACTGGGGCGGGAGGCCAGTAAATTCGCCGTCTTTATCATCATAGACGGCGTGGTAGCAATGCTTAAAGTCGCTCGGTTCTGATATATCTCTTTTCTTGACCTTCTGCTGCTTTTTCTTCAGACGAAAGGACTTTCTTCTAAACCACGGCATTTCGTTGTCGTACAGGACAATCTCTCTGCCGGAATGGTCTCCTTCAAGTAACTCAATCGTCTTGGGCGTAGAATAAAAAGCAAATCCAAGAGTCCAATGCAACTTGCCTAACAAGGTCTACCGTAAATAGCTATTATACAGTAGCTTCGTCTTGAATGGGCTGACCAATTTTACCAATAAACGGCAGCCATTCAAGGCGCAAAAAGAGAACTCTTTCAAGTTTTCGCGCGACTTGGCTCCGAGAGGTTCGCTCTAAACAACACCCAGCACTCCAGACTTCTGTTGCACCTCGCGCTTGCTAGATAAGTTATCGGATGCTGCAATCAGCAGATTCGTACATTCATAAGGTACACTCACATGTACTCACGGCTTGTTCCCCGCCCACGTTATTAATTTCCATCGGGTTCAAAGGTCATTCGTATTCATTCATCTATAGTATACGGAGACAAGTTGACTCCGGTCAGTAATGTTCTCCGTATACTACAATTATTAAATGGCCGGTAGGTTTTTTTGTAAGTGCAAGTTGAAACTTCTTTATCTCTGCGGTGAGTTGGTGCTACTGGATACGAAATACGTATAGGATGGTATTAAAATAATTTTTGAAACCTTCGTATGAGCAGTTTTGGATTAGTACCGTACTTGTTCGTATGAATAACCAATTATCTGAGATTGTTCTAATTGAAACCCACCATTATATTTCTGTCTTACAGCGACAGGAAAGTACTACTCATCACCGACTTCTCTGTTCAACCGTGTGGCAACATGAACTACTTTCAGCCTTTCCCTCCTCCCCTTCCTCCCCCTCTCCCACCTGGCAGCCATCACCCTTTCACTGTGGACACCCCTCCTCCTCCTCCACCTCTTCCACCCACCCCTCTCCTCCCCAATCAACCACCTCCACCCCCTGCAGGTAAAAAGCTGATTTTGATTATTGTCGAATTGATACTGTATATCATTTTATTATGAGGCATCTTTAGAAAATGATTAGCCTCGTTCCCAGGCTCTCCCCGCTAAGGCTCTCCTCCTCCATAGCGGGGAGAGCCTGGGAACGAGGCTAGAAAATGATTACAATCTGCAAGGGAGCTTTGTTTAGATTTAGAGCGAGAAAATACTTGGATCGGTTGGATATATGGCACCGGAAACGGCACCAGAAATCCTGTTCACCTACCTAGCCCTAACCCTTACCCTACCTGTGTGCTAACTAGTCCGAATTTCTGGTGCCGTGTATTCCAACTGGTCTAAACACTTCAGATTCCCTTTTTTGGAGAGGTGATTTCTTGTCATTGACATCTACAGCCAGTATTATATATAAACATCACGTGGACAAAACTTGTCCCCAAGTATACTAAACTGTGAGCTGTACTGACGCTACCTTGACGTTTAATTATATCTTGTGAGCGTTCCAACCATCCAGTCTTTGGACGAACATTACGAGGAAGGGCTTTGAGATTTCTCTGTTGGACACCACTCTCCGTGTATCTATACCTCTTGCTCAGAGCAGCTTGCCTCACGCTGGGAATTTAGATGTTATGAGGCGGAAATAGAGGAAGGTGAAAAAGGCCGGCAGTCACCAGGAGTCGAACCTAGGACACCTCTGGCTTGAACCGCCAGTGCTCTGCCACTGAGCCATGACAGCCGGACAACCGCCAACCCTCACAATGTACTGGCAGCCACTCAGTATGCGCTGTTAGTTCTGATGGCAACAGAGTTCTGACAGCACATACTGAGTGGCTGCCAGGTGTGTGACTGAGGCATTCAGTACCACCTGTGCAAAACATATAGAGGCTCAGTGGCAGAGCACTGGCGGCTCAAGCCAGAGGTGTCCTGGATTCGACTCACTTTCCTCTATTTTCGCTTCATAACATCTAAATTCCTTACCTCTTGTCTTCAGCTAGGCACAGTTCTCTGTGTACATGTATCCACCTGGCATAGCACATAGCAAAATCTCTTAGGCCTACCCCCTCCATAATTACATTACATGCTAAAATTCCGGAAGCAGCGAAGACCTGGAGACAAGGCTGCATCCATATAAATTTTTGTGGTACAACTGTATACATGTATACGGTTTTCATGGGGTGTGACTTCACTTCCGGAGGGCAGGAGTCGTGGTCTGCGTTCAGTGCAGTTGTGTGCTAAATACAGGTAAGGAAGTGCTACATTGTGTCCTTACCATTAGTGCCGAAAGAGAAGCTGCTTCTCTCAAGGTGAAAGCTCCGCTGTACAACTGCCTCTTGATTGTGTGTTTGCCCTCCGAAATTAAGACGCATTGACATTTGTAAACCATCAAAAACTAGCCTAATTGATGACAATCACCTGTAATCATTCCAATTTCTTTTCATCCTCATTCCAGATACATGTATGCCTCCACCTCCTCTTCCCCCTGATCACACCCCCACTCCTCCACCTCCTCCTCCTCCCACCCATCCTCACCTGCCTCGACTGATGGAACTAAACCTTCCTAACCCTCCACTTCCTCACATTGTAAGACCATCTGTCGTGCCTTTTCATTTAACACATGCTAAAAACCAGGTTGCTATTGATGCCATGTGCCAGCTACTTTAACCCCTTAACTGATGTTGCGTAAAGCGGACAGGTTTTTCAGTCCCTCTACTACCTGGACTGTACAAAATTCATTTAATAATGTGGACACTCGCATATCTCTCACACAACTTAAGATTTTTCACAACTGGACATTGTAATAGCACTGGCACACATACATGTAGTACTAGCCTCTGGTTAGCCTTCCTCTCAAGCATACAGGAAGGGAGAGCTCTGGAACGCTCTTTCTAGCGCTCAACTAGGGTGTCCCCATTGGAGGGGTTCCGCTGTTATTGGGTACAAAAGTGACCTGCTTGGCTTCCACAAATCTTATATAGCAATCACTTGGGGCTGGACTACTTGTTATGAATATTGACTAAGTCAGTGGATAATCTAATTATAGATTTGGTGGCAGATACTCCACTTACAAACCGCACCAGCTGTGGTAGCTAAAGGTTTCTTTCTGGGCCACGGCCCCATTTTTGTCACTTACAACTGAAGTACACACACTTGTGTGGCAGTTGCACACTATGCACAGCTTCATTTAGGGAGGGAGCAAAGGGGGGCATTCACTCCCCCTTTGCCAGAATCTTGCCCCCCTTGTAGCACTGTGTGAGGTGTGGGAACAAGACTGGTGACGCACCTCCCCCCCCCCCCCGAACTTTTTAACCGTCAACTTTTGCCCCCTCTTGACAGTTTTTTTAAATGAACCCCTGGCACAGTGCTGTGTAGAATCAAAGAGTATTCTGTCATGTAGTTCAATTACCTCATTCAATTACCTCATTTGAAGTGCCGAATCGCCGAATTTCTGTCATGGGTTGGACTCCCATGTGCTTCAGAAATACAGCTAATATATATGCTAATAGGCCGATGCTTCATCTTTGTGGGGCGAGCCTGAGCGAGCAGCACACTGCTGATTTCTTAGCTTGGTATGACACACAGACCATGCATGTACATCCTGTGTAAGTCTTTGCATGCGTGTGATTAGATGTTAGGCCTTACATGAGAGTGAATAGATGTTAGGCCTAACATGAGTGTGATTATTTCATAACACCAGAGGTAGGTGACCACGTATGCAGACAATATCGCCACTTTTCAGCCAAGGCAGTTAGTTACATCGTACATGTGCTATGGCTATAGCCTCGTTCCCAGGCCTTCCCACCGTCCAGTTTTCAATCGCTTGCTGTATGCAAAAATGGAGGGGGAAGGCCTGGTATATTTTATCACGTGAATGACATCAGTGTCTACCTACATATAGGTAGACAGAGGGGGGGAGGGGTCCCCCATTGAAAGAATGCATTGCGCGCATGAGTTCTTCGTTTCTAACCTGGAGTGGTACATTTTTCGCTTTGCGAACATTCAAAACTCCAGCACTTGGGGCAGAAACTACAAGATAAGGCCTCAAGCTCGTTTGGGGTTCTTTCAATGGGGGACGACTCCTCCCCCCCTCTGTCTACCTAGGTAGTCACTGACGTCATTCACGTGATAAAATATACCAGGCCTTCTCCCTCCGTTTTGCATACTGCAAGCGATCAAAACCTGGACTGTGGGAAGGCCTGGGAACGAGACTACTATGGCTATACATGTGGGCTAAGCTTTACCCTCAAATGGTATATAAGCTGAATGAATATAATTTATGCATGGCCCTTACTATAACTAGTAAGATGCTGAATCATCCTGGGGCGAGCCTGAGCGAGTAGCAGATTGCATTTGGAATGCCCACACAGACATGCAGCTATTCGTCCAGCCGGACTACTATGGCTACACTGGCATGGGCTAAGCTTCACAGTCAAACCACGAGTTATCAGGGGAATCCGTGCTATGCATGAGTGGTCATGCCATGTGCGTACCTGAAGCCAGCGTACACCCGGCTGTCCGACCGTCACTCACAGCCTGCCTTGTCACGTGATCGTCAGACTTGTACCATGATTCAGAAAGTAAGTTGCCGTGCGTGCTGCCAATGCATTCAACTTGAATAGTCATCGCTCTCACTCTCTTTCACGCCGACCCTGCAGTCTGGCAGTAACCCTTCAGGCTCGTTCTCATGGCTTAGCCATCGGCGTGGACATTCAATCATCATGAAATATTTGAATGCGCTCATTTAAAATTTACGGTAAGTGGTCGGTCCAAACAAACCAACAAACCAACAAGCATACACACACACATGCGCAATGCAGTCACGCTAGTGTGGGGCTCGCTCAGGCTCGCCCCAATTATGTACCTGAAGCGACCTCAACCACTGTGCACAACTACCTCAACAACTATTGCTATCCATGAGCAGCCTGCTTTGTGTGTCATGGTACACGCCTTAGGTAGCTTACAGAAACCAAACGCTAATGAATCTGTCAAATTGAAGTAAATCGGATCGGGACCGCATCTGTCAACTCCTTGATGGTCATAATAAATCCCAGACATCTACTGAAGTGGACAAAAGACCTAACCTCGCTGTCACACATCGTCATAATTTCATCAAGAACGAAATGGAACATGTGTGCATTTTGTTGGAGGATTAGGCGAAATGAGATTAGGATGATACCCCAATTCAGTAATTGAATCATGAAAATGTAATTATAGTGTTTAATGCCACACACCCACACCAGGCCTAGGAATTTGGGTAGTCACTAGATTAATGCCTGGAAGAGAGGGTCTGGTGACATTCAACCGATTCCTTGATGTTGTTCGGCTTACTGTACATGTGTACATCAAGAGTACATAAGAACGGGTGGCTGAATAAGAGTGTGTAACTCCAATAGAAGCCCGTAGTCTGGTCAAAATTAATGTTTAGTGATGGTCACACAAATGAACAGTAAAAACATTCTGATTTGCTGTAATCTGTAATTGGAAGATAAATCTACATTGGCATATTGTGTTCATGTGTATAATGTGTGCATACTTTTTTGTCAATAGCCTTCACTTCTAGGAAGGTCTGACCAATCAGATTGCAGTTCTGTCCCCAAAGACCCTGGCTATGCCCCGTCCCCTCAGTCCACTGGCGAGAGGCCACGCCCCTATGGTAAAGATTTTGATCGTTTTGAGCATGTAAACCCTGCTCCTCATGCCCCGTACCAGCAGGTACGTTGGTTGTATGTACAGATGTACATTTCTATGTGTATCTATATGTTTATTTATACCACATTACATCACTTTCTAAGTATTTCATTGGATGAAAAGCAGAGTATAACTGGTCATAAACTCCTGTTATGTACAATAATAGTTTGCACAACACTTGCAGGATGTACAGAATAGTTTACACAAAACTAAGTTATAGTTTACTGTCTCAATGTGCTATAAGTATTGGATAAACATTATTGTACTACTACATGTATATTCGGAGTATAAACTCCTCGTATTGGTAGTATATCCAATAGATATTCTGGCTGAATTGTTTATCCCTACACACGGCGTGAAGTACGTTTTAGCTGGTTGTTGATTAACTTTACAGTAGTTTTCAGTTTAGTAATGGCCTTTTAAACAAACTAGATACGTATACTTTATTGGCCGAGCTGGAAACTACATGTATTCCAAAAAGGTACATATAGTAAGGTAGTTTATCAAAATCATCGCATAGGGGAAACATAAGTCAATGAACTAGCAAAAATTGAAATGCTATGCATCCCAATTACATCACTTGGTATTTGATGTGGCCTTTTCCCACATACTGCGAGCAATCAACAACTAAAGGTGGAACGCGACTAGAAAGAGGCTCGAAATTGACATAAAAAGTGAGAAAATGAAGGTGGCGAGCTGTTTATTGGGCTAAACTTCCTGTGAATGTCTTACATAGCTGTAGCTCACAAAATCTGCTTTGTGACTTGTGAAACTGCGCGTAGTTTCACCTTTTGACACCGAGCAGACACTTGTCTGTGTAGTTAGACTGTTGATCTCGTATGGGCCTAAACTGTAGCCTTGGTTCCATCGCTGTATTTACTAGTCTCGTTCTGAGGCTCTCGTGTATGGGCGGAGAAAAGAGCCTGGTACACACTGTTGCTCATGCTCAGTTCCCCCAGGATTTCTGGGAATTTGGAAATTTCTGTAAAACCTGCTCCTTTACACTAACCTCTGTGAGGCATGCCGACTTCCCCGTATAAAAGATGCCTGCCACTGACCATGCTCTGTGACGAAGGAGCGATAAAGGTACTCGGCTCTTCACTCGCAGGAATTGTCCACACGTTTGTCCATTCCAGTTAAACGCTGTGGCACGTGACTGACGCAATCTTTTCCTTTGAAGTTCACCGATCACCTCGAATGAAGCAATGCAGACCAATACCGTCAAAGCAATATTGTTTCTGACTTCAAAACCACCCGTATGTGTCCCACAGAGAGGATAACCATGCAGTGCGGCCTTTCAGCAGGTAAACAGAAATTGACCATAGTTTTAGTGTAGCAGAGTAGTATACAGGTTACCAAGGAAACTTGGCGCATGTACGAACAGTGTGTACCAGGCTATCTTTCCTCCTCCCCCGCACAAGAGCCTGGGAACGAGGCAATGTATTTACGTACTTGAAGTGATCAAAGACTGCAGGGCAGTAGAGGCATGGGAACAAATTAGCCAGTCTACCGTTGTACCATGTTGGCATTCATTCATGTGATGTGGTCTTCTTAGCCTTGTAAGTAATCATGGTGTGTGCAGTTGACAGTGTTGTAGAATACCACTTCAGAGCCTTTGTAGCCCCTGGTGTGTGGTGTTTACAGTACACATTGTATTGTGGTGGGTGCCACCATACAGCCTTTGTAGTCCCTGGTGTGTGCTGTTTGCAGTACACGTTGTATTGTGGTGGGTGCCACCATACAGCCTTTGTAGTCCCTGGTGTGTGCTGTTTGCAGTACACATTGTATTGTGGTGGGTGCCACCATACAGCCTTTGTAGTCCCTGGTGGGTGCTGTTTACAGTACATATGGTGTTATATTATGTAATTAGTAACAGCATATACTACAAGTATTACAAATGACCCACTTGTACTGCAATCATTGGTGGGCCTTGGATAGCCAAAACTTTAGTCTAGCTTGGTATTGCTAAAGACATCTTTTGATTGACGCAGTGCATAGTACAACTCCAAATCCCTGTAATGATAGATACCGCCGCCTGCATGACAGTTGCAAGATACCCCTAATTGATCTTCTCGTTGTAAATTTATCCTTGAAGTCAGTGTTGTCTTAGTATAGGGTTTGTGCTGTTAGAGCTGGAGTTTTAGTAATTGAAACTATATTCGCAAAATCGTGAAACTATAGCTAAACTGAAAGCATTTTCTAAATCCAAAAACCAAACCCCCTTACTGAAAGGTATTTAGTTATCAGGGAAAAAAGGTGTATTCTTGTTTTAGTTGGTTTCTTCTTGGATGTTCTAGTTTAGTTTACGGTAGTTTCCAGTTTAGCTAAAATAAATTAGTTGTAATTTGATTAACTAAAATGTTTAAAAGGCCATACTAAAAGGTATTTACCGTCATTGTTCTAATAGAACGGTAGGAAATTAAAAATAGTTTCAAATTCAAATCGCCGTTTGTTTTGCTAAGAATGCTTCGTGGTGTCCTCTACTATGGGGCTCTTCTGCTAAATTGGATTCACTCGAAATAATTCATGCAGCTGCCTTCCGCATAATTGGATTGACAAACTCGCAAAAATTGAATTTTTTCCTCTAGATTGGATCTACCGTTCTATTAGAATAATGACGGTAGTTAAAGTTATAGTTGACTAAACTACTTGAAATGTAGACATTTTATTTATTTTCCCGTAGTGTCCAGATTGGGCTGATTACTATTTAGTTTATACTGTTGTGCTTTGCAGGTGCGTGCCCCCTATCCTCACTCCCCCCCTCCCCTTCTTCCTCCTCCTCGTCCTCTTCTCCATCCTCCGAATGAACCACCCTGGCAGCAAGACAAGCTAGCGACTGATCAAAGGTACCAAGCTCAAGATGGAAAAAGAACGCTAAATGGTCCTCCCGTACACCACGAACGTCACTGGGCTCCTCCTGCTATGAGGGGGGAGCAAAACCAGAATCAAAATTATGCCCCGGATCAACCCCCACGTGAAAATTATGACTTCTTGAGATCTCGCAGTCGAGAGCAGTCTATTGAAAGTCGGTTTCACAGCGAGCAAAATCGAGGGAGCTGTGACCAGCGCAGCAGGCCTGCTGACATGAACAGCAGTGATTTCAGCCATCATGATCAACAAGCTGATGTCGGTGGTCCACAGCATGAGGGTGGGTTTGATCACTATGGTAACCATCGACATCCTCCACACCCTCCTGTGAAATTCAACCCTCCAGAAAACGGTCCTGAAAGAGTAGATTTTGGCAATGTTGATGCGAGACCTGACTATCGTGAAATTGAAAGACCGTTTTTCCACCCTACTTCACAAGGTAGATGGGAGGAGATGCAATTTCATCAATCAGACCACGAGGGATCTTTGACCAGACCTGGGCTATTTGAAAGACCACTTTTCCCACCTGGCAGTGCCCCTCATGATCTTGACCATCGGTACTCTCCTCCTCCTCTGCCAATCTCGGACCACTACGATCGCGGTTACCCTCCTCCTTCTCCTCACCCTGACTTCCAGAGGGAAAGATACCCTGAGAGAGAGAGTGAGAGCAATTACTTTGAACCACGTGATCGCACAGAGGATAGGAGGTATGAACAGTTCCTTTGTATGCTTGTTTTGTATGGCTAAGTAGATACACTGCTGGACAATTTTGAGCTCTGAAACAGAGCTTTATGGTTGAAAAATTTGACCAAAATTGGTGAATCTGACAACCTGTTACAAATATATAGCCGTATATATAATGTAGTCATTGATGCTACCAAATACTTCCAGGCCTTCCCCCTCGTTTTTACATACTGTATGCACTATCAAATCACTGGACAGTGGGTAACAAGACTGTGTGTGTGTGTGTGTGTGTGTGTGTGTGTGTGTGTGTGTGTGTGTGTGTGTGTGTGTGTGTGTGTGTGTGTGTGTGTGTGCATGTGTGGACTGTAGGGAGGAGGTGTTTGATGGCATTGAGAAAGTCAGTCAATTCATCCATCTCAATCGCCATTCATACCCACATCCAGGTACGAGCACCCACACCAGCCCCCTCCATTGCTAGACCGTCACAGAGAGGAGCATTTCAGACACTCGCCACAGCCACTGCTAGCGGACCAGAGAAAGGAAGAACACTTTCGTACCTCTCCTCCACCCCTCATGGGAGATCACCGGAGAGAAGGCCGTATTACCCGATCTCCACAGCCCCTGTTTCCTGATCAAGAGCGCTTTAGAAGCTCCCCACAGGCCCATGGTCACCATGGGAGGCCGCCACCTGAGTGGGAAGGCAGACCCCTGCCCCTTCTCCCAAATCCTCCTCTTCCTCCTCCTCCTCCTCACCATGAGGAATTGAGAGGTACATGTACATGTAGGTACATTGTATATACAAGATGGGATTGCTAATGCAGGGTGATTTTGAGTTGGGGGGGGTGGGGAAACAGGATGGTAGCAGGATGATAGTAAAATTCCAGGCCCCCCCCATCTGTATGAAACCCTGTAATGGGTTAGTGCTGGACTTTAGACTGGGTCCTAGCAACATTAAACCACTCCAAATTATATTTCCTGTTGGGACTAGCTTCATAACTGCACACAAGCAGCTGGGCCTTTATTATTTATAGAAGTACAATGTATGGTGGAAGTGAGTGAACAGCTGCACGAAGAGACGGTGCTTTCGAAGATCGGAGTCTCTACTGACTTTTGAATAAGGCCAGCCACCTGACTGAATTCTGTGCATGATATGGCAGTCCCCATCTCCCGGTCACCCCAGCGTAGCTGATGAGGCCTGGTATTGGCCGAAACGCATCCTGCGCAGTGGGTGACTTTGCATAACATCTAGGCCTGTTTTATAAAGGAGATGTGGTTCGTTGAGTGTTCATACATGTATACAAGACCAGTGACATCATTATAGGACAGTTCTACTTCCTGCTTGTTCATAGCAGGCCGTGGACAGGAAACAGGAAAAGTACCCTAACAGCAAAGATTTATTTCTCGTCTGTACCTGAATCAAGCAGGCACCAATAGCACAAATAACTAGGCAAATGTAGAACATTGTGGGGCGAGCGTGAGCAAGCAATACACTGCGCCATTGAACTGTTATGTAGCGAAGGTTTTACCAGTGAAGTATCAAATCACAGCACAAAGGCCGTGGCATGTAGCTAAACAAGGTTTGTCACTCTACTGTCTGCAAGGGATACCTCCTACCCCTTTTTTGAGGGGGCAAAGGTGAATCTAGTCTCCGTCCCAGACCCAAACCGAATCCACAGATCGCTCTCAGTATTGGACACAGCTCCTCGCACATTATACTGGAAGCAATATACATGATGCGGCCTGGGAACGAGACTAAGGTACACCTTATTGGGGTAGGGCTGAAGAGGGAAAGAAGTCTGTGCCACTACCGTATTTCTTTGAATAGACGCTGGCCTCGAATAGTAGCCACACAATCGGAAGCTCTGAGCAAAATAAACGCTGCCCTTGAATAGTAGCCACGGCTAATATACGCGGCACACGCACACATATGTGAATCATTTCTGATGACGGTCACCAGGCTAGCACCAGGACTGTTCATGTTGTACGACTACTTTCCATGGCTGACAGCAGAACTGATAGGCTGTACATGCTAAATTATACCCTGCTCATTGAAAAACACTGGTGTTGTTTTAGTTTAATGTTTGGAGTAGTAGTTTAATTTTAGTTTAATTAGGCTACAGATTCAAATTACTAGTTTAGTTTTAGTTTTAATTACTACATCTAAAAATGTTAGTAATGGTACTTTTAGTTGTAGTTAACTACTATTTTTTGGTGATTTTAAAGTAGTTTTGTTGTAGTTTTCATTAACGCACCAAGGCAGCATCAATTTTAGTTTTAGTTTTAATTACTAAAAGGTTTTATGCCTTACTAAAATGTATTTTAGCTTTGGTTTTAGTTAACTAAAACAACACTGAATTTTAAAACACTATTTCTGTTCAATCTTCCCTGGGTTTTGAGTCGTGTCAGTCCACACTAATGGCCTATCCCATTACCTACGTATGCAGAACGAGAGAGGTTTAAAGCATGTTTGTATGTTGCCAAGGTAACAGTTATAATGGGTTAAGGTAGGTTAGGTAATGGCATGCATTTATCCACTGAAGCGGAACAATTACACCATATTCGTTCCCCAATTTGACAAGTGAGTGACTGCGTTGATGGCCAGCTAATATTTATGTAACCCAAGCTTATGTAAACATACCCAAGCTTTCCAAGTCGGTAAAAATGGTAGTGTTGGAGTTAATTGTTGATAACGATTGTACTTGCATCTCAAAGAAAGAAATAGCCCCTTTAAGATTGTCAAAAAGAGAATAGTTTTTAATGCTCTTTTTCCAGACCTCTGATCCCCCTCGACAGTTTTCAGCCAATTCATCAGAAGTCGTACATGTATAAGATTCAACTAAGGGTGATGCCTTCTAGCTATCAGTCTTGTGCCCAGACCCCACCCTCTCACGAGGAAAAGGGTCTGATGACTATTGAGCGCTTTCTTGGTTGTGCTGAGTCAGCTGTCTCAGTTCTGAGCAAGCCAATGAAATAGCGCTACATGTGTTCCTTCCTAGCCAATGAAATAGCTTGCTTGCTAGCCAATGAAATGTGCTATGTTATCAAGATTTATACCATTGACTTGTTCAAAAACTGAGACCGCTGACTCAGTGCTCAATAGTCACCAGAGCCTTTTCCTCGTGAGAGGGTGGGGTCTGGGCACGAGACTGCTTAGCTCTACAAGTGGCACCACCTGGTAACTTACAACACGTCAAGTTTGGCAGCACTAAACTCTATAGGCTCTGTGATTAGTGTGAGCAACTTGTGGTGTTAACATTGGCCCACCTGGTGCCAAGCAAGGTCCTTTTTACAGCCAAACCCAGCAGCAGCTACATGTATGTGCATATGTCACCCTTTGAGTGACGCCACCCACTTCCCCCTAATTTTGTGCCCAGACCCCACCTGAGAGGAGAGGGTCTGGTGACATTTGGCCGATTGCTTGGGCTTCATTAACATTGATTATTTTCTGCGGAGAATTTTCCAACCGCCAATCGCATTGCAGAAAAACACAATCTGTGGTTGCAACACCGGAAATCCTTAGCTACTTCAGCACAATGACACAGCACGGTCTGGTGAAGTCGATTTTTTGGGGCTAGCGCACGCTTTTGCGACAGTGTAACCTAGCAACATTCAAAACATTTTGCATCAAACCCACTCAAAAAAATATGGACACCTGAGTAGAGATAAAAATTTTCTACTGCTGTGAGGGAAGTGCTACATAGCAATTAACGATCTCCACTTTATGGAAATAAGCTCAAGAAATTCGACTTTGTTCACCAGACCATTACTTGCCAGGAGGCATGCGCTGGCTGGGCACGAGATAGTCTCGTCCCCAGACCCCACCCTCTCACGAGGAGAAACAGTCTGGTGAACCAAGTCAAATTTCTTGGGCTTGCGTACACTTTTGCAAGCAATGTTCAAAACATTTTATGCCAAACCCGCTCAAAAAAGGTACGGATACTCGAGTAGATTTTAAAAATTTTACTGTTGTAAGGGAAGTGCTACGTATTAATTACCGATCTTGTAATCTCATTGGTCCTTACCACTTTTTGGGGGAATAAGCTCAACAAATTCGACTTTGTTCACCAGACCATTTCTTGCCAGGCGGCATGCACAGGCTGTGCACAAGACTAGTGCATTCAGCCATTGTGCTACAGAGATGCCTATCAACATTTCACACTTACTTAGTGAAGCCGTATATCACAGGATGTACTATTTATAGCACAGGCGGAGGTACTACAGCAAGGTACGCACTCCTTCCTCCCCCTTCCTCTTATGAGCTCTTGAGTGTGCTACTGATGAACACTCTCCTGCACTGTCATTTCCTGTTTGCATCATTCAACTTTGTGCCCTCTTATGGCATCATCGGAGTCATGTCACATGACTATCGTATTCAGCACATCCTATGCACAAAAATGTACTGCTGGTAAAGCAATTAGTTATCGGTCATTTCCTGTTACTTTATTTCTATTATGTGTCCCACCTACGATATCGACATCGTTGTTAGTCCAGGCTCTAGATCATTGGAGGTAGTCACGTGCGCAGCCTGCACGCGCCTCCCGGTGAGAAATGGTTTGGCGAACGAAGTTGAATTTTTGGGGCTTATTCCCCAAAAGTGGTAAGGACCAATGAGATTGCGAGATCGATAATTATTACGTAGCACTTCCCTTACAACAGTAAAATTTGTTCATCTCCATTGAGTGCACACAGCAAATAGTAGTTACATTCCCCAGCAGCATGCTCTGTGTGGGGAATGTAACTTATTTGTTGGATGTTACCCCTAGCAATGCACTGCCACACCCATTACCACCTCCACCCATTCCACTTCAGTAGAGTTGTTCAGTGGAGCTTGCACAATAAACACAGCCAAGAGTTTAATGTTATAAGCTCTTGATACGGTGGAATATGCCAAACTCCAGATGTATGGACATCTCTGAGTCCAGGACACTTACAAAGATGTTCCGAACATACCATTTCAATGGAGCTTGAAAACACACGAACAATCAATTAACCACATCTCCCTGAAAAAACTTTAAAAAATGACAGGCCTAGATGTTCTTCAAAAGTCATCCACTGTGCAAGACACGTTTCAGCCAATACCAGGCCTCATCAGCTGTGCTGGTGTGACTGGGAGATGGGGACTGCTATCATGCACAAAATGCAGTCAGGTAGCTGGCCTTATCCGTACAACAGAAGGTAGAAGCTTCTCAAATGTAGCGACTCTCCATGTCCTTCAAAGATTGTTGCTATGATACAAGCAATATATGTCTCCCAGAAACTGATCTCCGAGTGAAAGAAAATCAACGAGGTTTTAGTGCGCTCAAGAATGCAGACAATGATAACAGTCATGCGATACACGTCCTACATGTAACATCTTACGTACGTCTTGTGTCAATACTCTTCCCACATTAATATGATATTTTCTTTCTCTTTTTAGGCCCTCCAGATCGCTACCCTTCCCCACTCCCTCCCTCCCACCCCCGCTACCCCGAAGAGCGACAGTTTGGGGGTCCACCAACAGATTTCCCCCCATCCAGATTCGATGAACCCCCTCGCCATGGCTCCCCTCAGCCTCCCTTCCTTCATCCCCCAGACCCACGAGAGGAGCAATTTAGGTACGAGCGTGAGCAAGAAAACTGGTATTGGGAGGACCAGAGGAGAGAGTACCATCGTCCTTCACCCCCGCCCAATCATAGCCTGGATGACAGGGGCCATCACAGAAATCCCCCCTTTCCAGATGCTCCTCTCCCCCTGCCTCCCCCTCTAGCTCCTGTTTTGCGGCTGAAAACCGTCCCAGCCGAGAAGTTGTTTGACTTACCCGGAAGAAGTGAACGGCCAAGCCATGTAAGCTGTAGTCTCATTCCCAGACCATCTTTGCAATATGGGAATGAGACTTCTTCAGATGTACATGTTCCGTGTGCAAACTACTTTGTAGCTATGGGTATACTTGCCAGGATCAGGTGCTCGGAGCTACGTGGGTGGGCACACTTTTACATGTGCCCATGTCCAAACAATATTGTGCCAACCTTGAAATTGTAAACCTACCAGGCTTTCCCTCCTGTCTATGTGCATCAGGCATGTCGACATTCTTCCTCCTCACTTTGTAGTGGGGAGGGGGGGGGGGGGGCTTCTTAGTAAGACTTAATGTCACGTGCCTGGACCCCTACCATGCTTTCCCTCCTGTCTGCGTGCATCAGGCATGTCGACATTCTTCCTCCTAGCTTTGTAGTTGGGAGGGCTTCTTAGTAAGACTTAATGTCAAGCCGCCTGGTACCGAAGCCACTGATTTTGAAAGTACTTGCTGTTACCTGGTGCAGGGCCATTGAGGTGGTCAATGATGCTACTGCGGTTGAGCTAATATGAACAGTTACTCAATACATAGTCACAACTGAATCCTTTCTACTGTTTCCTAGTACAACTGGGCCTATCAGATTTCACTGAAGCCAAGATAACCGCAGTTGTTGTTGGATTACTTACAGTAGCTTTGTTGAACGGCTTGCTTATAACAACTTTGTTGAGTGGCTTCATCCCCAGAGTTGTGACTTCAGAGTAGCGTCTTTCACAAGCTAGCCTTGTAGCCAGGCCGCTTGTCAACACTTTTTTGACAAGCAGCCTGGGTACGAGGCTATTCGCAAGCCTTCTCACTGTCCATCTTTGATTGCTTACATTTGCAAAAATGGAGGGAGAAGGCCTGGAACAGTGAATGCCTGCTATTTCAATCCTCACAGCATTCTCCCCCTGATTTACAGGCCAAAGGACACAATTAATACTTTATGACCACATCCCTCATCTCTGGACGTGTTATTTGTCAATGCCAAATGCTGTACCGTTTTCAATCATGCCTCCCAAAGCAACGTGCCAAGTTTCATATTCAGAGTTTAAAGTATAGTCTCGTGCCCAGCTAGCGCGCGCCTCCCGGCGAACGAAGTCGAATTCCTTGGGCTTATTCCCAAAAAGTGGCATGGACCAATGAGATTGTGAGAACGGTAATTATTTTTTCGCAGACCCTTACTACAGTGAAAGTAAAAAAATTTATATTTACTTGAGTATCCGTAGCTTTTTTTGAGTGAGTTTGCTACAAAATGTTGCTAGGTGACACTGTCGCAAGAGCAAGCCCAAGAAATTTGACTTGGTTCATCAAACCGTGTTTCTTCATGAGAGGGCGGAGTCTGGGGACGAGACTAGTTCAAATACTTTAATAGCCTCGTTGGTGTAGCTTCGTACCCAGGCCGTGTGGGAGGAGAGAGACATCTCTCTCCTCCCATGCAGCCTGGCTACGAGGGCTAGTGCTTCAAG